>CM040988.1:16881856-17016031 GCA_022985145.1 Pangasius djambal
CTAACTGATTGCCAAAAGAAAAGGAGTTTGCGAAAAAAAAAAAAAAAAAAAGAGAGAGTTTGCATTTCTTTATCCTAGGTGTATGAACACTTTTGGCTTCAACTGTAGACACTGTCACAAAGCAGCTTTACAGAAATCTGAATGTAGATTTAGATCAAGATACGGATTTCTTCGTTCAGATTGTCAGTGAGAAAATCACTTTAAAACACTAAAAACATGGTGGTGATGGTACACCATTGGAGCAATGGCATGACCAAGAGTACAGAGGAAATAGCATCATTAACAACAATATTATCTATTAGGCTGTTTTAAATTAGGATGTTTTAGATCTATTGGGTAACCGGATGAGTCTAGGGGCCATTTAAAACAGCTGAATGAAAATTATATGTATTGCAAAGGTACGTATAAGAGACTCATGTCACTTGTCCCCTGATTCCCTCGACCTCCCTCGATTGTCCCTACTTCTCTCACTACACCAGCACACAGAGCCTCACAGACCCAATCTCTGCCTGGTCACCAGTCTACTCCATTAACCATGTGAGACTACACTTTATGAATGGAGAAGTAAATAAGACTTTTAAGTAATAAGACTAAATGAGGTAATCAGGAGAGCTGAGTGCTTTTTGAAATGCCAAGCGCGTCTATTACATTAACAAAACCATTTCTCATCATTGTGGCATGGTGTAGAGCTTCTCAAATTGACAATGAAATATGCTGTAGACATAACAAGGCCCTCGTCTTACAGAACCTGCGAGCAAGCATTTGCGTGTCGATGTGTCTTGAGCCATCGAAAATGTAATGATGCTTATTACACCTGCCGCATGTCAGCTATTAGCCAGAAATGTCAGGGGAAATGTGGTAATTGACATTTGCAGCTCTGACGACTTGCACTTTGGGACATTCGTGCATGCTGAGAAAAAGGTAACGAGCAATGCATGCCAGCACAAATGTTAGCCAAATAATGCTAATGCCTGATGTCAGATTGAGAGGAATGGTCACCTAATTAGTCAGAGGGCATTATTGCTTTCAGATACCCATATGATACCAAAAGGTAACAGAAATAATCAGTACATGAATCCTGAGACTAAGTACCCAAATTGATACCCAAGTTTAATTATACTTAAAATACATAAGATTGATATTCATTAATAAAATAATACAGATTTATTTAAATTCTCTCTCATTTGCAGGTTTTATCATGGCACCTTCTGCACAGTAATGAAATACAGCAATGTTTTGAAAATTTCCAAGCACAAAATGGCTTAAACCTTGGCAGGATCAGCACGGCTCCTCCAGCTTCTCAGCATGGGTTCAACATATTCACTGTTACACATCACCTTAGTGGAATTTGAGTTTGAGAGTTGACAAATTTAGCGGTTGTCAGAGAATTAAAGGGATGTGAAAACCTCTGTGGATTTGAGTGTTATATTTTCTTAGCACATTTTATGTCAAAATATGCATTCCTTCAAAAAAAAAAACAGTGAAACATAGAGATTACAGAACAAGTCGAGCTCATAATTACTTTGGAGATTATGCAAATGTGTGAGATCTCTTCAGTAATGATCTATGTGAACTCTGATAGCAAGTAAGCTATGCAATAACCAACACATGCAAAACATTTTGATAACAACTGGAAAAGCGTTGTAAACACTTTCACAGTTTGTAATTTTAAATCAGGTTATACATTTATTACGTAAATGCCAGACATTATATTAGTGATATTTGCTTGATTTATTAGAAATAAAGCAGGCAAATGGGTGGCACAGTCTGTAGCATTGCCACTTCACAGCTTCAGGATCCCCGTTTCACTCAGGAGCTTAGGTTACTGTCTGTGTGGAGTTTTGCATATTCTCTCCATGTCTGCATGGATTTTCTCCGGTTTCCTCTGTGAATTGGCCAGCCTAAGTCTAAATTATCCTGGCATCCCATTTGGCATGAATAAAACAACAAATGTTGTCATACTGTAAAATTAGAGTTTGAGTAGCCTATGGAATTTATTGGTATGAGCTCTTTATGTCAAATCAAAGCTGTTCCAGATAATAAGGCCTGTCTCATTTGACTGATCATCCTGTCCAGTGATATTGCGGATAATTAGGTACCATTTAAATATCAAAGTTGAATGATCTTCCTCTGGAAAAGAGCCTGTTGTCATTTCAGTGAGGAGGAGCAGGAGCTGAGGACAGGCCCCAATCACACAGGAGCTCCTGCCATAATGTCGGCCGTTTCCTAATGACTCTGAGCTCATGTCAAAGTCATTACTCTCCCAGCGACGGCCCATCTTCTGCCCGGACAAGCCGTAATTGGAATAACTGTTGAGCTATGAGGGCACATTACACATGTCCTTTTATTAATTTGGACATGAGAGTTTTGCAGTGGTAATTATTGGGGTGGGGTATTCGTTACAGTACAGAGGTAGCGAATGACTAACTGACTGACTTTCAGCTAGTGCCATGGTTCTCATGAAGTCTGCAGACCTCCAGGTGTCTATGTTCTCAAGGCATGGCATTTTAGTATATTTTTTTTTAATGCTAATGATGATATGTTTGTAGGGATCGCAATCAGCTACTCTCAAAGTTTAGTTGTTCTAGTTACAAACTAGATTGATTGGTCACTTCAGTGGGTTTGTTATAAAGCTCAAAAACAAATACAGATCATGTGAACAAATATAAATCATGTGCTGGTAATATGATATATGATATTATGACAAAAATGATTCAAATCCACTAACAGTGAAGCTAATTTGGCACCTGTGGATAGAAAGTTCAGGGATAAAAAGCCCTACTGGCTCCAATAAATAAATATAATGGAGCATATTTGCCTAATGTGCATAATATTTAACTAGTTGGATTATATTCCTAAAATAAATCTGAACTCTGATCATAAAGGGTTCTATAATTTTACTTCTAAGATGGAAAGGTTCCCTGGATTAAAAAAAAAAAGAAAGAAAAGCTAGCACACCCCTGGGCTAAGGCCTTGAAAGTATTTTCTTCCTTTTTTGATGCTGTCATTAAATTGGGACTGAAATCAAAGACCAGATACTACTTTTGCTTTCTTGTTTTTATTTATTGTGAGGTTTGTAAGAAAAGCGGGATACAATCCTGAAGATATACCTGTCATTTTACCCTGTTGTGTTGGAAAGAAGGGAGTCTTGTGGGATCACACACATGCCTTTGCTCCTCACCTCGCTGCAACTTTCAAAGACGTCAGGAGGAAGCGATTGATTTTTTTGGCCTTCTCATAAACATTGCGCTGCAGGCTAGCAGGGGGCCTTCTTCATGGCGGCTCTTTCAGACGAGAGCGAAGATGAAAAAAATGGTCACTGCAATGTGTTTTAGGTTCTGGGAAGAGGAGGGTTGCTTGAACAAAATCAGAAATTTTCTTTT
This sequence comes from Pangasius djambal, assembly GCA_022985145.1. Taxonomy (NCBI): domain Eukaryota; kingdom Metazoa; phylum Chordata; class Actinopteri; order Siluriformes; family Pangasiidae; genus Pangasius; species Pangasius djambal. The sequence continues at coordinate 16,885,240 of CM040988.1, forward strand.
ATGTACTTTCTTTCTAGTTTTATATTAATGTACTGACCTGAGATTATTATTATTTTCAAAAATACTCCTTACTACTGGAAAGATTCAGATTATATTAGAGTATAATAACATTGCAATTAAATTTATTCTTAGTTTGGGAATCAGCAAATATATTATAGTGAAAGTAGTGACAAATGAAAGTAGTAGTTAATTTAATTGCAAAAATGACTATCTGTGAACATAATCTCAATTGTATTTTTTTCAGCAAACTCTACAGCATATATAATATATGCAGAAACACATCGCCAGTGCAGTAGTGATAAGAGTGTCGGAACCCTTAGCCTAGAGGGTCAGAGGAAGAAAGAGAGCTTCATCCAATACAATGCGCATGACTGGAGATGTGATTGTGCAGAACGTGGTTTGGTTAATTAACATGTATTGAGGCACCGTGTTTAGGCCTGTTGTCAATACTCATCATTGCTGACGGTAACACACTATCTGTTACCTTGCATACATACAGTATGTATGGAGTTAGAGTTGTTTTTCAGTGTGGTGGAACATATAGCAGAACTACTGTTGACTGCCGTAGTGAGATATTGTCATTTATTCATTTTTTTATTTTACTCTCAACATGAACTTTTGACATTATTTACATATGTAAAATTAGCCTAAAATTTGTACATTTGTATAATTTAAGTTGTTACTGGCACCTGGGACGGATTTTGCAAGTTTAGTTTTTTGGAATTAACATGTGAGCTTACAATAAGTGTATTGAATTATTATGGATCATCATGATGCATTAAGGCAAATAAATAGAAAATACAATAATAAATAAACAAGTACATTTAAATTATACATAAGCTGTCTAATATGGATAATACATTATAAGAAATTTAAAAATCTCATAATAGCATAACATTACATATTACCAGTAATAGACATAATAAAGACATTTTATATATATACGGTTAGGTCCAGAAGTATTTGGACAATGACAGAGTTTTTGTGATTTTGCCTTTATACACCACCACAATGGATTTGAAATAAAGCAATCAAGATTGAAGTGTAGACATTCAGCTTTATTTTAAGAGGTTCCACAAAAATATGGCATTTACCATTTAGGAATTACAGCCATTTTAAGCAAAGCACCTCCATTTTCAGGGGCTCAAAGGTATTTGGACAATTGACTGACAAGAAGGTAATTGACCAGTTGTGGTCCATTCCCTCGTTACTTCAAGACAAATGAAGCAGATAAAGGTCTGGAGTTGATATCAGGTATTGAGTTGGCATTTGGCAGCTATTCGACTGGAGCTACCAATATGAAGTCCAAGGAGATCTCAATGAAAGTGAAGGAGGCCATCATTAGGCTGAAAAAACAACATAAATCTATAAGAGAGAGGGCAAAAACCTTAGGTGTGGCCAAATCAACAGTTGGGTACATTCTTAAAAAGAAAGAAAGCACTGGTGAGCTCAACAACTTTGAAAGTCCTCGAAGACCACGGAAGACAACTAAAGTGGATGGTCGCAGAATCCTTTCCTTGGTGAAGAAAAACCCCTTCACAACATCAACAGAAGTCAAGAATACTCTGGAGAAGGTAGGTGTGTCATTGACAAAATCTACAATTAAGAGACACCTTCATGAATGTAAATACAGAGGGTTTATAACAAGGTGCAAACCAGTGGTAACATTCAAGAACAGGAAAGACAAATTAGACTTTGCCAGAAAACATCTAAAAAAGCATCCCATGTTCTGGAATAAGATTCATTGGACTGATGAAACCAAGATTAACTTGTAAGAGAATGATGGGAAGAGAAAAGTATGGTGAAAGAAAGGAACAGCTCATGATCCAAAGTATACCACATCATGTGTCAGACATGGTGAAGGCATTGTTATGGCATGGGCATGTGTGGCTGCCAGTGGAATGGGCTCACTGGTGTTTATTGATGATGTGACTGCTGACAGAAGTAGTGAGATGAATTCTGAGGTGTATAGGGCTACACTCTCTGCTCACATTCAGCCAAATGCTACAAAACGGATAGGACGCTGCTTCACAGTGCAGGTGGATAATGACCCTAAACATACTGCGAAAGCAACTCAAGACCTTTTGAAGGCAAAGAAATGGAATATTCTTCAATGGCCAAGTCAGTCGCCTGATCTCAACCCAATAGAGCTGCTTTTCACTTACTGAAGACAGAAAGATCCACAAACAAGCAGCAACTGAAGGTGGCTGCAGTGAAGCATCTCCAGGGAGGAAATTCAAAATCTGAGTTTTGAGAACATGGGATCCAGACTTCAGGCAGTCATTGACTGCAAAGGATTTTCATTCAAGTATTAAAATTATGGTTATATTTACAATTATGTCACTTTGTCCAAATACCTTTGAGCCCCTGAAAATGGAGGTACTTTGCTGAAAATGGCTGTAATTCCTAAATGATAAATGCCATATTTTTGTGGAAGCTCTTAAAATAAAGCTGAAAGTCTACACTTCAATCACATCTTGATTGCTTTATTTCAAATCCATTGTGGTGGTGTATAAAGGCAAAATCACAAAAACTCTGTCGTTGTCCAAATACTTCTGGACCTAACTGCATATATATATATATATATATATATATATATATATATATATATATATATATATATATATATATATATATATATATATAATTTTTTTTTTTTATTACGATCCATCACACTTTGAATTCAATATTACACAGAAGAACCACACTGTAAGGTTGAACAGCAGGTAAACACCTACTCCTCTACTTTCTTTTTTCTTTTTTATCTCTCTCTCGCTCACTTTTTACACTTCACCAACACTGCATCTTAACTCATCCCACTGTTTCAGCTGCCAACTAAATCTGTGAAGGCACCAGCATGTTTGCAGGGTTGTCACTCAGCTACTGCCACACCAGCTCTCTCAGGGACCTCAGCAGCCTCCTTCATCTCTTCATTTGTTCAGTTTACACACAGGAAGGTTGCTGTTAAGGATCCTAAACCTTCATCAAAAAAAACATAATAACACACTTGGGTAAAAGCTGATTGTCATTTAGAAGTGTGTTAAATGTTAAAACAGCATGATTCCATCAGGACCCTGTAAAGGTTATTTGAGTAGTATTTTAGGGAGAGCTTTTAACCCCTGTAACACTCAGGACCCAGATTTACAAAAATAAAACATTTCTTCTCACTTGTATAAGTATAGTAAAGTGACATGCTTTTATTTTACATATCCTAGCTTGTTAGGAAGCTAAGGTCAGAGGTCATAGGGCACCTAGAGAGCAGTTTTGAACTCAATGTTCTGATCAGTAGTCCAGATCCGTAACCATTGACCCACAACTACACCATTCTAAACGTTTCTTATATTCTCATAAACAAGTTTTCTAATGTAGCACATCATGTTTACGCACTTGACAAAAAGTCAGCAAGTGTTTGGACAACATTTGGGCTATGAGATGCTGATATGTTCTGGTATTGTATCTAGTATCTTCATTTTCGGCTGACTGCAAGGTAACTGCATGTTGTGTTGTCAGGAGAGTTATATGATAGTTTTGTGCTGTACTTTATTTTGCTTGGTTTCATCAGTGTTTCCACATACCTGTGTGTTCCTGATTCTGAAATGTGTCTGTCAACTGTGCATGCTAATTAATCCGCTTATTAAAACCTGTTTACCAACAGCCAGAGCGGTTTGTTTAGTGCTGTGGGTGGTGGGATTTGGAATGACTAGATCGTACTATAGTTACAGCACTGAGATACAGTGCCTTGCAAAAGTATTCATACCCACTGTACTTTTCCACATTTTGTCACGTTATAACCACAAACAAAAATGTATTTTACTGGGATTTTATGTGATAGACCAACACAAAGTGGCACATAATTGTGAAGTGGAAGGAAAATGATAAATGGTGTCCAAAAATTTTTACAAATAAATATCTGAAAAGTGTGACGTGTATTTGTATTCGGCCCCCTTTACTCTGATACCCCTAACTAAAATCCATTGGAACCAATTGCCTTCAGAAGTCACGTAATTAGTAAATAGAGTCCACCTGTGTGTAATTTAATCTCAGTATAAATACAGCTGTTCTGTGAAGCCCTCAGAGGTTTGTTAGAGAACATTAGTGAACAAACAGCATCATGAAGACCAAGGAACCAGACAGGTCAGGGATAAAGTTTTGGACAAGTTTAAAGTAGGGTTATGTTATAAAATAATATCCCAAGCCTTGAACATCTCACAGAGCACTGTACAATCCATCATCCGAAAATGGAAAGAGTATGGCACAACTGCAAACTTACCAAGACATGGCCGTCCACCTAAACTGACAGGCCGGGCAAGGAGAGCATTAATCAGAGAAGCAGCCAAGAGGCCCATGGTAACTCTGGAGGACCTGCAGAGATCCACAGCTCAGGTGGGAGAATCTGTCTACAGGACAACTATTAGCCGTGCACTCCACAAATCTGGCCTTTATGGAAGAGTGGCAAGAAGAAAGCCATTGTTGAAAGAAAGCCATAAGAATTCCCGTTTGCAGTTTGCGACAAGCCATGTGGGGGACACAGCAAACATGTGGAAGAAGGTGCTCTGGTCAGATGAGACCAAAATTGAACTTTTTGGCCTAAATGCAAAACGCTATGTGTGGCTGAAACCTAACGCTGCACATCACCCTGAACACACCACCCCCACCGTGAAACATGGTGATGGCAGCATCATGTTGTGGGGATGCTTTTCTTCAGCAGGGACAGGGAAGCTGGTCAGAGTTGATGGGAAGATGGATGGAGCCAAATACAGGGCAATCTTAGATGAAAACCTGTTAGAGTCTGCAAAAGACTTGAGACTGGGGCGGAGGTTCACCTTCCAGCAGGACAACGACCCTAAACATACAGCCAGAGCTACAATGGAATGGTTTAGATCGAAGAATATTCATGTGTTAGAGTGGCCCAGTCAAAATCTAGACCTAAATCCAATTGAGAATCTGTGGCGAGACTTGAAAATTGCTGTTCACAGACGCTCTCCATCCAATCTGACTGAGCTTGAGCTATTTTACAAAGAAGAATGGGCAAAAATTTCACTCTCTAGATGTGCAAAGCTGGTAGAGACATACCCCCAAAAGACTTGCAGCTGTAATTGCAGTGAAAGGTGGCTCTACAAAGTACGGACTCAGGGGGGCTGAATACAAATGCATGCCACACTTTTTAGATATTTATTTGTAAAAGATTTTGGACACCATTTATCATTTTCCTTCCACTTCACAATTATGTGCCACTTTGTGTTGGTCTATCACATAAAATCCCATTAAAATACATTTTTGTTTGTGGTTGTAACGTGACAAAATGTGGAAAGGTTCAATGGGTGTGAATACTTTTGCAAGGCACTGTATGCCACACCAATGTGAAGCGCATTAAGTTTAAATATACTGTAGCCACACACCAAATGAAAAAACTTGTTTAACGAAAGTCAATAAGGAGTATTTTTTTTCTGGTTGTTAAACCTACTTGTCTGCCAGGCAACTATGAATAAAAATCAAATAGGCTGGACACAAATCCATTTGTCTATCCTGAAGTATGTATCTGTTCCATCTGTTTTGAATTTCTGGATTTGATTGCAATAGTGAAACAGAAGTTGGCCCCTTTTAGTCATTTCGTTGTGAAACAGAACTACTGGACTGAGCTATAACATCTGTGATTAGCTAAAGATGTGCTCACCTTCTAATGATGAACAAATCTGGTATCTATTCTGCCATTAACATTTCATGTCCCAATAAGTCAGCACTAGATACGAGGAGTAATTGCTGAGGTAATTGAATTTGCGTGGATAGTTGAACATCATTTGTCCATCATGGTGATGACACAAGAGCGCTCAGGAGAGTCTCCTTATAATCAGATTATAATTACAGTCACATATTCATATGTCTCAGCCAGGCCTATTGTGCAGCAGACAACATAATGGTAATGCCTCAGAATGGCTGATAGAAAGATAAAGTCGAACAAACATACACACGTTCATGGGAAGGTGGATGTTGCTGGAAATGTGCTGGAAACAATGAGACATGCATATGGATACCCTTAGTGAGCATAAAGATTTTGTTTTATATCAGTGTGTCTTTGAAAAATGATTGAGATATTTTAAGAAAATTATACCATCTGTTATTTGAATTTAATAAATAATTCACAGGAGGGAATGGGTTTAGGATCTCTCTATTACATACTTTCCTTTCTCTCTCAATAATGCATGAATGTAGTTTGGAAGGTATTGAAGATTTTGTGGAATTTTGTAGGATTTATCTAGGTATTCATATCAACTATAATGCTGATATATCATTTTGTTCAGAGAGCAAAACATATGGAGTACATGCATTGGGATTTGGATGTAGATGGTAGATACCATTGAATTATTTCATACTGTTACTTTATTGTACTTAAAAAGGGATTGGATATTTACACCTGCAACCTGATTAGCAGCCTGTGACACCTTTGTGTTGAACCAATTCCCTCATTTTCCCAGTCGCTCATAAGTATAGAGAATTTGTTTAGTTGATAATGACATGTCTTCAACCTGTCCAGCTCAGTGACATTTAAAGCTGTCATTTACAGGGTCACTAGAATTAATTAATCTTAATTAGGTTTGTGCTCTATCACACTATTTTTTTTTCACTACAGCAAGACTTCTTAATCCAGTCTATCTCTTTATTAGATTTTATGCACAAAACTATATATATATATATATATATATATATATATATATATATATATTACACAAACACTCACAGATATGATCAGCTTAATGAACACCACCCAAATAAGTTTTTAATTATGACGTGGGAGGATTTTGTTGATGATGGACGCAGACTCTGAGTCAGACTGGCTTCTTGGTTTTTATTTGCACCTCGGGTGATTACCAGGAGGAAGGTGAGAAGATTTGACACTTTGCAGATAGATTAATTTACTGCTGCAGCCAGACCAGGGGGTGATAATGAGGTCGAGGATTAAAAGCGGGCGATCAGTCCGCCGTTGGCAACGTGAAGCCTTGTTAAAGTACATTGTTCCTTTTTGTCACTGATCTGCCATGTAATTATAGGCTAATCTCTGCCTCTGAGATGTGTCAAGTTAAAAAAAAATCTGCGAAAAGGACTTTCAGATGTCTTTGTTTGTTTAAACTCTGCCAGTGTTTTATGTAAGCCTTTATCTTTTGGTAAAGGTCTGAACTGACACGTGTACAATATGTACAATATGTATATGCTTTTTAATAGAAGTTTAGGTATTTTAAATCAGTGGGCAAAGCACTTCATCCAAAACAATTATCTGGGAAGTGCAGATACTCTATAAAACTGATGTCTTCCCTTATAATAGCCACCATGTTAGTCATAGTTACATTCAAGTACATGTTGCTTATATCAGTGGTATGATACTGACAAAAGAGTGGCACTTAAACTCTCTCAGGCTATTTTTTGAAGCAGTTAACTGTTCAACATAGTCACCACTTAATGGCGACACATGCAGCCTGAGGCGTTCCCCTTAAATTATTCCCTATTTAACCTTTCCCTGAGTAGCAGGGTGGCTGAGCGGGAGCAGAGCGTTTAGCATAATGAGGGTGCTCATCAAAAGGCCATTGCACAAGCAGAGTCCATTTGACCCACTGCGTACACATTGTACACTCATACACGTACTTACACATACACACACACACACACACTATTCCACAGGAGCCCTGAGCACGACCGGCACGCACACTGCTTCTCATTTCAGATGAAATCATTGGTCTAAGCAGCATGTCATCTATAATTAATGGCCACTTCTGAGTGTAATTTATTGAGATCTCACCTGTGGCCCTGTTCCCCATCCCAGCTGGACTCTATCCCCCACCTCCTCACATTTGCCCCCCACTTATGGCTTAAACAACCCTCAACACCTATTCATGTGATACAGAACTGTAAATGGATGACTTAAAGTGCTACACTAGGCAAGCCAAGGCAAGGCTATTTATACAGCACATTTAATACACAAAGGCAATTCAAAGTGCTTTACATAAGTACAATCAAAATTAAGACAAAGAGCATTAAAGAATGAAAGAGAAATGTAAAGACAAAAAACAAAATGTTAAAGGGTAGAAGACAATAAATCAGCAAATAAGAATATAAATAAATTATGAAAATCATGTTTAAATTATGATTAAAACAATCGATTTAATGACAAGAAATTAAAAAAAATAAAAATGAAATTTAAAGTTAGAATGAACTTCTAATGTGTGGTTATTTTTATACAGATAATCTATATGTCTGTTAATCTGGATTATTTGTTAAAAACCAAAGTGTTAAGTGTGAAATGTGCTCTGGTGATAAGGAATGATGGCTCCTTATGGCCTGGTAGATGGAGAAATGTCTAGTGAGACTGGAGTTGCTTCCTGTTCAGCTGTGATAAACCATGTGACCAGCCATATGACCAGCTAGCCGATAATGTGCTGTAGTATCTAGACTAGGACATCAGCAGCAGGTCCTTTAAGTCCTGTAAATTGTGAGGTGGGGCCTCCATGGATCTTGTTTGTACAGCACATTCCACAGATGCCCGATCGGACTGAGATCTGGAGAATTTGGAGGCTGAGTCAATACCTTGAACTCTTTGTCATTTTCCTCAAACCATTCCTGAACAATTTTTGCAGTGTGGCAGGGTGCATTATCCTGCTGAAAGAGGCCGCTGCCATTACTGAATACCGTTGCCATGAAGCGGTGTACTTGGTCTGCAACAATGTTTAAGTAGGTGGTATGTGTCAATGTTACATCCACATGAATGCCAGGACCCAAGATTTTCCAGCAGAACATTGCCCAGAGCATCACACTGCCTCTGCCATCTTGCCTTCTTCCCATAGTTCATGCTGGTGCCATCTTTTCCCCAGGTGAGCGACGCACATGCAACTGGCTGTCAACATGATGTAAAAGAAAATGTGATGCATCAGACCACCTTCTTCTACTGCTCCATGGCTCAGTTCTGATGGTCACGTGCCCAGTCGGCGATGGACAGGTGTCAGCTTGGGCACTCTGACTGGTCTGCGGCTAAGCAACCCCATACGCAGCAAGCTGTGATGCACTAACTTTTCCAGCAATTTGTGCTACAGTAGATCTTCTGTGGGATTGATGGGCTAGCCTTCGCTCCCCACATGCATCAATGATCCTCTGGTACCCACGACCCTGTCGCAGGTTCACCAGTTGCCTTTCCATGGATCATTTTGGAAGGTACTAACCACTGCATACTGGGAACACCACATAAGACCTGATTTGAAGTCTCAAAGTCACTCAGATCCTTACACTTGCCCATTTTTCCTGCTTCCAGCACATCTACTTCGAGCACTGACTGTTCACTTGCTGCCTAATATATCTCACCCCTTGAGAGATGCCATTGTAATGAGATAATGTTATTCACTTGTCAGTTGTCTGTTTATATATATACAGAAGTAGCAAGATGAATTCTGAGGTGTATAGGGCTATACTCTCTGCTCACATTCAGCCAAATGCTACAAAACTGATAGGACGCTGCTTCACAGTGCAGGTGGATAATGACCCTAAACATACTACGAATGCAACTCAAGACTTTTTGAAGGCAAAGAAATGGAATATTCAATGGCCAAGTCAGTCGCCTGATCTCAACCCAATAGAGCTGCTTTTCACTTACTGAAGACAAGACTGAAGGCAGAAAGGCCCACAAACAAGCAGCAACTGAAGGTGGCTGCAGTGAAGGCCTGGCTGAGCATCTCAAGGGAGGAAACTCAGAATTTGAGTTTTGAGAACATGGGCTCCAGACTTCAGGCAGTCATTGACTGCAAAGGATTTTCATCCAAATATTAAAATTATGGTTATATTTACAATTATGCCACTTTGTCCAAATACCTTTAAGCCCTTGAAAATGGAGGTACTTTATTGAAAATGGTTGTAATTCCTAAATGATAAATGCCATATTTTTGTGGAAGCTCTTAAAATAAAGCTGAAAGTCTACAGTTCGATCACATCTTGATTGTTTTATTTCAAATCCATTGTGGTGGTATATAAAGGCAAAATCACAAAAACTCTGTCATTGTCCAAATACTTCCGGACCTAACCATATATATATATATATATATATATATATATATATATATATATATATATATATATATATATATATATATATATATATATCTGGGTACTGCTGGATAGATCCTAAAATCTTCAGCCAACAATGCTGCATAGAAATGAATGTGTAGAAGGCAATTTTTAGGATACACCTGAAGACCTAAAAGTGGGCCAACAAGGCAGGTGTATCTAATCAAATATCAAATAAGTGCCAACAGTGATGTTGTACCAGAAACACTCATAAAAGCACCACACAATATCATATCACTGTTACTGCTGTAATGAGAATGCTCCACCACCCAAATGATATGAGGTGGGATAGGAGGTGGTCCTATGGTGGTAGGGTAGAGGGGTGCTGACAAACTGTGCATAATAACTAGCTACAGAAATTATACACCTACAAAGTAATGTATATAGTCGGTGGACCTGATAAAATTGCAGATGAATCTCAAGTGTACCTAATAAACTGGCACACTGTGTGTACTACACAGTGCACAGCTAATGTTTCAGAGCAGGGATATTAAAAAATTGTAAAGGTTATATAAAATTATATAAAATTCCTTGCTTCTAAAAGTCTGGGTAAGCAGCTAACATGGCTGAATGGCAACAGCAGTTACCTTTAATGCTTAACCATTAATGATTAGTTTTATGGCTATAAATAACACAATACAAAGTGGTTATGTTTTGTGTCGTAGTTGTGCTTCACATTAGCGCTGCCTTGGACTCTGAACAGGTGAGATATATCTGTTTTGAATTTGACACAAAGAGAATAAAAACATTTTTCTGAGCTAATGTCTCTTGCCATGTAGCTAGTCTTCGACAAATAATTTACAACTGTATGTGATTGTATAAGAAGCATTAATAATTCGTGTTTAGAAAACTAGATTTGCTAAATTACAGCCAGATTACATTTACAGTTTGTACATTTATTGTCTCTGCTGCAGTATCTTTTCAAGGACTCAGTTCAGTCCACTAAAATAATTTTCTGGGTCCAAATCTAGACTATGGTCCACCACTTGACGACCCTTGTTTTAAACTAAGCTGCTATGCTTAGAACTTTTGGAGTCCAGCAACTCCATCTGAGGCCTCCATTATATGTTGATCCTGAGCCCCTGCTGCATTCTCCCCTCCTCCCCACTGCCTCTTTGGTAGCAGTAGCTTCACGTGGAGACAGAGTCTCCTGCAGGGCTGCCAGCTGTCAACAAGCCTTTCCTTTATACACTCCAGCCATCAATATCCTCCCTCTGCTGGGGCAGCCTGATGTACACCTCCAGTACGCTGGACACAAAATGATTTAGTTTGAAGTGTCTGTTACAGTTGCAGGGCACTGGGGCTTTAGTAGAGCACTGTGAGTAAATAATGACTTCAAATGTTCTTCATATGTGTAATAATAAAAAATAAAAAAAAAGGTGTAATGACTTTATTTGACTCTTACTCTGGATTTCCACTCCTTACATTGATTGTGTTTCTTTCGCATTGTACAAATCAGCTCATCTGATCCTTGTGGAAAGAAGCACTCATGTCAATGTGGTATTCATCACCTTTGATAAAGAAGAAATTAGTGTGAAAATAAGGTCGTTGATCACAGACGGTTAGATAAGGTGTCATGGGGAAAAAAATCAATAGCTGGAGTGCAACTCGCCATCCACGACCATGGGACAAGACAGAAAAAAACCCAAAGTTGCCTCAGGTTGACAATGTTACCGTGAAACTTCACCTCAAACCTATTATGAAATGCCACTTCAATCTCTGAATAGACTCTCAAACTCATCCAGTGAAGAAGAGCTACTTACAAGCACCATTTATGCCACAATCGCTACACAATTATGAGGTGTATGTTATGGTGTTTGTATTTTCTAATATCACAGGTGTATTATTCCTGAGTGTAATAATTCTATTGATAGGTTGTTCTGCACATCTGATTGTACAGTATGTAGCTCCAGGGGTCTGTTCTTTGGATTGGAGCTGTCCATCACCCCCTGTGTGTGTGGAGTGCAGTAAGAGAAGAGAACAGATGGGAATCCGATTGAAGAGATGGGTCGCTTCTAATTACCTAATGAGCAAAAGGATCAGCTTGATTTGTCGCTCTTGTTAGGTTAAGTGGAGAGAATCGACTGAAGCCAGTCTGCCATTTTGGCTCAAGTCTCTTTTCCCTCTCCTTTTTATCTGTGCAACTGTAGCCACCAATTGTACACATGGGTAGCGAAGCCAACATTTGCATTTCTTGATATAACTGCAGCATAGGTTTGGTCTCATTTATTTATAATTTCACAGAAAACACATTTGAGGAAGACAACCTCAATTTATGAAGTGCATTACTTTGAAGCAACTTTCATTTGGTTTTTTGATAACCAATCCAAGAAAGGTAAATAAACTCTAATGTCAATAGTCATGAAGCTGATGCATGCTTTTCTTTGAAAGTGTAGCTTCAGATCACTGTGGACTTGGACTTGATGCCACAATTATTGTGGGGAAAAAAAGTTTGGAAAAACACAGGTGAGAAAACGTGAGCCAGCAAGATTGTTTTCATTACCAGTGTTTTGCCAAAGGTAGAATGACTTTCCTTGGGAAATTTCTTTTCCATTCTAGCATTAGGCATAATTTATGTCAATGCACGACATGTTATATTTCAGCTCTTTTTCTGTGATCATTATGATCAATAAAGAAATCCAAATAAGCACCTCTATTAGGCTTGTAACACACTGCTTTATTTAATTCTGAATACTACAGCTTTTCTGATTCTCTTCTGCATTTATCTCAAACACAAGTAAGTTCTAACATTTTAAAGTCTGCTTACATCCAAAAGTGAAAAGAGAGAAACTTGCATTTAAAGATTTCATTCCAATTCCACTAAAAGAAGCTCCACCACTTCTACCTAATCTACTCATGGAAAAACAACATTACTGCCAGATATTTTTTTAAATGATACATTTACAATGGGAAATGAGTTCTTACTTTAATTATCAGAATCATCCACATCAGTCTGTCTCTCATCACCTGAGGTAAAAGTCTGATTTCTGTTCGCTCTACCATCGGTGAGGAAATAATCGCTGATTCATTCAGTCAGTTTTGTTCTGTTGACCACATTTCTTGTTATGAATTACTTTTAAACGTTTTAACATTGCCTGCTGTCATCTGTAGAGAACGTGTAAGCTCTGATTTCTGTTTTGACATGGATATGATGGCACAGAAGCATTTTGATTCCTTTTTTAGAGCCAGTATATGATTACAAACTGAACTAACTGATTTACATCCGTTTTATTTTTCACATATACATTGCAGCATAGTGAAATTCTTTTCTTTGCATAATCCAGCTTGTTATGAGGTAGGAGTCAGAGCGCAGGGTCAGCCATGATACAGCAGACCTGGAGCAGAGAGGGTTAAGGGCCTTGCTCAAGGGCCCAACAGTGTCAGCTTGGCAGTGCTGGGGCTTGAACCCCTGACCTTCTGATCGGTAACTCAGAGCCTTTGCTATAACAAATACCTAAGCAAAAACATAAATATTTTATGAGGAATTCACACAATAGCAAGGTTTTAGATGTCTTTAGGCAGATTGCCAAGGTGAGGTTATAAAGTTTCCTATGTAGATTATTGTTCAAAAATTTTAGTCAAAACTCCATTTTCTGTCATTTTTGTCTGTTTTTCAGAATTCTAATTTGGTTTATCAGCCTGCCACACAGATGAGCAGTGGATTGTAGCAGGGAATACAGCAAATATGGCCCAAATATTGAGTCAGTATTGTATCAGTATATTCATACCTGTAACCACAAGCATCAGTGGTGTCAGATTTGGAATTTATCTTTTGGTGCCCTCATACTGTTTGCTCCAACTGCTGCCATACAGAGGACAGGTTGAGAGGAGGGTCTGTGAAACAAACCCCAACAGCTGTTGTAATTCATGTTTTGTGAGAGGTGTTTATGTACGTTGTGTCTGAGAGTGTGCTGAACGCTGCTCGCAGTATGAGGGCCGTGTTTTTCATCGTCTCTGTGTGACCCCCCTCCCCCCCACCCCCCTTATTGACCATGTTGCACGTTATAAATCAAAGGCGGCCGTGGCGCTCCTGCAAGTGGCTAATGAAGGCTCATTTTTAACATCGCTAAATGGTCCTGACAAAGAATCTAATGAGGAAATCAATAATTTAGCGATTGTTGCTTTGCTTATACTAATACATCCCGCTTGTTGGGCTGGAATCCAGTGAAAGGCAGGCTATTTTTTACTGTGCCGTTTCTGCGCATCAGCATGTTTTTTTTTTTTTTTTTTTGTAGATTAATTTTCTCCAGTGGTCTTGTGACTGATGGGAAGACATTTTGCCAATTTTGTAAATGCTTTAAAAGGCTTTAGAGATACTAAAAAGTCTTATTCTGAATTAAACCAGATGACAAGGCAGTCACTTCCTTTCTAATTACAGAGATATAGATCGATTATACAGCTTGGTTTCTTTCTTTGAGTTTCTGAGATATTTCTTTTCAGGAGTCTGAAAATCCATTTGCATTACTTCTAAACCTATAAAGAGGATGTAAAGGTGCACCAAGGGATGTTCATGGCTTTCAGTATTTTGTTCATTTTGTTTTAAAGTTTTTACATTCTTCACATTAAATCCTAAGCAAGCCTAAAGTGGCGATTAATATGAAAATTCAACTGGACAAATATTTTTGCTGTGATGATCAGTGTTCATGATCCAGGTCCCATAGTAGCTACATGCTGAGTGAAGACAGGCTCTGTCGCTCTGTGGTCTGTCTTTAATTGAAGGACCACTTACATTAACCTCTTTCCCTGTCTTTCACTGGACTTGGAGCAAGAGGGGTCTGGCCAATGTGCTTTAATGGGAGTCTCTCTGAATCTTCCTAGCTCTGAGGTTAAGTGCTTCTTATTAGCAGTGATCTGAGGTGTAGTTTGTATCATAATCATATTACTGAACTGTCTGTAATTCTGTAATTACCTTATGATTATGCAAATGTGCAGTGCACTGTTTGTCTTACTCTTTATTCTCTATTACACTGCTTCTATCACTACAGCCCTCACTCCTGATTACTCCCATTTGCTCTTATGGTCTCTCTAGTGTCTCTCTCTTTTGGACTGTGGACTGTGTTTGGATTTTCTTTAAAGAATGTTTGCACTTATATAATACAGTAGATGCAGTATCATGCATATTTTGGCATAGCATAGTAAAAAGGCAGTCACACGTTCAAACAGTAACACCTAAGTTGTAAGTTGCTGGATTATATTTGAATATCATGACAACTGCCTTTCTAGCTCAATGTATTCTGGTATGACAGAGTAACATAATGGTGATGATGTGATATGTAGATCACTAGGTACAATAAATTATAGAAAGTCAAATAAATTCGAGAGCTTCTAAAATATGCTCTGGAGTCTCTCGTGAACTCAGCATTCGGTGGAAACATGAACATGTATAAAACCGCTCCATAGTAAAGGTTTTAAGAGTGACTGTCATTACAGTACAACAAGAGTTATCTTTGATATTTTTTTTTTAAATCTGGCCCTTAATAAAATGAGGTTCTAATTTCTGCTAATAGGATCATTACAAATGCTTGTCAACAATATCATTACACTGACGTATTTAATTTAACTCAGGCATACAACATATCAGATGTGCACTGAGCTACAGAGTCAATTATATATTATAATGTTCTAATGTAACTTAGCCCAGATGTTTTTACAACACAAGCTTATACATTCATGTCAGTTGACTTGAGTATTATATAAAATCGACAGAAGCAGTTTCTATGACAGCAGCTACCTATTGGAACAAACCTTTATAAATGTTTATGTAGGTTTGTGTCCGTGGTCATGTAGGGCCAATGTAGGTGCCATGAGTTACCTAAAACCAGGTTATTATAATGAAAACAGAACTGATGTAAGGAGTATATTAATAACTGGTTTATTGTGACAGGCTTCAATAATAATTTAATTATTTAAATTAACTAATACCATATAGCATTTTAACGTAACATTCTTAAACGCCACGACCCATCTCTCATAACTACACATCTTTCCTATCAGATGTACTGAAAAATTCATTGTATTCATGAATAATGATACTAAATAATAAGATGAGATTTAAAGGGATTAATTGGAATCCTACTTCCAAGATTACATACAGATGTGTTCTCCGTTTACTACACTGAGCCTTGTATAATCAAAAGTTCTTTGAAGAAACCACCCTCACACAAGTCACAAGTTTTACAATGAAAATGCAGATATATTCATTAGAACAGAACAGAAATAACTCTTACCTACAGTATGTCTTGTCTTTTCCATACAGCACTTTGTATTTGTAATAATTGCATGCTTCAATCTTGGGGACCATGATCAAACTCACTTTTGTTACCTTGTCTTGATGCAGAGCCTCAGGTAATTATGTGTGAATGACCTGCTGGGTGTGATATTGAGTGATAATGAAGATGGGCCTTCATCCATCCATCTCTGCCCCTTCCTCTTGTCTGATAGCTCTACACACTCCAGACCTCCATTACTTACAGGCTGGGAGCTTGCAGGACTCTGGCTGTGAGCAGACAACTCATCTGACCTTTCTGACCTCTGAAGCTCAGTTTACATTAGCTGCTGATCAAAGATCAACGTCAGGCACTGAAGATCATTCATCACTTGGAGGAAATCAGACTTTGGTGACATCTAAAAATGTGGCCAGAAGTTGTAAATTATCATGACTTGGGCTCCGTGTTCTGCTATGTAGTCAAATCATGTTTGTCTATTAATATATCTGAACAGTCATGGTTATTAATGACTTCTCTAATAACTCAATTATAAGGGCTAAGCAATTTATAATATAGCAATTTGAGGCATATTAAAGTTTCCTTCAGAATATAATTAAATAATAGTTAGCCATGCTAATGAGGGTGGTAAGTGGTTCATTGCACCTTTTCCTGCTTTATGCTTGTAAAGTGTGATAACATCTGTGCTAAATTCAGAAATGTTTCATTAGAGGACTAAAGAGACTCAGCATGAAATATTTTGGGTAAAGAACAAAAAAAATCTAGAAAATAAGGAAGCCAACCACCATTATGGACTCCAAAGAGCTTATGTTTGGAGTCCAAGGTAAAGGAATTGATTGCAGTGTTATTTCTCAGTATTATATTCCTGGGAGAAAAATCAACCTGATATCATGAGAAATGAATACAGATTCAAATAATCAAGGGTGTGGTTGCTTTTGGAAGTTGTAAGAAAAGGTACAAATGCTAGCCCCACCTGTAACTCTAACCATTAAGAACAAAAACATTTCTTAAGGGACAAAAGCTTTTATCTAACATTTAAAATCATTTGAATATGGCTTCATCAGGGTCTTAATATGGGTGGAATCGGTTTTGTAATCTATATTATTTCAGTAAGGCTCACACACTTGTGACTTACATGGTCTTATATGGATATGACTTATAATGTCCTATTAAGCCACATTCATATGGCTCAATGAGTTGTGATTTTAGAGGATTGTTTTTGTCTCTCATCTGTCTGCTGAATAAACGGAAGGCAACTTTGAGGTAACTTTTCATTCATGATTAATATTTTACCAGTTCCATTTTGAATCAAGGGGTGAGGCCTTTTGGGATGAGGCGTTTGGGACGAGGCGACCAGCTTCATGTCACTGTTTGGCATTGGCACTCGCTTTTTAATGATCTGTGCAGACACTTGTGTCTTACAGGCTGCTAACAACCTACACAGTGTGACTTCCTTAGCTGTAAGGCTCCATGTGTGCTTAAATTACAGTTCCTCAGAAACACCCTGATTATTTGAGTTTTTGAGTATCTGTGATTGAAATTTGAATTTGGCTTTAACATACAGAATGGGCCTCATTTATCAAGCTGGGTATGATATGGATTTATTTGCAAACTGTTCATAGGAGCATTTCCACAAGAAATTTGGTAATAATGAATATCTCCTAATTTTGGAAAAACGTTGGCATCCCACTCGTGCTCCTGAGTGTATGTAAATTTATATGCAAGAAGGCTAAGTACTGCTAACCTCGACTTAGATTTCTGTATTTTATATATGGATTATACTGTCGAGGTTAAATTCTTTATGTTCACTTTTAGCAGATGCTGTCATCCAGAACGACTTATAGAGGTGCTTTGGAGTATATTATATATATATATATATATATATATATCTAAAAAAAAAAATATCTTCATTTCAATAGGTTCAATAGGTCAGGGAATAAGGATACCATCGAAAACATTTTGTCAAAGCCAGCTGTTTAATATTATTTGCATTATTTAAAGAATATAAAAAAATAAAGAAAGTGAGGCAACACAAACCCAGAAATTAAGGTAAATAAAACTAATCATTAATTATGATAAAAGAAAAGTTCGGTTTGGCTTACAGAAACACAGAACTTTATTAAAATATTGATAAATGAGGCCCATTGTTTGCACGACCATTTACGCAAGTAATGTGGTATTAATAAAAATCCATTTTGGAAAAAATGTTCATATCATACGAGAGCTCCTTCACCATTTAGCTGCCATCTTGCACTTTTCAGCTCTTTTGTGGCCATCACTAAATGTGTGTGCAGTGTGTGCTTAATAATTTATAGGTGATTGTCATTTCAAAAAGGATTTTTTTTGCTTGGGATGTTCTACAAAAATATTTACAACTTATAACTTGATAAATGAGGTCCATTATTTTAAATTATTTCTTATTTGTAACTTATTGGTGTGTGTTCTGTTTGTTTTATGTGTCATTAGCTCAATGCTTTCAAATCTTGTTTCATTTACATAGTTTGAAAGTACAGTTATTACAAAATATGAGAGCACCAATGGCCTCCTATAACTCATGAAGCATGTTTAAAATGAACACACACCACAATGTAGACAGATGTTAACAAGCAAGAATGGGACTGAGGACAATGCTAGCTGCCATATGTCATGAACCTAAATCTGTCAAACATCAGCTTTCTCATCTTACCTCTATTGTTCTGTTCTCCCTGAGCATTACCAGAGGATGACTGCAAACATATCCATTTGTTTTCGTGAGGCATCAGAGCAGCTTTGAGGGTTTGCTTTAGTTCACAGGAACTCTTCAGGACTGTATCAGGGGAACACTTCTACTCACAATATCACACTGCAATGGGAGATAAGACTGAGCCAAGTTCAGCTCTTCAGAACATCAGCAGCAGGCTCCCTCAGGAGAAATCACCCGCTTTAAACGGACTGCCAGAGAACACTTTAGAAGTGAAACGATTGTATTTCAGAGTGTATAGTTTACTGTGTTGTTTTTCCCAGGCTCTAAGGATCTTATTCTATTATTTAGACTCATGATTTTATCAAAATCTCATGAGAAATACAAATGAATACAAATATTGTTAGATTACATTCAAATTCATACAAATGAAGTCATAAGGAAAATAGGCAAATGCTAGCCTCACCTTCAGTTCTAACCTTTGTTGCTTTTCTTACCCACTATGCAAGTTATGTGTGCTGTTAAGACTTTCCCAAGTGTGAGACCATGTTGAAAACCATACATTTGGGCCTTTCTCAAATAACTGAAAATACTGACCTTGCACCATTGAATTATCTGCAGAGCTCACAGTCACACAGTCTATTAACCTCAGTACACATATCCACATGACCATTTGTAGAGTGCATCTGGATCAATACAATAAAGGTTCCTACTTCTTAGTAACCCATTCATTAATCCCTCTCCACTGTCCTCCTCAGTTTAAAAGTATCAAATCCATTATTCTTCTGAGCATTACAGTTCCTGGGCATCGCTGCAGGTCACTCAGCCCCTCGCCCCAGTGCTCTTTAATTTCAGTCAATACAAGTCAGGTGCTGATGAATGCACCCATTTGTATCATGCATGTTCACTATAATACCCTGCTGCACCCTCTATCTCTCTGCCATATCACTTAGAGTGAATAAGCAACAGCAAAACGTAATCAGAATGACCTATGTCCAAAATGCAAACCCTGAAAAAGTTCAGGATAAATCAAAGAACAGCTTGCTAATCAGGCCAGTCACCTCATCCCAACTCCTTTCCCTCCATTTGTTCTGGAGAAAAGAAATGAAAATCGGATCAATTGATTTGGTGTAAAAACGTAAATACAACTCCACGATCAGGCACTTAAGCGGTGAAAGCATCGGTTTGCTGAAGGTGCCTTCAAGGTGAGTGGCTTGGCCTTGTCAGATCAGAGGAGTGTGTATTAGCGAGTGCTAAAACGGGAGTGCATTAGTCCCAGAGGCTCTACTCTCAGCCAGGGGAGAGCCTGACCTTTCAGGAGCTGCTGAGTGGCCCCACTGGTGACGCCAGGAGACAGGCTTCCTCAGGTGGAAGGGAATGGCGGCGCATTTGAATTATTCAACATGGATGCCAAGCATGCCTGGGAGACTGATGTCCCCTGACACTCTCCCCTCTTTTTGCCTCGGCACAACATCACACACCCTCCAGACCATTGCTCCAGTTGTGTCTAAAGCAGTGTGGGATGCTATACTAAATGCTGCTGTAGCCACTGAAAGACAGGAATGATGATATATAGAGGCTATTTACAAGATGGAGAGGGGTGTGTGTGTATGTGTGTGTGTGTGTGTGTGTGTGTGCCTGTGTCTCTGATTTGCAAATAAAATAAATAAATAAATTAAAAAAGGAATGAAATTGTTTAACACCTTTACAGTTTTTAATACAGTTTAATTATTGTTAGTGCCACTTATCAAACAAAATGTGCAGAATGGCAATTAAATAGGAAGAATATGAAACAAATGAAATAATTACCATGAAATAGTTATTCCTATTACTGCATATTTTACTACATTTAACTAATCTTATCAAATGAAATCTCTTACTGCATTGGCAGATTATTTAACTTTTTCCCAAGGCTTTATTTCTTAATAGAAGCAAAAAGATCTGCTAGTTGTATAAGACAAGTGATAAGGTTACTTTTCATTAGTAAAAATGTCTAAAATTAGGTCAAATGAGCTCATAATAATTTGGAATCCGAGAAATATTTGCATTTAAATTGCTATGTTTAAAATGTTGCTTTGCAGTATAATATTTGTATTTAAGATTTTATTAAATCAAGTTCTTACATCTTAAATCAGATTCTAAATCTCATCAACATTTTAAGGATGATGTTGAATTTTTAATATGAAAAAAGTAAAAAAAAAAAAATGTAACCTTTACATTGTATAATTTAATCATATGAATAGTTATGAAATTGCAATGAGCCCATTGCTTGATGTTTAACCTAAATTTAACTGCAAATTTTACCTGGCTGTGTATGAGAATAAATCACTGGTATGTGGTCTAGAAAAGTGTGGAATGCCCTTAGCTTTTTCTTGACATTGCACATCACTGTCAGCACTAAATTCAGGAGCTCTTAGCACTTTTGTGACAAGGTCTTCAAGCCTGACCCTTGGAAGAACTTGGGTTCAGAAATGACACAACCGTGTACACACATACACACTCTCTCAAAAGCGAGCAAGGCGTCCATTCACAACCTGTCTCTATGACGACAGGCCATAGTAATTTCATAAGTGTTATGTTGTTGTTGCCTGGTGTTTCTAGGCAACAGTAACAAAGGGCCATTTGAATTGTGTTATGTAAACCAGATAAAGTTCTAGCTGGGAATTCAGGTGATATCTAATAGGAATGAATAAACTTATTGTAGACCATGGAAAACAAAATGCTACTGAATGGCATGTAAATAAGGGGAAAATGCCAAACAAAATGGTCCAAAGATAAACACACTTGTTTAATGGTGAATACAATACTAAATTGGCATGCAATGACAATGTCAAAAAATCCAACAAGCAGGGTCGTAAAAGATAAGAAATTTGGCTGAGCCATGAATGACTGTGAAAATACACCTCAGTTTCAGAGATAATGAGAACCAGGCGAGTCTAATCAGACGGTTGGTGAACTTGAGTTTAATCAGATGGTCAATTGTAACTGGCTGAGATCAGAGAGTTGGGCTTGGTGGTAAGCAAGGGATTCTGGGAAATGCAGTTCCTGGAGTCTGGAGTACTTGTGACAGTAATATCATGTCATGAAATAAAATGGTCTTTCTGCATCGGCAAATATTTTTTATTTACTTGCAAGCCTTTATTTATCGCTAAACACAAAATTATCTTTTAGTTGTATAAATAAGGAATGAAACATGACAGGATGTGCTGTTATAGGAACAGGGTGGTGTGTACCAGCCCAAAGGTTTTTTTTTTTTCCTATAACAGCAATGATTACAATTTCTAATTATTCATATTATTCATACTTTTAGTCATTTACAGTTGCATTTAATGTCGTCGGACGTCCGCGACACGTTAGTTCTGGTGACCAAAACGAAAGACAAAAAAAGCTTGTCATGTTACTGAGAAACCACAAAGTTTCAGTCAAAGTCTCAAAGGCCGTGCTGGAAAAATGACTGACTCTTACAAAGTGCTGACACTGGACACTGGCTGACCATAAAGCTTCACCATTTCAAAGATTATAAGTGACTGAAACGATAACATATTTGAAAAAGTGCATTAATATAAACCTTCTGACCAATCAGATTCGAGAATTCAACAGCACTGTGGTAAGACAATTATGGATAGATAATTGGGAAGTTGAAATTGATCATTGTTCGTTATGTAAACTAGATATGGTTCTAACTACATTATTAGTAATCAGGTAATATCTGAGAGATATGAACACATGAATTAAGGTAACAGCAAGGCTATACTGTAGATAATAAATCGTCATAGCCATAACTTAAAACCACCTGCCTAATATTGGGGAGGTCCCCCTTGTGCCACCAAAACAGCACTGACCCGTCGAGGCATGGACTCCACAAGACCTCTCAAGGTGTGGTGTGGTATCTGGCACCGAGACGTTAGCAGCAGATCCTTTAAGTCCTATAAGTTGTGAGGTGGAGCCTCCATGGATCGGACTTGCTTGTACAGCACATCCCACAGATGCTTGATCGGATCTGGGGAATTTGGAGGCCAAGTCAACACCATGAACTCTTCGTCATGTTCTTCAAACCATTCATGAACAATTTTTGCAGTGTGGCAGGCACATATCTTGCTGAAAGATCCTTATGCTTGCCATTTTTCCTGTTTCCAACACATCAACTTCCAGAGCTGACTTCACTTCACTTGCTGCCTAATATATCCCACCCCTTGACAGGTGCCATTGTAACGAGATAAGCAATGTTATTCACTTCACCTGTCAGTGGTTTTAATGTTATGGCTGATCAGTATATACACCAATTTCACACCAATAACAGATGTTGAGTACTAACAACAGATACCTTGTTATTGGATCAGTTGGACCTAATTATTTCTAAGCAAGTCCTATAGATAACAAAACAGCACAGGTAAGATAATCACACTTATAGCAATAGTGAAATCTCTATGACTATTTCTGGTGTTTATTTGTGTTTGTTTGTCTTGTTTGTGACTGTTGCTTGGCTGTGGATAGTGGATGAGGTGTGTTGTGTGTGTGTGTGTGTGTGTGTGTGTGTGTGTGTGTGTGTGTGTGTGTGTGTGTGTGTGTGTGTGTGTGTGTGTGTGTGCGTGTGTGTGTGTGTGGGGAGGAGTGGAAGACTCAGAGGAGCTGTATGGAACAGATGGTCCCAGTGCGACACTGGACCTCCGACAGGGGAAAAATCAATGCTCATAACTTCAAAACAAAAAAGAAATTAATAATTATATGGGAACACAAGATTGCTTTGCAGCAGTGTCGCAATCTAATTAATAGGTGTTTTGTTTGTGGATTGTTGGTGTTTTTTCCCCCTCCCCTCCTTTTCTCCAACGGTGACAATTTATGGTTTTTAAGAGCGGAAGACAGACTGTGAATGTTCCAAATCAGGGCTGTCTGCATTTTTTCCTCCTTCTTCCACACTTCTCTGCCTCTATACCTCTACTCTCTGCTCTTCCTCGTCCTACTAATGGGAGTTTACCATCATGCCTGCTTCACTGCTAAAGTTTGATTTTATTGAACATTATATGGCTGTGTGACATTCTGTCTTAAATATGAATGAAACGCAAAAGGGACCTACAGGAAAATAATCAATGATGGTGTATTGTGATTTGGCCCAGCAGGAAGTAGGGTTACAATAATAAAGTTGAATAAAGTTTAATTTCATATAACAGCATGTCCCACAATGTTTTATTCTTCTTATACCACAAACAATTACAATTTCTGAAATTTATTAATAAATGACAAGTGGAACTTTTAGCTGTTTATAGTTACATTGTATGTTATGGAACGGCTGCCAAACAAATTCATGTTATCACTTACGTTATAGCAGCTATAAACAGTCATTCCCTCCTCTTTTTCTCTATCTTGACGTTAATAAGACAAAAATGCAGCTTGTCATATTACCGAGGGACCACAAAATGCAAAGCCCTCCATCCTGAAGACTTTCCAATGTCACAAACTTGAAATTACAGCTTTACCTCTGACGGTTACAAAGTGCTGACACTGCAGACTCCTTCTGAAAATACTAAATGAATGTCTCCTCACAGAATACCTCACCATATTAAAGATCCTTTGTTTAATAATAGCATGATTTTAATTCATTAATTATTTGTCTTAGATTTTGTAAAGCATCTGTCATACAGGTCCTTGTGAATGATCATTATAAATTATTATGTGCGTATTAATATAAGCACTATTGTCAGAGCTGAGCTATTCTATGTTATAGAAAATTAATCACCTTCTGATCAAATTTGGAATTTCAACAGCATTCTGGTAGAAGGATGAAATATGGAATAGTCTGTTGTCTCAATATGAGAATATTACAGTACCTATAATACTTATTTTGAGACTTCAACTGTTTGAATTTTCTGGACAACAGTTCTCTCTTTTTCTGTGTTTTAGGAATTTTTTTTATTCAGCTGCTGGAGGTAAAGGTGACTCAGCATTATTCAGTACACTTCAATCATCCTCAGAGGTGTGGGTGTGGGTGTGTGTGTGTGTGTGTGTGTGCAATATTTGTATAGAGAACAGTACTTATATAACAATGCAAGTAGAACAAGACAGGTTAAAACTACAAGGACATTACATGCTGTATCTTTCATACAGTGTTTTGGGGAAATTTATTATTACCTTGAAGGCGATTATTTTTATGCAGAATGAACATGAGTAAAATAAAAATAAAAAAATAAAATGTAATAGACACCACATAAGAATGCTAAAGAGTAGATTATAAATTAGTATAATATTAGTATTATAAATAATACTAAATGACATCCATACTTAAATGCATATATCAGCATTAGCCCTATATTCAACCATGCACATAGGTTATACCTGTTGAGATGTAAGTGCACTTTAAATCATTGTTACAAAGCTCTTCAGATTTACAGTGGATATAAAAAGTCTACATACCCGTGTTAAAATGGCAGATTTTTGTGATGTAAAAAAAATTAAACCAAGATAAATCATGTTTTATTTTTCCACCCTCGATGTGAAATTACAACGCATAAAAAAATTAAGTGAAAAACAATCAGGGACACATTTTAGGGAAAAATAGGAAATATAAAAAAAAATAATAATAACTTACAATAACCTGGTTGTATAAGTGTGCACGCCCCTAAACTAACACATTATTGAAGGACCTTTTGATTATATTACACCACTCAGTCTTTTCGGCTAAAGGTCTGTCAGCACAGAACGTGTTGACTTGCCCATATTTTCTCACTCTTTCTTGCAAAAACATTGTAGATCGATCAAATTGTAAGGGCATCTCCTGTGCACAGCCCGCTTCAGGTCACCCCACAGATTTTTAGTTGGATTCAGGTCTGGGCTCTGACTAAATCATTCGAAAACATTGATCTTCTTTTGGTTAAGCCATTCCTTTGTTGATTTGGATGTATGCTTTAGGTCACTGTTGTACTGAACGGTGAAATTCCTTTTCGTCTCTAGCTTACTACTAGACACCTGAAGGTTTTACACTTAAATCGCCTGGTATTTGTAACTATTCATGATTCCCTCCACCTTGACAAAAGCCCTAGTTCTGGCTGAAGAAAAGCAGCCCTAAAGCACGATGCTGCCACCACCATGCTTCACCGTGGGTGTGATGTTCTTTTGGTGATGTGCCTTTTTTTTTTTTACATACCTCTTGGAATTATGGAATTATTAAACCTTTTGGAATTGGTCTCATCAGACCATAACACATTTTACCACATTGTTTGGGGTGATTTAGTTAAGCTTGGATGTTTTTTTTTTGTGAGAAAGGGCTTCCATCTAGCCACTCTACCCCATAGCCCAGACATGTGAAGAATATGAGAGATTGTTGTCACATGCAGAGTGTAATCAGTACTTGTCAGATATTCCTGCAGCTCCTTTAATGTTGCCGTAGGTCTCTTGGCAGTTTTCCTATTAAATTTGTGTCTTGTTCTTTTATAAATTTTGGAGGGATGTCCTGTTCTTGGTGATGTCACTGTGGTGCTCCATTAGCTCTCTCCTGATCGATACCTTTCGACAGTGGGACCCTGTACAGGCTTTGTCAGCTCTTTGCAGACCATGGCTTCAAAAGTCAGCTGAAACCAAGAAGTTGTGAAGAAAATCCTACAGAAACAGCTGGTCTTTATTTGGGTTAATCAGAATAATTTCACTGATGACAGCTGTGTGATAATTACTTTTGAACATGAGATTGAATGTGATTGGTTCATTCTGAACACAGCCACATCCCCAATTGTAAAAGGGTGTGCAGACTTATGCAAGTTTTTTTTAATTTTTCCTATTTTCTACTAAATTGTTTCTTATTGTTTTTCCATTTATCACTTTTATACATTGTAATTTCACAATGAGGGTGGAAAAAATTCTGACATGATTCATCTTGGTTTCATTTATTTACATCACAAAAACCTGCCATTTTAACAGGGGGTGTAGACTTTTTATATCCACTGTATAACTGAAGTATGATGTGAAAGAACCCCTAAAACTCGATGCGTAAGGTTAAACATGTACATTAGTCAGTGATAATATGCTATCCTGTGGTGTGTCAGTTATTTTAGTCTTTATTTTAATTACTTCATACAGCTGGTTTTTATTTTGAACACAAAGAGCATGATCCTGACTCTGATAACAAAATATCAGTACAGTTTGGAACAAGGAAAATGTAAACAGTATGTTGATATTTGAATGTTCAAAGATTTATATATAATAAAATAAGATTTATCTTTATATAAATATAAATCTTAATAGTCTTGAAATAATAATAATAATAATAATAATAATATGGGGATATTTTAAATAATGCAAACTGCACTGCAAATTGTGTGTCTATATGTGTGTTTTATCTTTATTGTGTAGGTTTGTGTGGAGATTTAAAAACAAAGATGACGAGCAGTGATTTTATTTATTTATTTATTTTTTTCTTTGTCTTCATTGATCACAGGAGAAGTGCAACACTGCATCTTCATGCACACTGGCTGTATACAATGTTCAGCCTCATATATAATCTTCATTTACACCTGAGTAATTCAGTTCACACACAATTTATCTGTGAAAATGTCTGTACTTTCTCCATGAATGAGCTAGTCACTCCTTACAGCTTGTGTCAAATCCATATAACTCACTTAACAACTTCTTAGATGTGGCATACTGCTTGTTTACTAACTTTTTTTTTTTTTCTCAAATCACATCACCTAATTTGCAAGAATTGGAGTTGTGTTTGATTTTAATTAAAGTTTTGTTTCTCTGAAAGCATCTTGCCTGAAGTGCAGTGTTCATTTACATGTGCTTCACTCCGTCTGCGATTGGGGGTGGGGGCTGAAAAGCATAACAGCACAAGTAATTGGAGAAGCACTCATACCTGTTGATGAAAAGTCTCGCTAAAGTTTGGCACCGACCTCACTGACGTTGGTGTTACTGATCTCCATGACAACCCCATCAACACTTCATTTGTAGCAGTCAAACCTATATAATGCTCAGGAGGCGCTGCTGTCAAAATCAGAAATGTTTCCAACATTTGCTTTGCTGAACTGATTATGCTGATTAGTCTGCAGGCATTGTGCTTATTTCTGTGTTTGTTGTACTTATGATAATGCATTGCATTTATTATTTTTACTGACATTTGTTGCAAGGTTGTGAATCATCTTTCAGGCAACGTTTAACTCCTTTAACTACCAGGATCTGTCAGTGTGTCCATACTTAATAACTCTGAAATAATAATACGATTTAATATGAATAACTGAACAATATATTTTGAATTTAAAAACCCAGTCAGAATTTTGAGATTCTTGTTTGTGTAAGCTTTAAAAAGTTTGACCTAAATGGGAATTTGCACTGTACTTAAATCATAAAGCACAGGGTTCAGCAGAGGAGCACAGAAGTGAACACTTACAGCCTGACTTTCTAGACAACATCAACAACTTTCTGTTTACTCTCATTTGTTGAAAATATGTTCACCTTTATCATCTTAATCATTCCTGCAGTGCATTTTTAGGAAACAAGAGCAACTGAAAATCTCAATGAAAAATTATTATGGCAACAAAAGATATATGTGCCAATCAGGTTCACTTTTAGGGGAAAAAAAAGGATTCTCATGGGTTCTTTTAAGAGTTTATTTGACAATTACAAGGTCTTATCGTCCAAAAAAGGGTTTATTTGGAAACCTTCTTATAGGGAAACACTATGTTGTAGCGCTCTGCGTTGAACCTTTAATAGTTCCCCAACGGGGATAACTGAAATGTTCGAACCCTTAAGGGCTATTCAGTATGCAAACACTGGACTACACTAGGTTACCAGGGAAAAGGATTGTGCAATTCCAATTTACAGTATATATCAATAGAAAGATTTCTTGATTAGGGTACATGTATATGATTATTTACCTTTGTTCCTTTGGTGGATTATTTAATGATCCACAATAAGAACAAAATAGTGTCTCCATAACAAGTTTTGGTGACATAATTATGACGTAATTAAGTTATGATGCAAGTAAATCCATTTTGGAGTTTGTCTCTGTGAGCACAAATAGCTTTATAGTTAAATCCAAGTGAGAATTTGCATTGCAGTTCCACCACAATGCAGGGGCACAGTACAGTAGAGGATCAGGAAGCTTGCACAGCTTGACTTTTATTAACTGACTGATGAATAGGAGATGATTTCCCATTGCACTTGAGCCACAGATCAGATCACAGCATCCAGAACTCTTTCCTTCTGTGTCTGTTGGCATTGATCTTTAGGTGGATAAAGCCTGCTGATGACCCATTCAGGAATCAGAAAGGAGTTTTATGTTTAAGTGGCTGTGGCCAAAACCACCCCATCAAGAAGCACAATTTAAAACTTGAGTGCACAATTTCTGAACTTCTAAATCAATATTAATTCATTATTTATTTGCAATGCATTATTTATTTGCAATGCATAAAACCAGTCCTATTGTATATGAACAAAATACAAGTTAGCACCCACTCAATATGTTCCAGTTTACACTCAGTTGCCCATTAATTAAAGACATCTAGATTTTCAGGTTAGGCAACAGTTTACTGAATTTTACAGTTCTTTTGGTTCTAAGAATCTGTCAGGTTTTCTGAGAATGTTTTACATGACATTTCTTAATGGTCCTACAGCATTGATGCATCATATTTAGTTCATGGATTACTGGCCCTTCATCATCAAACATGCATAGAAACAAGCATGGATTAGAGTTCCAGGAATGATGTACGAATGAATCTGTGTCTGAATCATGAAAATGTCCTTCCAAGCGGTAATTTAAGTGCATGATGAATTGGCTTCAGTTTCATGGGAACAAGCTCCAGCCCACTGGTCCTTTATTTACATGCCATGTACAGTGGAACACTCCCCAATTTATATAAGCCTCATATACATCAAATTGACATATTTATTCATATTTAACAGCTTTATATACGTCAAATTTACATTTAACACACTCTAATTTATGCAGGTGTTGCAACAATGAGTAGGAAAAAAACATCCAAGACCCATAAAAAGGAAGTAAATCAAGAAAGAAAAAAACATTTCAGTGAAACTGAGTTAGATGTGCATGTGTCTGACAGGGAACATTGTGTAAACCTCTGAGGATGCTGAAAATACAGATATTATTTTTATCTATCCTCAAAATTGCATGAAATGTGTACACAGAATGAAAACTTGAAATATCAACTGGTAATATATTTTTAATGGAGGAAAGGAAGGTCCAAAAAATGTTGACTTTTCTCTTTACTGACATTAATGGTAGACAGGAATTGGATAAAATCATTAGATTAGTTAGCATGTTGAGACCAATATAACCACATCAATGGAGTGAATTTACTCCAATCCTGACTGAATTAATTTCACTGATTTCCTCCTCAAAATGATCAGCATTCTTACTAGATCTGATACCGATGCATTTTCTTAAAAATACTACCAGAAGCAATCTCTGTTAAAAATAATCAACTCTTCAGCATTGTCTATGTGCCCAAATCTTTTAAACTAGCAGGTATCAAAACATTCATTTAAAAAAAATAAACTGACCTCGACCCTTGTTCGCTGTCAAACTATAGGCCAATATCAAGCCTCCTCTTTATTACTAAGATCCTACAAAAGGTTGTAGCTCAGCAGCTAAGCACATAATTGTGTAAGTATCACATACATGAAATATTTCATCCAGGGTTTGGGCCTCATCAGCATATTAAAACAATGCTGGTAGTACTGGGCTTTGATCAGAGTTGTGTCTCTTTGCATGTATTACTTGATCTTAGTGCAACTTTTGATACCATAGAATGCAATATTATTCTAGTAGAAGAGTTTTGTTATGGTTAGGGGAACGGCTCTGTCCTGAGTCAGTGGTCAGTCACATAAGACCTATCAGTTTGTATGTAAATGCTGACTTCTCTGTGCATACAAAAGTAAAGTTTGGTGTTCCACAAGGCTCTGTTCCAGGACCACTGCTTCCCTCAATATATATTCTATCTCTAGCTACAATTGTTTGGAAATGTGGTTTTAGCTTCCACTGCTATGCTTATGACACACAAATGTATGTTTCAGCAAAGCCAGATGACAAACACCAGCTTAATAAAGAGAAGGAATGTGCAAAGGACATTAGAAATTTGATGCTGAGAAACTACCTCCTACTTAGTTTCAACAAAACAGGAGTACTTGTACTAGGGTCACAGGCAGATAGTGCAACAGTGAAAGACCTTAGAGTGATTATTGACTCCAGTGGATAAAAGTACTAGGATAGCATTTTTGATCTTAGAAACATTGCTAAGCTAAGAAATATAATGTTCATACATTTCAGTCCCTTTGCTTTTCCTGGTGGGGGTTGCGATGGCAACAAGCTAAGAATGTCAACTCAGACTTCTCTATCCCCAGCCACACTTTCTAACTCTTACTTGGGGATCCCCAGATGTTCCCAAACTTACTGTTCACTACCACAAGCCAGTACAGTTACTGTAATACGGCTGCCACTGACCTGATCTGTTTTGTCAATCTCATGCTGTCTTTTGAAATCACTTGTGAGTAAGATCACAAGTTACTTAATCTCCTCCATCAAGGGCAAGGTCTTTCCCCTCACCTGAAGGGAGCATCCCACTTTTTCCTGGGACTTCAGACATGGAGAAGCTGTTATTCATCCCACCTGTCTCACACTCATCAGTGAAACACAGAGGTCAACTTCGGATGGTGTCAAGAGAACAACATCCTCTGCAAATAATACCTTACCTCAAGCCCACCATACTGGACACTGCTCATACAGAATAACATATTCCTATGACCTCTCATATGAATAAAGAGCTGGTCCCCACTTTCATGGTGAATATCCTTTAAGGAACCTTGCTGAGAAGTGTGATTCTCTTATAATTGGAACACACCCTCTAGTACCCCTAAAAAAAGCTTTCTTTTAAGAGGTTCCACAAAAATATGGCATTTACCATTACAGCCATTTTCAGCAAAGTACCTCCATTTTCAGGGGCTCAAAGGTATTTGGACAAAATTGTACTGACTCCATCAGTGGTCATGAGGTGTCTAAACGACTTCTAACCCTCCAGCAAGCCAGCCACAGTGTGTCAGAGTATGCCATCTAGTTTGGCACCATTGCGGCACTGAGCAGCTGGAATTACTGTGTAGTGGGCTCATAGTAGGCTGCTACTCATGGCCACTGCCTTCAAGTCACTACTGGGTGCATCCATATTCACAAAACTCCACTTGCACAACACATACCACCTTGTGTGAATCAGGCAAGAAGACAAGTGGTAAAGATTACATTTAACACCCCCACTGGTCACTAAGATTACCAGGTCATGCCCTTCAGTCTCACCAATGCCCCAGCTCTGTTCCAGGCATTGATCAATGACGTGCTCAGAGACATGATCAACAAATTCATGTTTGTGTACCTGGATGACATCTTCATATTCTCAAGTTCCCTCCCCAAGCACATTGAGAATGTCAGGAAGGTCCTTAGATGCCTCCACGATAACCATCTCTTTGTCAAACCCAAGAAGTGCGAGTTCCACATGTCCCAAGTGCAGTTCCTTGGATTCATTATTAACCTTGGCAACATCCAGATAGACCCCAGAAAGGTCCAGTCAGTCACTGAATGGCCCACTCCCACTTCAGTGAAGGAGGTGCAGCAGTTCCTTGGCTTTGCAAATGTTTATCGCTAGTTTATCTGCAACTTTAGCTCTGTCTCTCTTTGCTCTCACTAAGGGTAAGAACTTCAGCTTTCGTTGGAGCCCTGAAGCCAAGACCGGCATTTCACCTCAGCTCCTATCCTGATTCTCCCTGATCCCGATAGGCCTATTGGTTGTGGAGGCGGATGACTCAGATGTGGGAACTGGCACGGTTCTCTCCCAGAGGGAGGAGGATACCAAACTACATCCTTGTGCCTTCCTTTTCCATTGCCTTACACCAGCAGAGAGAAATTATGATATGGGGGACTGAGAATTGCCGGCTGTCAAACTGGCACTTGAGGAATGGAGGTATTGGCTCGAGGGAGCTCAGCGCCCATTTCAAGCACTCACTGACCTTAAGAACCTGGAGTACATTCAGCAGGTTTCTAACAGCTTGTTTGTGCCTGGGTTTGTGCCTGTCAGTTCCCAGGTTATTAGCTTGTGATTAGTACATGCCTTAACTCATCATTAGTTCATATTTAAGTAAGTATTAATTCAGGTATTAGTGCATGGTTTTTCATGTACTGTTGTTGTAAAGTGTTGTCATATTGTCAAGTAAAACATTATTGCAGATGTTATAGAACCTGTATACAATTAAGTGGAGCCTATCTGATGTACACGTGTACCCTGTACTTCATTAAAAGGAAAAGACACAAAAAGGTCCACCACTGACAAGATACTATTTAGCTGGTGGATCATTCTCAGAGATTAACATTGACATGGTTTCGTTAATAGATGGGCTAGAGGAGGGCTGACAAATCATCCATAGCTCAGTCTACATTCTACAGGCTACAATCATCTAAATGTTGGTGTACTTGATAAAATGAGATTAAGTGTTTCATTCTACATGGCACACAGAAACCTTTTGGCGTAACACTTACTGTTAATCCTAATGGTTGTCATATTGTATCTTTTTTTTGCCTAAGATTACAAATGTCATGTTGGCTTTTCCTCTGAAGTGAAGATCTAAGAAGGCTTCTGTTTGAGGCATTTACTACCATTTACCCTCTTATTATCTTTGTAAATGTCTGTGGGCTTTTATCAGCAAAGCTTGATGGTTAGTTGAAAGTATGGCTGATATTTACAGCTCTCTTGATGTTGATGTTGAATTATAATTGATGCTCGGCATAGCTCCCAATTAAATTTGAACTATAATGTTAACAAGTGTTGTGGAGTGAAAAAAAAAAGAAATGTAAAACAATTCATTTACAGCTGCAGTTGGCAGTTTATTACTTTTAATGGAACACTTCCTTATGTGTGGGTGAACTTCATAGGGTGTTCAGACAGTATTCAAACTTTATATAGGCTAAAGCCCTTATTATTAATGCGTACCTTTTCTGTTATGAGCAGGTTAAGAAATAGAGCACATGTATCACATAAAAAGATTCACAACTTATAGTCTACTGTGGATTAAATTTCATATGACCAAAGAGCATTTATGTACATATTCAAGTTTGTATTCATGTTCAAATTCTAGATTATACCTAATACATTCGGCTAAATGCAAAAAGCAATCATATACTCATAATGAATTATAGATGGCTTCTACCAGATGTCTTGTAAGTACCTGCATCTTTTATTTGACATTTTTGAATTCTTTAGCCTTTTATGTACCAATTCATAAAAGGCTCAAGCATGCATGTACTATGATTTTATAGGTCCATGGTTTTTGTTAAATGATGTCCATTAAAAAATTAACATGATCAGTGGAGCAACAGAATAGCATTCACCTTATCATCCATTGATGGCGAGTTCGAATTCCAAAGATGCCACAGCCATCCATGGTCAGGAGTTCAAGAAAGCAAAACTAGCCATATTCTCTGGATGAGAGGGGTGGTATAATCTCTCTCCCCTCTCAGTCACAGTGACACTAGCTAAGCATGGGCATCTATAAGTTCATGTATGCGGAAGAGGGGAGATAGCACTTTCCACCGAATGCATTATGCCACCCTGTGATGCAGCATCTTAGCCACCCTTACTTCACACATCTTAGCCTTCACCCTCATTGGTTGGTAGTTGTTGTATGATAGGGGAGACCTGACATGTGGTTGGGAATTGGTGAAGACTAAATTAGGGAGAAAATGGGAAAAATCCAAAAGCATAAAGTAAAAAAAATCAATTGAACACTACAAAATGACCTCTTGACTGTCCTTAGGCGATTAGGACAGTTTTACATGTTTTCCCATGTGGGTTTCCTCTGGGTTTTCCAGTTTCCTTTCACTGTCCAAAATAAACTGCAGGTAGGACTATTGGCTATGATAAATTACCCCTAGGTGTGAGTAAGTGTGTGGATCTACGTGTGCATGGTGCCCTGCAATGACTGGCAACCAATTCAGGGTGTATTTTCCTGCTTTGTGCCTAGTGTTACCGGGATTCTCCCTGGATACACCAAAAGACAAAGAGTAAAACATATTGAATGAATGAATGAGGTGCAGTATTTTCAATAATTAAAACTTTTATTAGCAGTGTAGGCCTAACTTCAATGATTTATTTAATGGTACATTTGTATCAAAATGTCCTTTTTTTTTCTTTTTTCTTTTTGTCCAAACCACGGAATTATTCAGTGTATTACAAAACACAATGTGTCCTTTTACTCTCAAAAGCTTTTTGTATTCTGTACCTCAGATGTTGTCAATGTTGGTACTTTGGTTAGTTAGAGGTTGAGGATCCACAAAATGTCATGAAGTGGTGAATGGCATGCTTCAGTACATTTGGAACATTGTTAATTTTACCTTTTCACATTCCATCACATGGACACTTAGCGCTTAATGCATTTATCCCAACCAATGTAACCTTGGCACATGCTCTTGAACCTTAGACCTTCTGAACAACAACACTCACTTTTTGAGTTCATATTAAATGGAACTTTGATTTTACCTTTCAGCCTTATGTAAATTGTACATCCCTAACTGACCTGTGCATTTTAAAACTCTAGGGGTAGCTTGAATAACCTAATGTGTCACTCTGTATTTCCATCACGTTACTGTGATGGAATCCTCACAGTCTATGCTGGTGGCTCTCGAGTCCCATAGAGTGAAAGTGCTTCAGCTGCAAAATTGACTGTAAATTTTATAGCTTAACATTATGGATACTATTTATTCATAGTGTTAATATACACATGCTGTCCATCAACCATGTGAATAGTGTAGACCCAAGTACAACTGTACAAACCAGCTGTGTCCGAATAATCGCACACTTGCCTTAAATTGTGCTAAGTTATTTGGTATCACATTTTCACATACTGTTATTGGTTAAAATTGACAAAAGGATGCTGCAGAACCCATTTTCCTCAGCACATAGTTTATCATTCAACCTGGCCATCAGTCTCATGTAAGAGTTTAAAACTGGACTTTTACATTAGACCCGGATTACAAGATTATTTTGGCATTTTATGAAACTGATTATGAAGCAGTGGTATTTTTGTGCTAAATGAGTTGAGTGTGTGATGTTTTAGTTATGCTGTTTGCATGATGCTAAACAGCAGGTTATAAGCTTCCACTGTTAAAATATATTACCCTCTTAGCACCAGTGCAAAAACTAAAGAAGAACTTCAGACATGAAATTTACAGCATCTTGGCTGATCAGTTACTGTGAAGGGTGAAAATTGTGTAAATTTTTAAAAACTATTCCTTAAAAGTCTACACACATAAGGCATAGCATGTGAGTTCAGGCTAGGAGGATTGATGGGTTTTGCTCTTTGCAGTTATTTGCTACTTTCAACAGCTACAGTATGCACACCTCAAACAAAGGAGACAAGCAGAGTTTGGATGTGGTCCTAACTTTTTCTGTTGCTTTCTCCTTCCTTGTGTAATTGTGTGTTTGGACATTGCTGTGTGCATATGGATTTCCCAAGACAAACTGTAAGAAAAGGCATACTCACTCCGGGGATAAAAGTTACTGAACCGTGGCTTTCCTTGTCAATGGGGTGGTACCCTCAAGGGTATGTCTTCTGTGCTTCTATTGTGTATCATTTTGCTAGAAAGGTGCATGTAGTGTAACTTTAAAACCTGACTCTAAAACTAACTACTGTATTATTTATGTACATTAAATATTTTGAAGGTATGCTAAACCCACATCTAGAGGTAAAAGACCGGCCTACATTTTAAAGCTATATTAGATTTACCCTTGAGGGTGCCACCCCAGGGATGAAGAAAAGTACAGTTTAGTACTGTTTTTATGAGCGTGTACAGAGGGCTGTCCAAGGAATAAAAAAAATAAATCAAAAAAAAAATCAGATAGATGGGGTTAGATAGGTAAACTTTTTATCTAGAAAAGGCACAAATCATAACCAAAATCCAATGATCATGACAACCCTTTTTTATTCTGCTGTACATCTATGTCAGTTGGGTCTAAGTCGTGTCAGAGGAGTGTAAACAGGACTGTGGAGGGCAGAAGGGGCGCTCCGGGGTTTGGCGGCGCGGCGCTCGGAGCCAATGAGAATGCGCAGCGGCGGCGCGGCTTTGAAGGGAGGCCGAGAAGTCGCGGATCTGATCGCCGAAATCTGTGCAGAGAGAACGCGGAGACTGAGCGCCTTTTCCCGGTTCAACTTGTGGATACAACACGGAGCGTTTCATAGAGGTGAGTGCGACATTTCCGCTGCTATCGCCGAGTTTGGAAAGTCTGTTGTGTCGCGTAAAATCGCCAGTGTTACATGAACACAGCTGCGCGCATCATAAACGCAAACGCTTGGCTTTTAGTCGGTGTTCCAAGAGTTAATTAAAAACATGAACGTGTTAATTCAGCCGTGATTTAAGTGTTACTTTCTCCTACCTGCTACTCATACCTGTTGTATGAAATGAATCGGACAGATTAGACATTAAACCGCGCTGACGCTCAGCCACACTTCACGTTTGGAGCGCAGAACGCATGCAGATTACACGCTCGTATGCGTCTTAGTGAATGGAGCATCTGAAAGCGGACCTTCTCTGCGGGTTCGAGCACTTCATTCATGCTTTTATTTCCCTCCCTCTCCACTAAAGCAGCTTCAAGCCATCCTCTCAGAGCAGCTCAGGCGCTGATCGGACGGCGCACTGAACGCACAGCTCCAGCTAACAGCTCTACTCAGATCTCCCAGAGTCAGAGTCCTAACTGCTGCAGAATGGACACACTTTACGACCAGAGAGTGCCTTTCATTCATGCACATGTAAGTATGCTGCAAGTTT
Source organism: Pangasius djambal (assembly GCA_022985145.1). NCBI lineage: Eukaryota > Metazoa > Chordata > Actinopteri > Siluriformes > Pangasiidae > Pangasius > Pangasius djambal. The sequence continues at coordinate 16,923,041 of CM040988.1, forward strand.
GCATGTTGCCTGGTCTGCATCACAGATGCACACAAAAGTAGGCTATTCATATTATATTTCATCAAACAGCTTACACATGATGTGATAGAATTTTAAAGTGAAAATCTTGAGGGGAAAAAAAGAAAAAAAACTTTTGTTTCCATCCAAAATTAATACCACAGTCTGAGCACCCTGGCTCATCTGGGGATAAATGGATTTGTTTGTCTGTTCCTCAAATCCACAGGGAAAGGCATGCAGTAACAGACTGGCAAAAGACAAGAAAAGGAAATTCATTAACTCTGACCTGGCTTTGGACACTGAGGGTAAGCACAGAAAATGGAGAGGGGGGTGGCTGAAAGAGGCAATCTTCATTTCACGGCTTCTTAACATTTCACAAAATGCAATTTGCTTGTTTCCACCTGCACTCTGTGCTGTAAAATCTCAATTACAAACCACATGCCTATGAAGAAGCTTCACAACATGCTCCTCCAGCTCTGAGATCCAGACTGAGGTGTGTGTTGTTGCACTAGAATGGCAAAAACTGACATCTGAAGTGAAATAAGCGAAGATTGTCACTGTGCTAAGTTTTCTGATTGCATGTCTGTCCTTTGTTGCAGAGCTTTTCCAAGATCTCAGCCAACTTCAGGAGACCTGGCTGGCAGAAGGTAAGCATTTTTTTGTGTTTTGTTAAAAGCTTGGCCTTGTTGAAGTTATCTATAGTAAGTTGGATGATCAACAAGCGCTTTTGTGTTAAAGACAGAGAAAGAGAGGAGAGAGCGATAAGGTGGGGGAGGGGAAAGCAATATGCCTCAAGTTACAATGCCTAATATGCAGTCCAATTAATGCGTGTGTGGCGAAGGCACCTCATGTGTCATGCATACATTAAAGAGGCAGAGGAGTCTAGAGGGAGACCGAGGAGCTTCTACTGCGAGTGTCATCACAAATTACCAGGAGAACTTGCGATCGCACTCACTCTCTTCTCCCCCGCTTTTGGCAAACGCTAAGGCAGCCGAGCCACCACCACCACCACCACCACCTCTCTCCCTCTCTCTCTCTCTTTCTCTCTCTCACACATGCACACACTCTCTCTGCTTCTGTATTTCTCTCCCTTACATCCTCTTATAGTGTCTATATATGAATCTTTCTAAAGAACTACGGCTGTCAGGGCTGCATGTTAAGTGTTTTTTCACTTTTTGGACAAATGGACAACTTTTGAAAATGCTCAGAAGGGTTGCAGTCTGAGCCGCAGCCTCCACAATTTTTTTTTTTTTTACTTTTCTGAATTGATTGATTTTTTTTCTGATGGAAAGACATGCTTGTTATGGTGTAACGGGATGCTTCAGGACTTGAGCGCCAGCGTCTTGTTTCCTTCTTGCTTGCAGCACCGGCCTTTAGGTTAGTGGTGTATGTTTTGTCCTACATTATTTCTGGCAATTTAACATGTTTGTAGCTATTTGTGTTTGAAAAAGCTTAGTATATAATTCATAAAATATCTTAAGAGGCAAAATTTCCAAATCCTTGGATATGTAACTATAGTAGTAAGTATTGATTGCAGCTAATCTTAAATATATATGATTGGAAAATGTCTGCATTTATTATCAGTTGACTAAAAGAATCTAACATTATTTTTTTGTGAATGTGTTTTTTGTGAAAACTAAAATATTTGTATGATTTTGAGCACAAAATTGTTTAACAAAAATCATTCCGGATAAAAAAAAAAAAAGTTAGATGGCTGGTTTAGACCATTCTTTACAAAAACTTTAATAGAATCTTTTTTAAATGTTTTTTTGTAGGCTTTGTTATAGGATTGGACTTTATATTTATAAGAATTCAATCATTTATATTATATTTTTAATGGTTAATTATATTCACAGATTTGAGGGTTTAAAAAAAAAAACAATGCCTTATTTCTTATACTATTATATTCTAGTACTGCCTTAAATATTTTATTAGTTTATAATACATGAATATGCATCAGAACCTGCAAGAAGTTGTAGTTTGGATTTCTAATATCTTTCCAAGCAGTTTGACCCAGAAGGTCAAGCTCATCTTTTATGTGCATATTTTAAATAAACAAACTAGATTGTCACATTAAAATTATGCAAAGTAGTTTTGTAAAACTAGGACCAGTGCTTTGCATTAGGGACATATTTCCACAATCTGCGTCTTTCTTGTTTAGGGTCTGTGCTGTACACGAAATGAGCAATTAAATTAATGTTCTTGTTTTTTGTTTATGATTTCACTTTTTAGCCATACTGGCATCAAGAAATATAATTGGACATTTATAATTAAGTCATGACATTTAGGAAAAAAATTAATTATACACGTTTATTATTAACTTGGTGAATTACAGTAATAGACTTTGCAGTTATTGTGTGCTTCACAAATGTTCAATGTAATAAAATGTGTATAAAGACATTATCATTACCATCAAATGGACTAAAATATGACCCGCGCACACATAGGTGTGAAAGAATCTCAATATTTGATAACCTTAGACCATCGTCATGTATTCTTTAACACGTTTGAAAATCCTCGCAGTACTGCTAAAGAATTTTCGAATGAGAAGCCCGCTTAGGAATAGATTTGAGGATACTTTACTTTCCTCAGTGCCAGTGTGATTATAGCGATTCCACCTCAGGGCCTTTAAAAGAATAAGACATCATTTAAATATTTTAGTGCCTCAGGAAGGAAGATGGGGATTAAAAAAAGAAGAACTGTCCACTGCTGTAGATATTATAGTGACAAACCCAATTCAGTCTGTCTTACATCAGTCAGCCACGGTGGCCAGAGGTTGTAGGCAAATTGTAGCTAGATTTAATAGACGACTTCCTGTCCATTAGAACCAAAACGAAGAACTACTGGAATCATTTCAGAGATTTATCGTCTCAGGTAATTGGAAAGAAGAGGAAGACATATGAGAGTCAGACTGTATTTCCGATGTGAGAGACTAAAGAGGTGATTGGGTGGTCATTTGACACGCGTGTGTCATTTCAGCCAGGGCAGCCAGCTCTAAGTCCCTTTAGGAAAAAATAGATGCATTTGTAAAAAGATATTTTTATCCAAGTCATGCAGGGAAGCATCTTCTGAAATGGTAGGAATAATTATAAATAATTTATCATGTCAAGTCAGTTTGGTTGTAGGTTCATGTCATAAAGGCGGACTCTTGTCCAGGGTCGCTTTAATGTGAATTGTACAGAGAAGTTGCAATAGTGTGTTTGTACCATTGTGCATCTGTGTGGAATGATCGAGTCATTCGAGGCCTGCATTTTCACTGTGTGGCTCTTTTTTTTTTTCCCTGTGAATGACGGCAGTGCTCCAACTCCCAGGCCGTCCTCAGTAGTGCTGCCTGGATCAGCTGTCTCATTCACAGGCTCTCTCATTCACCCTGCTGAGTCCTGCAGCTTTCTTCCTTCTCCCTGTCTCTTCATCTCCCTCTCATTTGCATTAACCTATACTCTTTCGTCTTTTGTGCCTCCTTTCTTTCTTATTTCATCCAAACATAGTAGCTAAATGGTAGACATGACTGTTATCAGCTCCTTTTTCGTTGCAAAATTGGAGCAATCTGTCAGATGGGTGGCAATTTCGTAATGGCGATGTTGCTGTGCATATTTGAAGTGCTGTTTGAGCTTTTAAACACCTTTATAACCACACAGGCGTGTACCATAAAGATAAGTCACCTGTCATCTGCTTTGCATCCAGTATGTGTTAGAGTGGACACGAGAGAGTGTGTGTGTGTGTGTGTGTGTGTGAGTGTGTTAAGAAAGCAAAAAATTAACTTATTGCCGTCATTAAACCAAATAAAAGGGCAGCGTATTTGTATATTTATATTTGTGTGTCCTGACATGTTACTATTGGTGTGAAAATGGAAATCCATATTTATCACTCCAAAATGAATGTGCTAATAGTCTGGCGCTCAGAGGTCTCATACTGCTTTTTGCCTCACTGGCTTTTTCACCAGATCGGGCTTGTGGGAAACAGACACACACTCAATGTGTAAAATGTGTGGAACATAAACATGAACAAGCGTGATTGCTGTCTGTACTGAAGGATTCATTATTTTAGCATTAGGCAGCAGTGGAGGAGAGATGCTTGGTTTGGAGGAGAGCCGACGCGGCAGGTACAGGTGCATTCACCAGTGGGGACGTGTCCCAATTAGACGGTGTGAACAATGGGTGTTTTTTTGGGTGCATGGCTGTCCCCCTGTCTTGCCTCAAAGAAAAAAAAAAACACTCATCAAAACAAAGGGAGTAGAAAACATTGCAGATATATTCTCAAAGGAAGATTTAGTGATATGAGCATTTTGGTGCTTGGATTGCTCAAAAACGTAATATTTCTTTCGATGTGATGATTTAACCCTCACTCACAGAATTTTATCTCAGAACATGACTGACAGAGATTTAGGATGTGTTTCACACGCAGGGTCCTGTTCTGTTCAGCAAATGAAGTCTAAATTAGATTATTGACATAATTAGAGGATATGTCTCCTTTGTTATAAATGAATAAACGTCCTCATGCGTAGGATTACGATTTTTGATTCATTACTGTTTAAATCATTGGAGCTTAATAGAGGAAATGACTTAAATACAGATTGTGTTAACTCTTCGAGTTAGCCACAGGCAAGGAGGAAAGAAACTAATCTGGTCCTGTTCTCGTCTTTTTTCTTTTCTCTGTTCAGCTCAAGTTCCGGACAACGATGAGCAGTTTGTTCCTGACTTTCAGGGTGAAAACTGTAAGTATAATACATTTTTATTTTGCTTTTTGTACTGTACCTTTCTAAAATTACTAAAGGTTTTACATGATTTGACACTTGTAAAATAGTCACTCAACGTTTTACTATAGACTATAGTAAAATAGTCACTCAATGTTTTACATGCAACAAAAGCTATTTATAAAATTAGCATATTAAAAAAACACAGTATACGCTTTTCAAATCAGGTTTTATAAAACTGTAGTAGATTTGTATTGCATTGTTTAGTAAAATATTTCATAACAGTTTATTGCTATCTCTGTAAGTAGATGTAAGGCTGAGTTGTAGGCTGTGTGGTGTGTGTGTGTGTGTGTGTGTGTGTGTGTGTGTGTGTGTGTGTGTGTAGCTAGCTCCGGTACTACTTTAAATGGCCATAGGAAGTAGACTTGGCTCGGGGCGATCAGCGGATTCAGTGCCAGTATCGGAAGTGGCATGGACTGAGTGTGGCACAGTGGGGTATGAGGCCAGCTTATGTCTTAAAGAGAAGCCAAAACACACCGCCGCATTGAGGACGCTGAAAAAAACAGAGGGCTTTGTCTTGTGACGGAAGTTCACCAAGCAGCACACAATACTGTTGCTTATGAGAGTACTGTAGCCGGCTGTATTTCTCCTCATCATGAGTTAAATCAGGAGTTCTTGGCTCAGTGTTTGGGTGTAAAGCGTGAAACACACAGTTAGGACTGTGAGATCACAATAACAGCATTTATAATGGCCAGGGATTTATTGTGTGACCTCGCTCCAGAATAAAAATATCGCTCCACCTAATATAATTCTACACAATAGTAGATATAGTGCACTTACTGTACTGAATCAGCTGGTGGTTTGTGTACCAGATGTATATTTTTAAAAACACATCCACTTTGCGTCCCTGTGCACTGTAGTGCAGTGTCATTGAGCCGGCTCAGTGCTGTTAGCTGGCATTTGTGGATGCATGCGAGGGAAGAGCAGGGCAGGAGAGGAGGGACAGGCAGATGGTGGGAGGGCGAGGGCGCGGTTGTGGCGCTCCTGAACAGGCAGCCTAGCATGCAGCCCTCCCATATGTGTCCACGCTGGCACGGCCCCTCTCGCTCACTTTCCTTTAGCACACAACCACACAAAGCACAGGGCTATAAAAGAGACAAAATGAATCCGAATAAACTAGAGGGATTTGAGAGAAACTAAACCCAAATGCTGGGAAATGTAGATGTTTGGGTTTGTAGGGAGTTCTTTAAAAAAAAAAAAAAAAAAAAAAAAAAAAAAGTCTGATATCCAGTCCAGAAGTTCATACATTTATAACACTGTGTTATTGTCTTTAATAAGAAAGGCTCAATCTTTTACTCAGTGCATTCAGGAATGAACACAAAATAGGTAAAGACTATGTAACAGCTGAAAAAAAAGTGAATGAAACCAGAATAGTTTTCATTCTGTATCTGTAAGAACTTACGATTCCTCAGTTGACCTTTCATACTCTCATTATCTACCAGTTTATTTAATAACATCGTTTTTAATAAATGCAAGATTTGCCTCAATATAACTGTATTATTATTAAAAAAAAATATATATATATATATATATATATATATAGCCTATTCTGTTCTAATATTGTAAGCAAGACATCAATGTCAGGAGTGCAAAGTAATAATTAGTCATTTGTTATATATTTACAGGAAACCCACATGTGACTAAAATTATTATTATTATTATTATTATTATTATTATTATTAATCATGTTATACATTGTGACTATATTCTGTTTTCCATAACAATCGGAAATGTGCTAATGTGAATGGGAAATCTGTCAGTCTTTATAGTTCTTTAAACTATCATCCACATTTTGAGGAAATGAATAATACCAGCAAATGCCACAGACAAATCCCTCATAATGCCATCCATTAAGAGAAATCAATGTGTCTGTAATTGCTGCAATCTTGAAAGAGTCGCACGCATGACGTCCCCCGCTGAAAATAGGGTTTAGCTTCGCTGAAGAGCAAATACATTTTGTATTGATTTATATACTTTTGTTCCTCAGACTAAAATCTATAATGGTGTATTTTTCTGTACCTTAAGTGGTTCTTGTTTTGGGCCATAGAAAATAATCTGTAAATATTATTGTAATGAAAACAGTATTGGATTTTTTTTTGTTGTTGTTCTTTTCCAGTGGTAATAAAATGATTAGTGCTTTGATATACTGATATTACAGTAAGTAATATACCTGCTGGTACTGATTATCACAATAAAAATATGACCTTATTTTTAAATGCATTATGTTATCCATTGCCCATGTGTTTCATCTACCCTTTAATTGTGTTAGACAGTTTGTTACACAATGCTCCGTTTGCTCAGAAAAAGAAAAAGTAGACTTAAAGTAAATAGCTAGTGAAATTGAAACCTTGTGGCTGGTCAAGTCAGAATCCATCATCATCAGTTGGAATAACGCATCTCCACCCTCATTACACCCTCATAATTACGGCGATGGAGCCACTGCTTAACGAGTGTTACTCTGTTCGACATTGTCAGAGGTCTTTATCTTGTGCCTTTTTAACCTCCGATCAATGATCGTAAAAGGTCAATTCTCTCAGGGGGTTGGGAATTAGTCTCTATGATTTTCCACTATGGTGAGGACAGCTGCTAGAGGATTTTTTTTATAGACTCTCCAACCTTTATTTATCCATTACGGAATGGATATATAGATGGGTGGAAAGCTGGATGGATAGACAGATGTCCAGGTGGTTTGATAACTGATGAAAATGAATATTTTCCAGGTGTAGCCCAATCCACTCTTAGTGAGTGTCAGCAGCAGTGCCGCATTACTTCTCAATGCTGTACAGACTGACTAAGAGCTGCTTCGCTAGGCTAACTGACTTAGCGTTGATCTTTTCTCAGAAGGACAGGAGATTCATCAGCAGTCGTTCAGCTCTTAACAGCCCTTTAAGGCATGAGAAATGGGAATGGTGTGGGAAGGCGAAGGGAGAGAGAGAGAGAGAGAGAGAGAGAGAGAGAGCCACATGATCAATGATATCCTTCTGGTCTGGGCGATATCTGCATACAGCTAAAAGAGAGCATGCGTTTTCAGTGGGTCACACCCACGCCAGGAAATGAGATGACTCTTAGACACAGTGAAATAAATTTAATTATGTTTCATCTTGGGTTAACTTTTTGTATTAGTACATGTGGTTTAACAACTCATTAAATGGGTTTTCTTAGGGTGTTTCAGCGCCTGGATGGTAGCTGAAGCTCTCATCAGTGAATTTTTAACTTCGTTATTTTCACCGGTTCATTCTCTCTTTCTCTCTATCACATGTATACAGTGGCATTCCACGGGCTGCAGTTGAGGATAAAGCGTGAGCCCCACAGCCCCTGTGCTAATCTGGGATCAGCCTGCAGTCAGGAGAGACCCTTCAAGCTCCACTATGGAGAGAAATGCATGTACAACATCAGGTATGGTCAATTACACACACACACACACACACACACACACACACACACACACACACACAAATTCACCAATACAGCATTCAGATAAGATTCAGAATGAGGTCTCTCTGGCGAAAAACATTAGTAGACTGTAGTGCTCCTTTAACCCGTTATACTCACTTAGATGTCATATTCATTACTACATACACTTTCTATTAGTTTCCCTGTAGTAACTGGATCATTGATAATGCTATAAGAGACAGGCAGAATTTCTAAATATCCCATCATCTTCACAATATGTAACTGCAATTTTAAATAACTTTGAATCTTCTATTTTTTCCCCTGTTTAATTGTCCTGCTGGCTTTTCTTGCTGTGGTTAATTTTTCCCTGATTAATTTCTTCAGCAGCCATAGAAACCCACAGTCCATGTCTGCATGGTCCTGTTCAAACGTAGTGTGATTCACTTTTGTGTGCGCCCAACATAATGTAGTCTATTGCTCTGTGTGTCGCATGTTGCAAATTTGTCTTCTAATATTTACTTAATATATATTGCACAGTACATGGGTACAATCATATGTTGTTCATATCTGAGATACTTGTGCTTCAAGTTTCCAGTCTGAGTGAAGCTATGTTTTCAAAAACAGTGGTGCAATAATTTACACCAATACCCCCCACCCCCCCACCCCCCAAATTCCCAATTTTTCATTCAGAAGAAATTGTGCTATGTGAAACAAAACAGCAGGTGCATCTATAACCAAAAGGGCAAAAAAAAAAAAGGGCAATTACTATATCACAATGCATGTACCTAATTTTCTCTCCACTTGGACAACCATCCACATGAAACATGGTTGCCTGGTTACAGTCATCTTTCCATTGATTTGATGATACACTCATGACATTCCATGTTGTAAAGGGTGTAAATTGGACTCAAACGAACACAGTGCTGAAAAATACGACTAGCTTGATGACACCTGAGCTAAACTAGCGAGCTCAGTGCGAACAATGTTCTCTTTTGAGCTGAAGGATGAAATGGTAGAAATGTGCATGTTATGTTTAAATGAGTCTGAATGGCATGTAATTGCATTTGCAAAGTCAAAGTTGAAGTGTTGATGTCAGCTGCAGTTCTCATGTGCAAGGTAGTTAAACAAAGTTCTCCAGCTAATGTACACAATTACATATATTTCCATCAGCTTATCCTGATAGAGCTTCTTTTCTGCAAATCATTATGGCTCTAACCAATTTCCTCTCATTCCCTGATGATTGCAGTGCCTACGAGCAAAAGCATGCAGCAGGAATGAAGGGCTCCAGTCCTGCGACTACGCCCTGCAGCACGCCTGTATCTCCCCATCAGCACCATGTGTCTCCCAGTGCTGGCCTCACCCCCAAACCAGACAGAACATACCCCCACCTCAACGGCCCACAGCCCCTCCCCGACACCACCTACAACATTGACCACAGGTATTTATGCAAATACTGAGCCAAAACAGGCTTGAGCTACTTATACATATAGGTCATATCAGATATATACCTGTACCTGGTACATAGAGTGTTTAAATGGTTATGATGGTTAAATTCCATTATGCACAGTCAATATTCAAGATTTATTGACACTTATTAAATAATGGAGAGATGTGCTTGCTCTACCGTAAGCAGTTTCTGATCCCAGGATTTCAGGATTCCACTTTCTTGTCAGAATTTCTGGGAACCACATTCAGCAATAATCTCTTTATATGAATACATCCCTCGTTTCTATACTATATAAACCAGACAAAGGTCCAATACTATCCTCTAGGTATGTTATCGCTTCTTGCTAAAGATGTGAAAATAATTATTAAAGTAACTACTGAGAGGTTGGGGTCAGTCATACCTTCTGCTATACACTAAAAACAACTGAGATTAATCAAAGGAACACATTCTTTAAATATTATCATTAATATATCATTAATATATTATTAACAATTCACACTTGAAGTCAAAGCAAGTGAGTTTGATTGTCATTCCTCCATATAAAATGTGATTTCTTCAGGAGCATGCAGTAGCACAGTGCACAGGACTACCTAAAGTGTAAGATGAGAACAAAATATAGAGTAAATTAATATTCTAACTAGACAGGACAACACAACAGTACTGGATGGATGAAATCAGTGTCAGAAAAGTGTAGCAGCAAGATTGACCATAAAAAGTGTCTCATAGCTTTTTTTTCTGAAGCAGAGAAAGCATTTGACGTTGTAAACTGGGGCTTTCACAACAACTGAAATGTTTGAAATTTGAAAACTGTTTAGTGGAAAAAGATACTTTGCAAAACACTGATGGCAGAAGGTTATCATTATTTATTTAATGTCAACAAACTAGAAGGACAGTAAGAAAAAAAATGTCATTATCCTAAATAAGTGGGACAATGGGAACAATGCTGATTTTTTTTATTTTATTTCATTTCCGCACAACAGTGTCGGTGGGTTTGGTATGGCTCTGTGTGCGCGCGCAAGTCAACAATAAAGCACAAGACAACAGGAAGACATTAAAAATGCCACATTAAATAATAACTAATGTGATACAAGAGATGTAGAAGTATAACTTAATAATAACTCTAAATGAGGCTGATCCAATCAGTGTTGAATGCAAATATACAGAAGCAATTCGGTGCAGAAAAACATTTTTCTGTTCCAAACTGAAATAGTATTCAGCAATGAGTTGAGCTCTCTAGTAGCTGAGGGAGAGAAGTTTGTGTTTTCTGCCCTAGGGACGGGACTGAAATATGAGTGATGCTGGAAGATTATTATTAATTATGAGATGATTGTTGTGAATTAAAAATGAACTTTTAGCACTTTTTTCATGAATATAACATGTATGTAAAAAAAAAAGTGCTAAAAGTTCAGTTTTAATTTACGTAAACATTCCAGTTTCCATGCTGACTTTGCTGTTGTAATGAATTTCCTCAGGTTCCGGCGTCAGTTGTCAGAGCCGTGTCATTCATTCCCCTCTCCAGCTGCGATGGGGCGAGACGGACGTCCCTTGTACCACAGACAAATGTCTGAACCCAGCATTCCCTTCCAGTCCCAAGGGTTTAAGCAGGAATACTCAGATCCACTGTTTGAGCATCCACTCATAGTGGGAGCCCCCCTGCCTCAATCTTATCCTCCTTCTATGATGATAAAGCAAGAGCCACGAGATTTCACCTATGACTCAGGTGATTTACATAAATGCAAAAAAAGCACATATTAATATGTTGTATGTTAAGGAATAAGACATTGCTCTGTAGATGTTAGAGTAAGATTTTCTCACACAGGGTCCATGTTAAATTAAAAACCTTATAGAAAGAATACAATACAGTATTATGGCTTGTATCTTATTTTCGGTTTTGGTCACATTTTAATCCAAATCTTCCTTGTCTCAGTGTGTGTGTCTGTGCGCACCAGAGCACGTTTCAGCTTGTCCCCTCTTCTGGAGTGCGTTTTTACAAATGAATTAATTATACATAGCGCACAGATGTTTAGCATTTGGTTAGCGGGAACAGTCAGCCTAAATTTGCTAATAACCTCCCCTCAGCCGAGTACTAACCTCCCTACAAGTATGACAGGAAAGAGTCTGAGACTGTTCCGGTAAATGCTGTTGTTTTTTTTTTTCTAAAGGCAGATCGTGGCTGTGTGAGGGATGGGGTGACTGATAGAATTATTGCATTAGTAGAGAAAAGGGGCTCTGGTCTCATTTCCTGAGGGCCTGGCTGGAGCAGGGAGGAGAGAAGGGCCCCTATAATCTCTCCCCCGGGGCCCCCAGGCTATTGGCTCAGCTCTGGCATGAATGAAGTGGCGTTTGCTGTTCATTCAAAAAAAAAAAAAAAAAAAAAAAAAAAAAACATAGAGGTACATTGGAGCAGCCTGTCAGGAAGGAATGTAGCGTCTGGCCCTCAGCTGCTTCCTGTAGTGGTTATGTGAATCAGGACACATAAGCCCTAATCCCCTCTCCTGAGAAACAGACACGTCGCTTTTCATTTTGGAGAAATACATTTGAAAATGTATTTAGAATTCAGATTCAGAATCTATTATTTGATGCTTATATTCATGACAGTATATAGTACATTTTATTTAAATATTTATATTTTCTATTTTGTATGTGTATATACTCAAAATTGCATAGCCTATATGAAACCAAAGCTATATGAAAATTCATTACGACTTCTTTACCTCGAGGGTGGAAAACTTTGGCGTGTTTTGTGTCTTCACCTTGTCATTTAGAAGAATTTAGTCCCATAAAAAGAGCGTGTTTGTTGTGTGCTGTAGAGAGGATGGGAGGGCAGTGGCTAATTTAATTAACAGTAATTTCCTTGACAAGGCCATTACTTGGATGAGGCCTTGAAAGATCTTTATAGGCTCAAATGAACAGGGTTAGCTGTTTTATTGAGCATTCACTTAGAAACTGCACCTTCGCTTTGATTGAATTACAATACACGATAACAAAATTGAAAAATATAGTGCCACATGCTTGCAGGTGTTTGATCCTTTTATTTGCCTATGTTATACTTTAATTCATGGCATTGGAAATGTATTCCTGTTCAATTATTTCTTTATTTCCTTCTTTATGTTCCGCAGAAGTGCCTAGCTGCCACTCGGTGTACCTGAGACAAGAGGGTTTTTTGGCTCATGCAAACAGAACTGAAGGTATCGTTTAAAGCTTAACATTTGTTATATCTAAAAGTAAAGTAGGTCCTGTGTGTTTCATCTGTACATAGTAATGAGACATGTCTTGTTGCTGCAGGTTGCATGTTTGATAAAGGCGCCAGGCATTTCTATGATGACACATGTGTAGTACCAGAAAAGGCTGAAGGTAACTTTTATTTTGGAATGTAATCATCATTGTAGACATTGGGTAGTAAGATCTCAGTCTATTGTCAGTTTCCAAATGTATCAGAAATTTTGATTTATTCACCTGTACAAAGTTTTATTTATTGAAGGATTCTATGATGAATGCGTTTGCTGTCTGAGAAAATACCTGCGTGTAACTGACAGCTGTCTTTCAGACACCATTTGCTTTTCTTTTTTTTTTTTTCATGTGTTAAAACAGCACATATTTTATCTAAATATAAATCCAAACGTATGTACACGCCTAACACACAGCACTAATTGCTGCAATCTATTCATGCCTAACACCTGCTATTGATGATATCGGATCTTCAGTTTCTTGCTGCCTGGAAATTAGTAACCTATACATTTTGTGATTAAACACACTCATGCGAGCTAGTGGAACAATGACGTCAGGGTGCGTGCGTGTGTGCGTGCATATGGGTTCTGGCATGCTGTGCTTTCATCCATGAAGAGATAGTTAGGATAACATAATTCAATACTATTCAATTAAGGTCAGTGTCCAAAACAATTACTGTTATTGGGTATTACTATAATTATTGATATAATGTCATAAATAGCTGCTGGGTTTCAGCGTTACACAGGCAGTGAAATAAATGAATTTCTCATTTGAATTATTTTCATGCCAAATGAAGTGGTAATGTAAAAAAGCAGACAAATTCAACTATCTATAATATCTTAAAAATGTTTGTCCAGAGGGTACACTTTTCTGTGTGTATCACAAGGTATCATCAGGTGTCAGCGCTTTCACAGCCCAGTTGTTACTAACTGTAATTGATAAGAAATTAAATATATTTCAATATACTAATAAAGTAACAATGTATATTTCAGTTCTGATTGTTTAGTTTTCCTTTACTTTTTAATGGTTAAATAATATTTAACATTTTTTATAAATAACTAAATATTTTGATTTCATTTTTTTATGTGTTCACTGTTTGCCTGTCAACACTAAATATTTTTGAAATATTCCCATATGATACTTATCATTTGATACTTATTATCCAACTCTAATTACGTGCCAGCTGTGACATGATGTTTGCCGTTATGATTTTCGGATTTGGAAAATTGCATATTATCATGCAGGCTTTTTATGGTTATCTATATCTAGTTCCTATCATTTTCTAGCATTAGGGATCTTCTACATGAAAGATTATTTCCTTGTATTATGGATAATTTACATTATATATGACTAAACTCTAGTTTTCCTGTTACAATGAAGCAAATCTGCATTGCTTTATCGTTGTCCACTATCACGACCTGCTTTATTTTGGAGATTAAGTGGCAGAAACATCCTGTATTCTGACCTGTGAGATTTACTGTACTCCTCAGTTAAAACACACTATTGAAACCCTGACCTGATCAGCTGTTTCATGCCTGCAGGCGACATCAAACAGGAGGCAGGGCTTTACCGCGAGGGTCCCACCTATCAGAGGCGTGGCTCACTGCAGCTCTGGCAGTTCCTGGTGGCCCTGCTGGACGACCCCTCCAACTCCCACTTCATAGCGTGGACTGGCCGAGGAATGGAGTTCAAACTCATTGAACCTGAGGAGGTACTGCATCCAAAGTTAATCCTACCTTCAGTGCTTCACTGCAAAAGATGATGTCCTATTAAGTGTAAATATTTTTCATAATATAAATTTTTATAATATTTCTCATTTCTATCCATTTTTAACTTCGAGCTTGAAACTTGCTCTGCAGCAAATGTTCCTTTATTTTCTAAAAAGTGTAGAAATAGGCATAATAATATTGTTGTTTGATCATAATCTCATGATGAGAAAAAAATGACACATTATGTAAAACAATATGAAATGTATTAAACTACAAAGATGTACTTTCCTTATAATACGCTTTAAGATGAATAATTGAATAATAAACCAACAGTATAAGGGATTAAATATCCCACTGTATATATTATCTTGCACTATGAGTAGCCACAATTATTAGCAATATAAACAACATTCATGTTACAGTTTTGTGGGAATCCTCCTGATGTCAGGTATGCAGACATGCGAAAGTGTCATGCTTTACTTGGATTAGAAAATAAAGAACTGATCTCTTTAAACAAACAGAACATAAAAAAATAAGTTTTTTTTATTTTTAGTTAAGTAATTACTCATGGTGCATTGTTATTTGGAAAATTGCGTTTAAACACTGCATTAATGATCCTCAACACTTTAATTACAATTCATTGACATTAGTACTAGATAAGGCTGGTGTTAAATCAGGTCCTCCAGCACTAATATGCTGTGACTTATTTCATCACTTGGTTACTTCATTCAATTTACTAAATTTAAGCCAAACCTATTTAGCCAAATCAAGTTATTTTCACTCCTCCTTCAAACCACCATGTTAAATGTTGAGTCTGAACTCAGGGCCATGTTTTGATGGCCATAAAGAAGGCCAGGCCTTGTTTAATAGACAGCAAGCTTTTATGTCCATCCAAACACAGCATGCAGCATGAGAGCTGACTGCTAAATATTTCGAAAGCGAAAGCTATGTTGACTGGCTGAGGTTTTCAAGGGGACTAACAGTGCTGCGTTTGTGAGCTGCTACCAGCACAGCAGAGCTCCCTTTAGCCTGTGTGTGTGTGTGTGTGTGTGTGTGTGTGTGTGTGTGTGTGTGTGTGTGTGTGTGTGTGTGTGTGGAGGAAGCTGGCACAGGCCCATTGGGCAGCTGTAGGGGACAGGGGGCCAATTCATGCCATCAGGTGACCCAGGGCTGCAGGGTTTGACCAGGCAGGTGGACGACGTGAATGAAAAAAGGCCGACTGTGGCAGGTTCAGGGAGAATAGAGGGAGGGAGATTTGAAAAAGAAGCAGGGGGCATACAGACAGGTGCCATAACATCTGCCATGCTTCACTCATCCTAATGAGCACATCTCTAATGATACATACAGTATGTCCACCTGAAGGAGTTTTAGAGACTAAAATAATATGTGTCGTATATAATTAGAGACTATTCCATGATAAAGACCGATTGCGGTTGAGAATTAATGAATTCTTCTTTTGTGCTTATGGCCATTTTTTATTCCGAAGGTGGCACGACGCTGGGGGATCCAAAAGAATCGCCCTGCCATGAACTACGACAAACTCAGCCGCTCGTTACGCTACTACTATGAGAAAGGGATCATGCAGAAGGTAAAGGATGTGACAAAGCTAATGCATTATGAAAAAATGTATTACATTTTATGTAATATGTATTACCTTTTCTGCAAAAATCTATTACAAAGCTAGTAAAATATGTTCCCGTCCATGTTCAAGCAGCACCATAAAGTGAAACTGATCTCGTCTCTCTCTTTTTTTTTTTTTTTTGGCTCTGTAGGTGGCAGGTGAGAGATACGTGTATAAGTTTGTGTGCGACCCCGAGGCCTTGTTCTCCATGGCCTTCCCTGACAATCAGCGGCCCGTGCTGAAGACCGACATGGAGAGGCAGATCAACGAAGAGGAGACAGTGCCACTGTCACACTACGACGAAAGCGTGGCATACGTTCAGGACGGAGCCTACTGCAACCCCCACCCTTACAGCGAAGGCTACGTCTACTGATCATCGAGCACAGACTCTGCCACATTGGTCTCACCTTTTAAAATTCGTAAGAATTCACAACTAGTATGAAAAGTTATGAACGTTTCAGTGGTGGAGGGCTTATCGCTCATAGCTTCTCTTACAACTCCATTCATATGAAATCCAACAAAAAATGCTCAGTCATTAGAATTCTTATGAATTTTGTGTGAGATCAGGACTTCTCCGGATTCCTCTTTCTGTCGTCTCCGTCGTTCCCCGGGACAAAGAGTGCACTTTATGGACAGAGATGGGCAGCGTGTAAACCCTACTGTCCTAGTTACGGTAGTCGCTCTCCTTTGATGTTTGTTTCTTTTTCAATAAATCGAGGGGAATTTGAGCATGCCAGACTGACACAGGGCAAACTCTGGAGAAATTGGCTGTTTCTGGAAATATGTGTTCATCTATTTAGACAGGTTTCTAGTCTGGAGAATGTGGGTGAATAAATCTCAACCTCTTTTACTAAGATCTCTTTAAATCATTTGTGGAGTGCTCATTTATTTTCATTACCCATCTACTTGGTGTCATGCTGAGTAGCAGCGAATAATTCAGTGTATTTGTATCAGAATAAAGCCTATCAAACTCTCCACCGTGAAATGAAACAAGCACACATTTGAGGTGATTCGCAATTCAATGGGTGAGCAAGATCCCATAAAATTCACTTACCTGTTACTAAGAAATAAGTGATGAAGTACAACAACAGAGGAACTACAAATGTCTGTGTTATTTGTTTCTTTTGGATGATCAAGTCCATCCTGAACATGGAGAAAATAGAGAAATAAACATTCCTGATGACTGATTGTTTAAGATTTGAAAACTGGTTTGACCCTATGCTGTTGTCATTTAATTTCTTTCATTTCTGAGATTTAAAAAAATATATATTTTACAGGGTACACCAATCAATCCATTTCAATCCGTTATTTAAAGGAAACTATTGTTTCATAATTTCACACATTCCTAGGCCATATCTATATCATAATTAATATGTACATTTTAGCTTTCCTGTAGACAATTTTTTTTTTTTTTTAAATTAAGAATTCATAGTCAAAGGTTGGAGATAAATGTTTCATTTCCATTGACTCCTCCATAATCTCTGAACATAAGAACATGTATATTCAGGTTACTACACATCAATGCTGCTTTTTCATGTGATTGGATACATGTAGTTGTTCCATAACAGATGGCAGCTATGCCCTGCAGTACACTCATTCATGTTTTTGTCTTTTTTACAGCAGAAAAAAAAAAAAAGTCAGTGTTTATTGAATGTAAAAATATATTCAGCATTGAGGAGGAAATGGCAATAGCTACACTTCTGTAATAAAACGGTGTTGAAATGCATTTGAGTTGTCACTCCTCAAACAATTGAATTCACTTTTGGGCTGCTGTTAAGATGTTCCACTACAACACAAACTCACACACAGGGAATTTAATCAGAAGTCAGCGTAAATAGGCATGATGATGATAATACACGCTTGAGCTTTAGGAATGTTGCTTGGCTAAAATTATAGCTTTAGGAAACCATTTTTGATGGGGAAAACCTGCCATTTTATGTCTACGAGCTTTGTTTTTTTGTTTTTTTTTTCATGGTTAGAGATCCGACCACAATGCATTTAGTCAAAAGACAGTCCAGGGAAAATCAATATCTAATTTAAACTTGAACCACATTAAATTTAAGGAAGCTTTCAGCATTCTGTCTTATTAAGTAAAAGTTTAGAAAGGACGGTTTTATGTAGACCTACAGTTTGTTAAGTCTAGGGTTCTGAATGGACTTTTTTTTTTTTCCAAATGTGACAGTGAATGAAAAAAAAAAAAAAAAAAAAAAACTTTAATGCTCGGTGCCACTTGCCTATGATTTAACTAGATTAAAAGATACTGTGCTCAGCTCCATTCAGCTGTGTGTGTGTGTGTGTGTGTGTCAAACAGAATCAGAAATCAAACACAAGAGCTCTTGTAGCTTTTTTATTCTTTATTTCATGTTTGTATATTTGGAACTTTCAAGTAGATATTTCCAGTTATGTGCACCATGATAATATTCCTTGTTTAGGAAATCGTTCATTTAAAAGACAGTCTATGGTCCTGTTAAAAGTGTTCCTGACAGGCTCACATGGAAAAGCCCAGCTTGCAAACCAGTGGTGTGTCCTACACTTCAGATCAAACCTGAGCTTTGTCTCTGTGGCTGCGAGTCCAGTGGGAATGGCAATGAAGTCTCCGAGTGAGCTAATCCTTCACCACTTGTAAGATTTTCAGTGGCTACCTGATTAAGACACGTTAGTGGCATTATATAGACAAACATGGAAGAAAAGAGAAGACAAAAAAAATTGGGTGACGATTGGGTAATGAACATAAGCAGTGATTCATTTCAAGCAAGCCTATGTAGAACTTTCTGCATTAAAACATTTCGGGAAAAAAAAAAAAAAAAAAAAGGCAAGAAATTGTGAGGATCATTTCAAGTTCCACAAAACCAAGAAAACCAAGAAAGGTGAGATTACAAATGTACCCTTGTGTTAACACACCTTTTTAAAATGGCACTAATCCTCAAGCTTAGGTGACAAGGTGACTGATTAATTTGCTTTAGGGTTTAATGTCAAATGCGATTGTTTCTTCTTCTCCTTCTCCTCCTATGGAGCCTGACACTAAAAGTATTCTGTAAATAATCACAATGGAATCTCTCCTTTTCAAAAAAGCCCCAGTTTTGTGTGAACGTAGTTGAACACCAAGGCCACAGACAGACATGCACATGTATTAGCCCAAAGCTGTGGTCAAATTTGTCTGGTAAAATGATTGTCACGGTTCTCAAGAGGACACAAATGATGGTGGTTAATTCAAATATCTCAGATTGAAATATCATGCAAAACCTTCTCCGCCCTCAAAATCGTGTTTTAGTTTGTGGACCTTGAGGAGTGAATAAAGAAAGGTTTCATAATTTCCATTAACATAAGAAGTTATATTTATATATACATATATATATACACATATATACATATACATTATATATATATATTATACACATATATATATATATATATTTTATTTTATAATATATATTTTATATATATTATTAATCACAAGTGTTAGACATGATAGCATCAGGTTATATAGGCAATAATTTCACCGCAACATTCCTCATCACCAAAACAATAAGCACGAACCTTCCTTGTTTACAACATTAAGCCTTCCATAGTTTATTGCACCAGATACATCACTATAGATTTTATGACAGCTTTAGGATTGTTGGAGTAGAAATGCTAATAAATTATTAATTGTTTATCATTAGAGTAAATGTACACTAAATATTATTTTTGATTTTTAAAACTTATTTTCTGAAGTCTATTGAATGCTTTTCTCTGAATGCATCAGTCTCTCCACTGTACTCTCCTTCCCTCGTTGCTCAGGTTTGCTACCAGGGTCATAAAGTCAAATCTCTTACAAATGGTGTTTCCTTACCAAAACGGAAACACTGCTCTCTGGTCACTGTAATGCCACCATGCCTATTTCGTGTGAGCAATTTAATTTTTCCTATGTTTATTGTAGCAAAATACAGGCTATAAATTTTTAAAAATCAATCGTTTGTACATCCAACATTGCAGAAACTCTATCAACAGCTGAGTGCATAATCAATTCACCCAATCTCTTAAAATGTGTATTTAACAAACACTTTGACCATATGTTTCACTGGGCTGACAGTAATTCTGCCATTCTCCCCATTCTACAATGAGCAAATGCCTGCTTGCTCTGTCAGCTCCATTAGTAGAGTGGCTGGTGTTAAGCCATTTAGCCCGGCGCGGCGTGCCCATCCATCCACCTCCGTGTTTGCCGAGGCACACGTTGTCTCTCTCTGCTTTACAGCATGCCATGTTTGCTCACAGGAAATGGTTTGTGTCCAAGTTGGCAATGTTTGACAAGTCAAATGAAACCAAATGGGGTTTAGTGTAACCAAACGTTTTTGGAGCACCTCAACAAGTTTTAATGCACATAAGAAAACCTGAGAAAAAGCACTTATTGCACATCAATAGCCAGCCATTGACGGCGAAAATACATAAATCATTCACAGGGTAATCCACAGTGCAAAGTCAAATTATTTAGGTCAACTGAAGAAGCTTTGCTTAAGCTATACTACACAGAGATTAGAGTTATATTAATCTTAAAAGCATGAACACTGTGTAAATATATTTCTCAACCAGAACACATTTACAACCTAATCATCTCCACTTTGGCTTTCACACCTATTCTGTACACGCTACACTTTTTGTTGTGAATGTACCTCACGCTCAAACGTCTTGCTTTTTAATAAACGCAACATCATTGATGTGAAGGCCTCCTCAGTGCATCCGTTGCTTGCTCAAGCTTACATTTTGATCTCATATCGGATTTACACGCCAAGGCTTCGGTTGATAATTGCTCTCAGCAAGCCGATCAAAGACGGCGGAGTTGTTGCTGACTCCAGAGAGCGTCGGAGTGTTGGAACAGTAATTGACGGCGAGCAGAGACTCATTCTAGGCATTGCCACTGGTTGACACTCATTACATTGCTGCCCGTTGCTCACTTGGCGGCTTTACGGCAGACGAAACCCCACAGGGTTGGGGCTTTACGGAGACATGCATGACACTGATGAATAGCTTTTGATGTGTGCTCATATAGTGGTGAAATTGGCTGTAGTGCATCTCTGTAGCCAAGGGTCACACGCATCCAGAGAAGCATCTCGTGACTGTGATTGTGAATTGCATGGATTTGAAGTTTGCAGGATATCTGCAGGATACTTTTAAAGAGCAACATCTATGTAACGCACATGAGTTCACTGAAACTGATTACTGAAGCACTACTGGCCTTTTCTGTTTGAATTTGATGCAAAGTAGTCGTTTGCCAGATAACTGACAAACAAGAATTAAAATAACTTGATTTAATTTTTTACATTCAAATATACTTTAGAATTAGCAAATTTTAGACAAGTACAGAAGGAATTAAAAATAAATAATAAATAAAATAATAAAGAATCAACTGATTGCGATTTATACCACAGCACAGAGTTGAATCTGTCTGGTCAGATGGTAGTGCTGGCTGCAAGGCAAATCACAGGTTTATGTATCTGTCATTAGATTACATGGAGCATCTGCAATACACATTCCTGTGTTTCTATAGTAACACAGGAATGTGTATTGCAGATGCTCCTCATAATCTAATGATAATAATAAATGATTTTTCAAAGAAAAAATTTAGTTACCAAACAAAAAACTAATTTGTTGATATTGTGAAGTTTTCTGTAAATAGACGTTTATTTAATATTTATGGAAGGAATCTCCAGTGTAAGCGCTTTGTACGTTTTTCACCACGGGAAAGCCTGAGTCTTCAGGAAAGAGGACTTTTACACCTGTTGATGGCTGCTTAACATGACAAGGTGTGTTTTTTTTGTCTTATTTTTTTTGCCTTTCTACTTGTTTCCCTTCTTCTACCCATCCCGAGGCACATAGCGATTGTGCCAGCTCCAGTAGACAGAGGCCAACCCTACGAGGATCCTGAGGCATCCAGAGATGGACCAGCTCCAGCCGGTTTCTGCCTCGTGAGGATTTGGGTATTTAAAGCAACGCTGCCAATCCTATGTGGACTTTGAGGAAGACAACAACCTCCAAATCAATATACACATAAAACGCTACATGACTATACATAAATGCAGAAAGGACATTGTTCTATCACACTCTCCAGTGTCACCCAAATGAGGATGGGTTCCCTTTTGAGTCTGGTTCCTCTCAAGGTTTCCTCCTCATATCATGTAAGGGAGTTTTTCCTTGCCACAATCGCCTCAGGCTTGCTCATTGTTGCATGTTTTGTTTGTTTGCATGTTTTTCTGTTTCTTATGTTCTGTAAAGCTGCTTTGAGACAATGTCCATTGTTAAAAGCGCTATACAAGTAAAACTGAATTGAATTGAATTGAATTATGACCTTCAAGAGAATAAAGAGAGGCTGGTGAGGGAAATACTGTTTATAGCTGCTATAAGTGATGACAGGAACTAACTTGTTTCATGGACATTCCACAACATTAAATGTAACTATAAGATGATAAATAGAATGTGTTGTTCATTAATTTAAAAAAAAATTAATTTGCTGGTAAATTGCTGTAGTATGAGGAATAAAACATTTCAGGATGTGCTATTATAAAAATCATTTCTAACAACGTATTTCTTACATACAATGTGCATAAAGTATTCGTTATATAATTGGGTATCTAATTTGGATTAGATATTCTTGTACTAATAGTTGTACAGTAAATGCCCAGTATGGGTCATTAGCTTAGGAAAAACTGAACAGTATAATGCAAAACTGCTTCACTGTTCAATTCAAGTGCATGAAAGTAGTTTGCTAGAAAGATTAGCATTACAGAGTGGTGATTTAGCACACAGGACAAACAGCACCTTATCAGTCATATGCTCACTGCCAGCTGCCTGTGCCATCGTTTTGTACACAAAACAGGGTCTCGCACTTTTTGAATCTGTCCCAGCCAGTCAGGCTGCCACTGGCCCCCTTTGCCTTGCATCACACAGTGATGTTGGCGAAAGAAAAGGCTCTTCACCTTCCACAATGTCGTCTGATCTGTGCCATCCTGTCAGGCGTACACAGGTCTGCCTAAGACCGTCCTCAGAGAGGTGGGCCAACCCATCTGTCACTCGAGAGAAAGAAAGAGGCAAAGAGAAAAGGGGGTTAGAGGTGGGGAGTGGGGGGTGGGGGGTTGGGGGGGGGGACGAGGTATGGAAATATGATACCTAAAAAGTCTTTGTGCGACATTGATTGAGTACTTTAAAAGAACCTCCATAAATTGCTTCAGATTTTCCCCAGGTATGAACCTTGGAACAGAAAATCCACTTCAACTGAAAAGATAATGAACTCTTGCTTATAAAAAGTTAAAACACTACAATTCATGTGCTTTGCCCATGTAATTTCCACAGATGAAGTGTGGTCATCTAGGAGCTTGGAAAATACACTAATAGGGGTGGCGTTGAGACTAATGTAACCGAGGTAAATTTAGGAAGGTACATTTATAACCAGCTCCTGAAATAGCCTTTAAAAAATAACCTAGAAACAGGTTCCTTGAATGATGACATTTCTTTCTCTCCTTTGCTTAGTTTTTACAGAGAAATTGGATCTCTCTGCTAACATATGGCCTCTGTGTCAAATCTGATCAATAATGCATTTATTACAATGTAACTTAACTCCTTAATGACAAAAACGAATGTGTCTTCCCCCTAAAGGCAACAGAATTGCAGTTGTAACACTTGAAGACAGACACAAATCACACCTCCCTCTGGAAAATAGATAAAAGTGCATCACGCCCAATACTCCTCGGGTTCATAAAGTAAATAAGTAAATAAAAACTCTCAAGATCGACTCAGATAAACAACATACTAACATTTTATTTTATGAAGGCTGGATCACGACAGCCTCATACTAGTGAAAATGGTCACACATCACACATCAGTTTTTATATTTGTAGCACGGATAAAGCAAAGTTTCTCTATAATTTATTATATCAAAAATATTTTATAATTTATTTATATCATATATAATTATAAACACCAAGGAGAGTGGGATAAGATTCCTCATTCTTGTAAGTGCATACCTCCTTATTAGTTTCACTGAATAACTGAATGATAATTTGGAACTTTAAGGTGCGAAACTTGAATTCTGGAAGAAAGTGAGGCCTAAGTGGATTTAAGGTTTTCGTCATTTCATAGACAAAGACAGATCTTTAATTGTTAATGAAATTAAATAAGAGCTTATGAGTCTTAGATGCCTATTACTACTAGTTCAAAAAAATACATTCCAATAACTTGCAGAATAATTTAGTTTTATGAAACTGGACTTTATTTTACATTTACATTGATATTTACTACTTTGACAGACACAAAATGATCCAAAATAAAGTATGAAATAAGGCATAATACAATCCAAGCATACAGTCAAGAGGGTTAATAGCAGGTCTCACAGTCTTATTGTTCATGCAGAATTATAACAGCTTTGCTGGGGTATTACAGGAGTCTGCAGCTCTACACGTTGACCCGTCATAGTCATAGGGAAAGATCATGTTAAGAAGCCTGGCCAAGTCAATTACGATAAAACGTCTGGAAACGCTAATCCAAGCAAAATAACACACACAGCACTCCAGATTCAAGCAAAACACTACCGGCTGATGTAGAGCCATGTCAGAACAAACCCTCATAAATTACAGCTCGCTGTTATGCAGCTTTAGAAAGAGGACACGTGGTGTGGTGTTAGGAGGGACATTTATTTCATTATTTATTTTGCCTTAAAAACAGATGGTTCGTTGTGTGTGGAGCGGAAGTGTCTGTTAACTCGGTTGGCTCGTGATTGGTGGCAGGGGTCCAACGACGATGCGCCGATCGAGGAGGGGTGTGAGCAACAGTGCCGTTTGCCATCTTCAGATGTGCTGCGAACAGAACAGAAGGAAGTCAGGTGGCGTCTGTACTCCTGCTCTCCAACTCTGCCACTGGCCTCTGCTCAGGCGCGAGCTCGGGGTCTTGTGGATGTAGACATATGTAACTGTATAAACAGAGCAAGAAGTGCTGATATCGACTCCTCCTTGTGAAAGTTAGCCAACATGCTTGTGATTAAACCTGCTGGGTGGCTAATGGGTTATTTGTTCAGCTTCTGCTCTGCTTCATTGCTGTATGGAGAGTGACAGCAAGCAACAGAGGCTAATGCTTAGCCATTGCTAAAGACCCAAGCTGCTGAAAAGAGACCAGTCTCACATTCTGCTGGCTCAGAATTCAGCCTTATGTTTCAGAGACAAGCTTTCACTGATTCAGTGAGCTGCATCTGGTATTACAGTAAAACTGTAATAACTCAATTTTCACATATTTAACTCAGATGTCTTGCATTTAAATTTTATGAATAAACAGTCTTAAAAGAATAGTCTATTGTTTTAAACCTAAACTCCTAAAATCTATCTGTAGTAAATGTGTGATACGGATGCCAAATATGAATACATTATTTGGAATGAACTAATAATGTGCTCTGAACAGATATTAATATAGATACAAACAGGAGGCACACTCATTTACTTGTTTATTACAGAGCTTACCAGAACATTGGCATCTGGTTGAGACTAGACAAAAAACGTTTTAACTTTCATGTGAGTGAGGGTTAGATATGAAGAAAGCAAAGACATTGCTCATTAATGTGGACAAGAATGACGCATTTATAGCAATGCTTTTACAGTGTTCATTCATTCATAGTAACTGTCAGGGCCATTGGTCTTTAAATTAGGCTAATACTTTGTTTATATTTTGAGAAATAGAGCTAACTAAATTAATTTGAAAATTACACAGACATGTACAAACAAAAATAATAACCGCACAAGCGGGATTTTAAAAAGAACAGTCCTGCACACATCTCTATTAACAATAATGAATGAATTAATTATTTTTTAAAAGAAAGAAAAAAAGAAAACCTTCCGGGTCTAGGCCAGGACCACTTCATTTTTAATTTCAAATACAGATACAGATATTTGGAGCACTAAACAGATACAGATGCATGTGCAGACACAGATTGTGAGATCTTTGCGTTACACCTCTAATGTGTGATTACCACTGAAAAGAATTTTGACCTGATTCCCTGTACCAAGAATAGATCAGAAAAATAAACCTGTTTAATTCTAAAGCCAGTTGTTAGAGCAGTCGAAGAACCATTATGAGAAACAAATTTGTCAAATTATTTCATGAATTCATGAAAGTTTTTTTCTAACTTCTAATTAATTCTTTTAGACATGGTGCTAGTAGACACCTAAACACAGAAGTACCTCAGTTTTGGACTGGTCCCTCACGGATACAAGAAACTGTTCAGTAAAGAGCAAGTAACCAGAATTTCTTTTTACTGTATTATGCCTGTGTTCAAAAGTTGGATACAAGAATTGGTAAGACATTCACTTATGACTGTTTCACTCTATGAATGTTGTTTTTAATGGTGCTGTATTATAGACATTTGTTGACAATTCAACAGCTGCCCTTAAGACTTCTATAATAGGTCAGTTTGAGCGCTGTTATTTTCTCAGTACCAGGAAATGTGGTAATCACACATATATGTTGTAGATTGGGGTTTAAAAAAAAACAAAACAAACAAAAACAAAACAAAACCTAGAGTACTCCTTTTACAGAAAAGAAATACTACTACTACTACTACTACTACTAATAATAATAATAATAATAATAATAATAATAAATAGAAAAATAAGATTTTTTAAAACATGATAATGACTTTCCTCAGCCTTGATCCTTTTGCAGATATTACAGAGTAGTATTATTGTTAATTGTACTCTGAATAAAGTATCTGTCATGATAATATCTTACTGCTGATTAAAGAATTCACTTATGTATCCTTAATTAATTTGATAAAGACTTTAAACAACAGTTTTACATTTTCAATTCGTGATTTGCATTGTTAGATAGGAATCCAAGCTAGAAAATGGTTAAGATATTCATGCGGTTCTAAGCTTTGTGCTTTGCTTTCGAGAGCTAACCTTCCCCCTCTACTCTCCTGCTAAAGCAGTTCATTCATTGTCTGCCAACAAGCAGTCCCTTACGCATCCTTTCGACACGGTGTTGTACAATAAGTGCACTATCCAGCACTTTCACCGCAGTGAGATCAGCAGCATTTTGTGTTCAACTACATAACGTTAAAGACGAGCGTAACTGTGGCAATGTCCTACAAGATGTGTGTGAAGTAATATGGCATCACAGCTTTCAAGCCTATTTAATAATTCAACACAAGGACAACACAGAAGACTAAATTCTGATGCAGCAACAGCTTGAATTTATTCCAAATCATGGCAAGTTTTATATATAGGCTACTATATATTATATTTAACTCTTCGAGTCTCCAAAGAAACACCAAAACAGTTGGAATCCCAGCACAAACTCCCTCCTCCATACGGCTTTATTTGTGTGCATCTGGCTCAGCAAGAGGCATACAGTTACAAACCTATATTTCCAGCTTTATTCTCACCTCGCCAAACGTGAAAATTGAAGGCAGAAGGATCGTGTGACGGGATTAATTAGACAAGGCCAAGTGAAGTCACACTCTTCATGGCAACACACTTGAACCTTCAATTACGCACTGCACAGAGCAATTAAAAGCCTCCGTCTCCTGCACTGTCCTACAGTGTCTACCTGTTACTGGGGGTTCACTCGCTCTGTAGGGTCCCTCCAGGGACAGCAGACGGACTACAGGGTCAATCCGCAGGTCGGTAATTACAATTGATCAATTGTTGTCGGGAGGTGAAATGACTTGGTTGTTTTAGCCGGGGCTCAATTTGAGAGGTCCATTTTAAGGTCTTATTTATATGTCAGGTGGTTAAGAAAAGAAAGAGAGAGAGAGAGAGAGAGAGAGAGAGAGAGAGAGAGAGAGAGAATGAAAGCGAGAATGAGAATGAGAACAAGAACTGACAGTTTCTAATCATGATGATTCTGGGCCTTTTTTGTTTGTTTCTTTGTTCCTGCTGGACTGAATTTAGAGAGAATTGAGCAATTTTGCAGCAGAGCCTATTCCATTTCCTGCCTTTTGTCTATTATCTGCTACATAAATTTTCCATTTTTGCAAGCATTTGCAAGAATTTTCTAATAAAAATTCGAATCATTATTGTGAGCATGCAGATACACGATATACACACATTTGTGTGTTACGCAAATGTGTGTCAACCTTTCCGATTTAATCTTCACAATCCATATAAAGCATGCTGCTGTCAATATTTGAGATCAACTTCTTATAATATCAGAATGAAGCAGCCATCGTACTAAAGTGCCCTTCCCATTCACTTGCTATATACACTGCATGTAATACAATACATTCTTTGCTAGTACATAGTCAGTCTTGTAATGAGCTGGCAGTGGTAAATGATTCTCAGCCTATGTTTCAGTTTGATATGCACAGTAGGTTCATTCATGTGGATGTGATGTACTCAAATCTGCCCTTTCTGCACCAGGCTCAGTGATGGCACCTCCAGCACCGACTGCATCCATACGGCAGACACACTCGATTGATTTATGCTCCACTCTCTGCCACGGATCACAGATCCCTCACAACCAGTATGTTGGATTGATGGTGCTGACTCCACTATCAACAACAATGATAGTCAGTAGTGAAAATAATACGATAGTTACATTCAGAGAAATAACAGTGAAACAGAACAGAAGTTCTCACTTTTGGCAACAATGGACCCCTTTAACTGTAATACGACTTATTTTTTTATTAAAATTAGATTTCAGTTCATGTTATTTACAGGCTACTTGTTTTTGAGTTACTGAGATTTGGACCAATTAATCCCAATGGATTAAATTGACCAGTCAAACAGGCTCATAAATATAAGAACTCAGTAATAAATATAATAATAGTAATAATAAAGGCTGTGATTTCCAACACTGCAACAAAATTTTAAAATTCATGCATCTCCTGGCTATGCTTCATGATATCCTGAAGGTCCCTGGACCCCACTTTGAGAATAGAAGTGTAGAAAACTACATTAAAACATGACAGAGACAGAAACATCACCTGTTTATGCCACGTAAAGTGACAGAGTATGCTGTTAATTTGCAAAATTGCATTTGCAGATCAGAGGTTATGACCTAAATTCTATTTTTCATTCAGCTACACAGTACAATAATTCCTCTATGTCCAAAATATTTATCATCACCTGAAGGCAGTAGTGATGGTATCACACAGCACATAAGGTACTGTACAAGGTGTTAGAGAGATCTGAGAGATTACAACAGTTAACAGTGTGTGTTGTAAGTGGAGGTTTTCCCATCTGAAAGAAATATATTTCATTACGATTAAAGAAGAAATCAAACAAATGGTTTGCAAAAGGCTTAATCCTTTTTCCTCTTTTTTTGTCATCTGAGGAAAATAAGGATTTTGTTAGCAAAATATACAGCTATTTTTTAATTAATAAATAAATGAGAAAAAATAACTGTACATTGATTGCTCATGTGCACACGCATTAGTGCCATCAGACACGTTTCCACTTCATCAAGACAATTTATCGAACAGCTAATAAGTGCATTTCTCTCAGTTATATATATTATTGTATTATTTATTATGTAATAATCTCTGCATGCACAACACTGTTATATGGTCGAGTGAGCATCACACTGAACAATTTCTCCCTTTCCAGCTAATATGATCTTAATTTTACAGTGTTTTCAGGAAACTGGGCCTCAATCCCATGAAAAATCCATACAAATTGGATTTCGATCGCTTCCACAAGAATGAATCTGAAAGGAAATCTTTGAGCACTAATCCCTCCTCCAACACTGAACTCAAACATCATCTCTTTTCATGCGATTTGAATTGTCCGAATTGTTACAGATTTGCAGGTGTGAGTCTGTCTTGTGTAACATGTTGTATCTCCTGGACCTCACTCTAATTCATCAGTGAATCTCTCACCATGTCTCTGTCTGTGTCTGATTCTTGTCCTGAAGCCTGGGGCTGTTTGCTGTGAATCAACACACCATGACACCACAAACAGAAAAGCGGAAAGGCACCAAGAGAGAATGAGTGAGAGAGTGAGAGAGATGGGGAGAGATGTGGATTTCTGGTCTTGTTTCTTTCCTTTAAGCTTTAACGTCTCTCTCGCTTTTCCAATTAACAGTTCTCTGTTTCAGCGTTCAGCCGTGTGAAGCTACAGTTTGGTCTGTGTTGTTTTTTTTGTTGTTTTTTTTTTTTTATTTACAGCACAGAAAATGTGTTTGTTTTTGATAACAATTCCACCAGGATAGGCTGCCTGTGATAGAATTTATGCAATGCCACACTCCTTAAGAACAAATTAGCATTATTTTTCATGTTTACACTTCAAGTAATTGATAGTTTCTGCCCACTGGATATTTCTTGAAAAATTCAATCTGAATATGTAAAACACGATCAGGTCTGATGATGTTCAGCGGGAGGACTAGGGGAAAAACAAATCCAAAATCACAAGTTAATTGCCCTGCTTTTATTGCCAGTGTGGGTAAATTAGCAAAGAACACAACAAACTGTGCAAAGCCGTTATTACTTAGCAAACATCTGGCTTTCTTAGAACGTTGGACGCCACAGAAGCTGAAAAATGTTCTTGAGTGAGGCTCTGCTGTCGTGTTGTGTACCTTGTTAACTCGATTATTTTTTTTCCCTTTTGAAAAACAGACCCTGACTTGAACAATGCCGGCCTTCATTCTCATCGAGGCCGCAAATTGACAGCCCTCCTTTAAGATCTTGGCAGGTAATGAAGATTTAACGTCTAAATTATGATCATTATAACAAAATGACTGATTCTGAGGGCAGATGATGAGCTATTAATTTAACCTTGCCTTCCTGTAATAATGCTGGACGGTCTGCCAGTTATTAGATCATAATTAGCTTGTGCTATCTGCATGGAATCAGGAGCACAGCTCTGTGGCACAGAGCTTCTCTGTCACTCTGGGATCCAAAATATTCTGTAATCATTTACAGAACAGCTATTTAAACACACACGAGGGCCTGTATCTACGGAAATTTCGCACATGAAAATGCCAAGTAGCTGCAGCTAATGAAAAAAAAAACGTAATCATCTACTATCGTTACTACACCGTCACTGAATCCAGTATCACTATGTATCTGTGGAGTGCAAAAAAATAACAATAAGAAAAAATGTTGAACAAAAGTGAGCAAGAGAAAAAGTGAAAGGAAAAAAATAGAAATTGAATACAAGCGCCCACACACAAGCAAAACCACACACACACAGTTTGAAGCCTCACACTGAGATTGTGAGGAATATGCATGTGTGGAGAGAGAAAGGTGGTGTGTGTGTGTGTGTGTGTGTGTGTGTGAGAGAGAGAGAGAGAGAGAGAGAGAGAGAGAGAGCTCCAAGTGGCAGTCAGCCATATGGACGAGTGCTACACAGAACTGGCCAGCATTTTGTTGTTGTCATACTGTGACCACATAAACATGAAACATTTAACAAATGTTTTGATTGAATGTTTCGTTAACATTTGCCATTAATTATTCAGCGTAGAGGTCAGGTTTTAACTTCCACTCCCGTCCAAACCAAAGGAAAATGTCCTCATTAAGCACATCTTTGTCACTGTGTCATAAATTCTTCTGCTTTTTAGTTTATCTTGGCTTGCTCTGTATGTGTGTGCATTTTTTTTTTTGTTTGTTTGTTTTGTTTTTTTTTGTGAAAAAAGCAAGGTGTATCCACAGAATATGGAGTACTTTTATCTATTTGAACACATACTGTGGCTGTGTGTGTGTGTGTGTGTGTGTGTGTGGTATGCCAGTATGGCACGAATCTGCTCCCTCAGCAAAATTTCTCTTCCCTCTCTCCCTTACACACACACACACACACACACACACACACACGCTGCACTTCTGGCATTCACCCACGCTCCCTCCCGGCACTGCTCCAGGTACTACTCACCAAACCAGCCTATTAATAAGCAACATATTTGCTTTGCAGTGCACACTTCTCCTGCCGTGTACCAATAACTCCCCGCCTCTCAGCTGCAGCCGTGTAGGGGGCTGCGTTCTAATACGTGAGGAAGTCATCGCAGAGGCTGAGGTGTGATTGCACCCAGGGATGCTCAGCCTGTCTCCTTTGGGTGAGAAACATGGAGCTGAGAATTCAAAGTGGATCGTCGTGTGTCATAGCCCTGAGCTTGCTGCATTTGGAACACGACTGCTCTTGCAATTAAAATGCACTTCTTTCTCTCCTTGTCACAGTATGAATTGTACTGTTGCAACCCAGGGAGCTTTCCTGAGACCAAATATTGCTAATTACAAAGAAAGAAGTGCCACTTTTTAATTTGGGAGCGCAGCTTTAAACATCATGCATGGGAGATATTGTCAAAGAGAAATTATGTTACAGAGAAGGAATAAAGAGTGCCGCGACATGAACCCTGAATGAAGTACAATATACTGTAGGCTGTCTTCGTGTGCCATGAGAATAACAGTTAATACGAGTTCTCAAGCTACAAAATGCACAAATGTCCATTCGGGTTGTAATTACAAGTTGCACAATTAATTCTGATAGCCATCATTGCCCTTTACCTCTGCACCATGACCTGTGAAAGGACAGTTTGAGTAGTTTTTCTAACTTCTATTAACTCAAAGCCTGCAGATCAAACACAGCCACTGTCTCATTTGGGTTGAGCAAACTTGCATATATAATATTAAATCAGCCCCTGGCACATGACTACCCAACATTCAACATTCATACCAGATGCATCGCGTCAGTGTGTAGCGAGTATACTTCCAATTCACGTTCTGTCTGTGCCACTGCAGCTAATTATTACAAAGAAAATGAACGCACATATGTACAACACTGTCCATGAAACATGAGGAATGGCCAGCTGGATTTACAATAGTAAACAGTTCATGTAAAAATGTGATATAAGACACTTATTCTAATTATTCTATGTAAAAATATCTTTGCTGTACAAATACTTTGCAGTTACAGGCATCAGAATCTTTATATCATTAATATGATTTAAAATAAAATTTCCATTGTATAGAAAGTGGAAATGTCAGGTTTCAGGGCATGTTTATGATAAAAACAAATGCGCATGGGATTGTGTTTTGTGTGTGTGTCTTACAGAAACGCTGGTTAAAATGGATGTGTATGTTTTATGCGTTTTGTGTGTCTAATAATGTTTCAGAAACACTTGTGGTGTTTAGACTTCAATATAATGATTGGATCCAAATGCTAAAATGCATCACCTAGCATATTTCAAACATAGCATTTCAAACATATTGAAAAAGTAGTTGAAGGAGAAGACAAAACATGGGAGACTGAAGATTAGTATCTTGTTAAAAAAAATTACCTGTAATGATTTCTTCTTTATGCTACAGTAAAGAAGCTGTGGTATGATTGAGCAAACATTTCCGTCATTAGGAAACAAAAATAAATATGGTGAAGTCACTATCATAATCAGATTAGCTGCATTATGTTAAAAACATAATAGCTGTAGGTTATGCCACTTCAAGGGCTCACAAAATGCACACGTGGCCCAGGTTTCTATCTATAGATATTATCTATCTATAGATAATAGATCAGGCTAGTTGAGTAGCTTAGCATTAGTGGTGCAATTTAGCACAAAGAGTGCATATTTACAACTCTGCTCTGAGAAATAGGACCATCTGCCTGCTGGCTTTACCCACAGTGACTACTTAAAGTGACAGTTTGGACAGAAATCTAACTTACATAGTTTCCCCCTGGGACTCCGAAGCTAATAATGCTAACATGTTAACTCCTTGCCTAAATAATAAAACATTATTTAACAGTTTCATAAAGAAGCAAAGCTGAAGTCAATACATAAATATATACATGAAATTAGTACTACATTATTATCCGAATCACGTCTTACATCCAAACTTGAGAAAGTGCTTCAGCTTTAAGATGAAATCACTACCAGTCACATAAACAAGACTGTTTGAGATATTAAACAATGTGACACAGTTAAAGGTGTGTGTGTGATGATTTTGATGTGTTTTGTGCAATGCTAAACTGATGGCTACATCAGCGTTCAGCTTCAGTGAAAAACCAAAGAAGCACACAGCAGACACAAAACATGTCATGGCTGACTGAACATTTGGAGTGGAAGTTATGTAAATACCATTTTCGCTTTAAGGTTAACACATCATTGTTCTCAAATGGATAGTTTGTTCTAGGAACTGACTACAACACAGCTAACATTTAGTTTGATCATTTTATCAGTATGGCTGTGAGTCAGTTTACATGGCAGTATTACGGCATTAAAGGTTACATTTACCAAAATAGATAAACTATATTCTGCCTTTTTAGGCAAGTGGCCTTATTGTCTAAAACGGATAAATCTGTGGATGTGTGAATGTTTTCATTAGCTCGTTGTCTAAAATAGCATTGGTGGCGGAGCCGAGCTCTGTGTCCTGTTGATTGAAGCGCTGACGGCCCACCGTTTGTCAGCGCTCTCTAAAGCCTCATCGCAGAGCAGCAGGGCTCCCTGATTACTTAATTGCTTGTAAGAAGCTCATTAAGGCCTCCTATCCATCATAAGTTGTGTGGCGAGGAAGACGAGCCAGAAAGGAGAGTCATGAACAGAAACCACTCCGTTAGAGCGCTTCATGATATCAGCTTTGAGATTAGTGTGTCCTGTTCTTATAGAGTTCTCACAGTAAAAGTGTTCATTACATTTTAATAGGAATGCTTAACTATCCGATGGCTTGGCCTGTGTGTCGTACATGACGTTTTGTAGAAGTGCTGATCCCTATGAATACTACATATATAGGACTCTAAGAGCATTGCTAAAAAAAAAAAAAAAACTGAACATACAATAAACAATGGGAGTCTAGGTATTGTCCCAAGCTGATTTCCCATCATACTAAAAGCAAGAACAACATTTGAATATTTGTTTAATTTGCATTTACCACAGTTTTAACTTCCTAAAATGGCTGACTGGAAAGATGTAAATATGCTCGTTCTGCTCTAAGGTTTTGTTTCAGCTCTCAGGTGCACAGAGTCTGGAAATCCTAACAACAGCTTTAAGATAACATCAAAAATCGAGGCTTAAAATGTCCCAGATTTGATGCACTCTAAAGACTGTTCTTGATATTCATCAAACCCTTACACACACA
This sequence comes from Pangasius djambal, assembly GCA_022985145.1. Lineage (NCBI taxonomy): Eukaryota > Metazoa > Chordata > Actinopteri > Siluriformes > Pangasiidae > Pangasius > Pangasius djambal. The sequence continues at coordinate 16,958,198 of CM040988.1, forward strand.
CTCACAGAGTGTAGTTATTCTAATAGTAATGTCCTCAGGATCTGCTGTATGAATCACAAACCCAGAGATATTATAATCAATCTAAAGCATTTGCACCTACACACATTACATACACATTTAAACTTACACATAAACAGGTGCAGAATAGGGCTTGGATGCTTGGCATATTAATTGCCGATCATTTGCAAAACGGGATGGGGAAAAAAAATCCTTTGCCAAAAGCAAGTCTTAGAAGCCTCCAGCTGGGAGCGTCAGGGGCAGGCTTGTTGGCATCGTGGAGGCATATGTTTGGTGCCAAGAACACCAACGATTTGCATTTTCTTTATATCATTTTTACAAAGCCAAAATGCTCTCTCTTGTGTAGAAATGATCTGGATTTGAGTCTTGCAATTAATCACAAGTGAAATATATTTGCCGATGAAAAGGCCTAATTCTAGTTGCGATTTTTTTTTTTTTTCTGTGAAAGTGGGAGCAATCAGTTACTTGCGTAACATCTGCACAGAGCTTCTCCACGCAGGGTGATGAATGTGCCTTTAGGGTTGTATAGTTTGGCTTCATTTAGACTGGCTTGAAGGATAGAAAGAAAAATAGCACCATAGTGTAAGTGAGGTACTGCAAACACAATCAGTCATTTGTGGGGTGAAGCAAACCATTTTCTTTGTTTCAAAGAGTAAAATGCACATTTTCTGCTCTCGCTGAATATGAAATGGCATAAGGCCATGTTTTGACACCGCATGAGCGACACAAAATTCATGTGCTCTTTCCAAAATGTATTCATCCGTTTGAGAACTTTATGGTGCTTTCCAAGTTTCTTGCAGAAGTTCAGACTGGTTTTTGTGCAGTTGAGGACAAGTTGTGGGATCAGAAATTCCAAAGGTTCTTACCTTTGTGTATGCATGGACAGGTAATCATACAGATCTTACTACGGAAAAGTAAAGAATTTAGCTAAAATGAAGAATGAAATGATTCAAAGAAATGAATCATCCACAATTAGACAATAGGTTTGCATACAGTATTGGACAATGGGTTTGTAAAATAATTTGAAGAAAAAAAAAATGAAAAAAAGAAGAACTGATTATACGTAGGTTTTGCTTAAATAATTAGGTTCCAGTTATGATCAGACGATTAAACTCCTTTTTTCAGTACTTTATCAGAAATTACATTAAGACTAGTTCAAAAGGTGTGTAGTTATGAGATTCGGGAATATCCTGACAGTTTTTGCAGCATCAAAATGAACTTTTAAATCTACTGTAGTTTACACAAACTCATGGCACTCTCAAACTATAAGACAATCTACCGAACCTGCTATTAATTTGCAAATCTTTACTCTTACCGAGATCAAACTCCTTCAGAGAGAGACGTGAACTTTTCTAACATGCCATGATGATCTAAACCTTCTCTTCACAGCAGTTCATTTGAGATTCTGAGTTAGTTTAATTAAGAATGCTGCTGGCAGTGCTGCCTGTCCCTAAACTCCAGAGCAGATTTCCATGTGATAGGAATTTTATGACAAATACAAAAATGACAAAAAAAAAAAAAAAAACTTTAGCTGGTCATCCTGTATGCGTTACGATTTAAGTTTTTACAGAGGTGCTTTTTTCATGGGCTAATGATTTACAAAATGCCTCTCATCAAAGAATTCATTAACAAAGAACATTAATTAAAAAATAAATGAGTAAACATCAATATCAAAATCTCAGCACTGTGGAAGTGAATACATTATGTGTGGTAATGATGTTTGAAAGGGATTTTAGCACCTCAGTGGGACTCTTTTAAACCCCTTACCTCTTAGGCAGTTGCTTATTTTGCAACCCTTTGTTGTTAAACAACAAAGAGAATGGGCGCTCATAATGTTATATTAATCAGCGGATTAATATTTCAATTTGATTTTCTTTATAGTTGAGGTGCTGTTGGCATTTCCATTTTCCCTCCATATGTGCAGCGATGTTAAGTGGTATCATTACCATTTCTACCTGGGGCTTCTGGAGATAACAGGCACCCGTGATAGCTCTATTCGACGCGGTGAGAGCAGTGCTGGGTAGCGGCTCATGCATTTTTAACGGCGCTGTTTGCTGCCGCTCCACTGCCATTCTTTAATGCAGCATGCAAACAGCTGAGTCACAGATTTTTTATTTTTTTTTTGACCAGAGCAGAAGGAACACAAAAGAGGAAGATCTTTAAACTTTATACAACCCAAAAAACCTCTCAAAGAGCAGATAGAAGAGTTAAAAATTTATCAAATCGAATTGATCCCACTTTATATTGTGTCTGTAATACACATTCTCTATACAGACAACTATAATGTTAAGTGTGTTGCGCACTAAATATACATGTGTATCGACTAGTAAGTACAGGAGAAAAACCTTTATATATAATTTTGACTCCTCATCTTTAAGAACTCCTAAATATACTTCACCAAAAAGATGTGGAAAAGCTTTTATTTCATTTCTTGCCTAGGCTGTCTTCCTGCAAAGAGGATGTTCGGTAAGGAGGCAGTTTAACAAACGCGGCAGTAAAAGCAGTCAGTCTGTGTAAAGACATCTAAAAACCTTGCTAGCTAAGTGTGCCTTCCTCACACTCACAAGCGAATGTCATGCTCTGATCAAGTTGTTGGATAGCTATGTGCTCCTGTGCTAGTCAGAATGAAATCTGATTTGTTTGTTTGTTTGTTTTTAGATTTTAATATACTGTAACCTTACTTGTTGTTGAGATACATGTAAAGGAGAAACATACTGCAGTTCAGGGAATCCTGTTGTTTTCAGAAATACGTATAGTAGAAAATGTCACTTTCACTACGTGGAGGGTTTTCCCAGGCCACCACACATTCATGCTGTAACATGCATTACCTTCCCTTATTACATCTGAGACAGACCTGATGTCCTGGTACACATGAAGAGATACACTTCTTCCACAGACCAACACTGAAGTTAAAACATGTGGATTTACATAAGATGTACTGCTATAATCCATCTGTAACAGTGTATAATATCCTCAGTAGTTACTGTAAAGTTACATGGACAGCTTATGTGTAATTACACAGGTATTGCAGACACTTGATATAAAGTGGGAGACAAATATTTAACTTCAAATTCTGTATTCGACAATGGTCATTAATTGAAGTTATACCACAATGCTTTTGAATTCAGTTCCACTAACTGCCATTTCAGCCAACTTGAATATAAATCTGTGATTTGCCTTAATGTGCTTGTTTGAATCTGTTTTCATTTCAATAGTACGTACTCACAGGGACTTTTATGGTGGACACTCAACATAATCTAAGCTTAATAATAAGGGCTAAAGACTAATAAAACGTGCTGTTATTTAATAATTTATATGGTAACCTTCTCTGTAAAGAGACATTTATTTAACAGATTATGGAAGGAGTCTCCAGTGTCAGAGATTTGTAACCATCAGTAAATTTTACACCACATGAAAGTGTTCAGAACTTTGCTCTTCCTCATTCCTCAGTAACAAAACTACTTGTGTTTTTTAGTCTTATTAACGTCGAGAGAGAGAGAGAGAAAAAAAAGAGAGGTTGGTGAGGGAACAACTGTGATAGCTGCTACAATGTAAGTGACAACAGGAACCAACATGGACTCTTCGGGATGTGCTGTTATAGGAACATGATCACTTAATCGCACCACCATGTCTTTTATAACTGCACGTGTTAAAAAGAAGTGTTTTATTCTTTACTTATACTGAGTTAGTGATTGTGTGAAGATTAGCCCTGTACTCACACTCATATTGACCTTTTATTAAAGTTTTGTAGTGTTGATTGCTCTCTCTCTCCTTCACTCTCTCTCTCTCACACACACACACACACACACACAGTGTTGTTTGTGCAACTCTCTCGTATCCCGAGCCAGTTTATTTATTGCTCTCAATCACACTGGTGGCTAATCAAACGGCACAGCTCTTAGGTAACGCTCACTGCAATTACATAAGGCCCTGTTTCTCATAAACATCACCCAGTTCGGAATAAAAATAACATAATTGCAAAACACTTTTTTGACTGACAGCCTTTGATTGACATGCCATTAGGTAATTGTTCACAACAGCTGATTAGTCAGTGACAAGTATTATTCAAATATCGCAGCAACACCTTGGAAACCTGAGCAAAGCAAGTACTCATCTGCATTCAAAGTGAGACCTCTGTGTGATATATACGATTAGATTCATTATATCAAGAACTGACATGAGAACTGCAATGATTTAACACCTTTCCCACAAATTATATGACGTGTAAATATTTTCCCCGTAGATTAAGGGAGTTTGGGAACAAAATCTGGCAGCACAAGTATAACCCAGAGAGTGTCAGGTCTAAAAACACATTTACATTCCCACATTATGTTCTGTAATGTCTTTTGCTTACAGTACAGCTCTGACGCAGCCTCAAAGCATAATTCAGCCGCTTGTTGAGTCTCAGAAATGGTTAACTGAAAATGACTCCCTCGACTCATTTATGTCTTCACATGGTGATTTATCTTTATTTCATTCATTACCGCAGCTCACACAGCTAAAGTGATTAAAGGCCACTCATTTCAGTCAGGACAGTCATTTTCCGTAAGCCATTTGTGTAAACTCAATTGTTAAGTTACAGAATAAGAGATATTTGCTTAAGATGATCTCACAGGGAGAAAGACAACACATTTTTAGGAAAACTGTGAGAATAAATTTCAGTATATTACAAAAAAATAATATATATATATATATATATATATAACAAATATATGCAAATACAGATACTTTAAGTATATATACACAAATTGGTATGTGAAAATTTAAACATTTTTACCATATACACATGGGTGCGCACACACACAAAAAATATTGCATTAGCCTTTTAGGAATTACAGCCATAATTTACATAGTCCCTCCATTTTCACAGGCTTAAAATAATTGGACAAACTAACAATCAGATGTATTAGGATTATTTTTAATACTTGGATGCAAATCCTTTGCAGTGAAAGTCTGAAGTCTGGAACCCATGAACATCACCAAACAATGAGTTTCTTCTCTTGCGATGCTTTGCCAGGCCTTTACTGCAGCTGCCTTCAGTCGTTGCGTGTTTGTGGGTCTTTCTGCCTTCAGTTTTGTCTTCAGTACGTGAAAAGCATGCTCAATTGGGTTGAGGTCAGGTGACTGACTCTGCAATTTAAGGACATTCCAATTACAAGCTCTGGGTTGTTTTCGCAGTATGTTTTGTGTCATTATCCATCTGTACTGTGTTAGCAGTCACATCATCAGTAAACACCAGTGAGCCTGTTCCATTGGCAGCCATACATGCCCATGCCATAACACTCCCTCCACCATTTTTGACACATGAAGTGGTATACTTTGGATGATGAGCTGTTCCTTTCTTTCACCATACTTTTCTCTTCCCATCATTCTGGTACAAGTTAATCTTGGTTTCATCAGGCCAAAGAATATTATTGCAGAACATGGGAGGCTTTTTTAGATGTTTTCTGGCAAAGTCTAATCTGGCTTTCCTCTTCTTGAATGTTTCCAGTGGTTTGCACCTTGTTGTAAACCCTCTGTATTTACATTCACGAAGGCGTCTCTTGATTGTAGATTTTGACAATGATACGCCTACCTTTTCCAGAGTATTCTTGACTTCTGTTGATGTTGTGAAGGGGTTTTTCTTCACCAAGGAAAGGATTCTGTGATCATCCACTTTAGTTGTCTTCTGTGGTCTTCCAGGCCTTTCGATGTTGTTGAGCTCACCAGTGCTTTCTTTCTTTTTAGAATGTACCCAACTGTTGATTTGGTCACACCTAAGGTTTTTGCTATCTCTCTTATAGATTTATGTTGCTTTTTCAGCCTAATGATGGCCTCCTTCACTTGCATTGAGATCTCCTTGGACTTCATATTGGTAGCTCCAGTCAAACAGCTGCCAAATGCCAACTCAATACCAGATATCAACCGCACCTGCACCTGGTCAATTAACTTCTTGTCAGTCAAAATACCTTTGAGCCCCTGAAAATGGAAGTACTTTGCTGAAAATGGCTGTAATTCCTAAATGGTAAATGCCATATTTTTGTGGAACCTCTTAAAATAAAGCTGAAAGTCTATACTTGATTGTTTTATTTCAAATCCATTGTGGTGGTGTATAAAGGCAAAATCACAAAAACTCTGTCATTGTCCAAATACTTCCAGACCTAACTGTATGTTTATTTATTTATTTATTTATTTATTTATTTATATTGAGAGTTGCTTGGTGTGTGATTTTCCTTTGGAAATTAAGGATTGAATCAGTTGTAATGTTTAAATAAGAAAGTTACCCAACATTCTGTGGTATTATTTTCAAAGTGGTAGGCCCATTTATTTAAAATATAAAATAAAATAAAATAAATTAAAAGATGGGCAGTGGAGTCATGCGGATTTTCGTGACTGGCCCCAGGTCAGGAACCCCTGCATTAGATTAAATTATGAAAACATATTGCTATTAAATCCAAATAATATACTATACTTACACACATATTTTTTAACAATATATTACTAACACAAAACACCCAGGACAGCCATAAACTGGTTTGCTCACTTTCAAAGCTATTCTTTATTTTTATTTATTTATTTTTTTAAATCTCTATAATATGACACCATTTTGAGACCTGATGGAAAAAAAATGCATTAGAATTTCAGTTTATTTAAATTGGAAGAAGCATATTCTGAGTTTTGGTATTGGGCTGATTGGGATGCTTTTGTCACACCGACCTGGCAACTCAGGATACCAGAGAAGCTAAACTTGTATATAAATCCAAGATTTATAAATATGAATGATCTGACAAGCAGTGGTCGTGGATTTAATAGAGAAAATCACATTTTACGCTTCTGTATTTTCAAAAACATTATTTGTCCATTTTTAAATGCACTATATGAACAAAAGTGAATTGAATTTGAAAACATCACTAAATTGTGTTACTTCGATCTCGGTATCACAAGTGTACCTGATGAAAACTGGCATTCTAATTGTTTATGTGATGGTGGGTCATGGCAGCACAGCGGTGTAGCAGGTAGTTGCTGCCTCACAGCTCCAGGGTTCTCGGTTCAATCCTGAGCTCAGGTTACTGTCTGTGTAGAGTTTCGTGTTCTCCTTGTGTGTGTATGGGTTTCCTCTGGGTTCTACAGTTTCCTCCAACTTGCCAAAAACATAGTAGGAGGACTGGCTACGCTAAAATACCCCTAGGTGTGAATGAATGGGGTCCCACTCAGCGTGTCTTCCTGTCTCATGCCCAGTGTTCACAGGATAGTCTTTGGATCCACCAGACCAGGAAAAAGCATTTATTGAGGATGAATGAATGAATTATAAAATGAAATGAACAGATTCTCTTCCTGGAAGCAGGACGGAGTAATTTTTTTTTTCAAATAAAAGTAAAATATGTGAATTTAATTTGATTTCCACGGTTTGTTGAGATTAACCAGTGTCAGACCTGTTTAAGTGTCGATGATAGTACATCAATGTGCAAAAAAAAAAAGTTAGGCAGAACTGTACAAATCTACAATAATGGATATCAGATCAATAGCTAGGAATAAATAAAAGCTTATTTACTAATATCTCAGCTCTGTATACTGAAACTTATGTCCTGACTCCATGACCTAAACGCCTCCACATATTATTAGCATCCTAATAGGCCATCTTATACTCTTTAATTCCCTCAGTGACCTGTGAGCCTTGACACACAAACAGTCACCCCGTTCCCCTCTCTCTCTCTCTCTCTCTCTCTCTCTCTCTCTCACACACACACACACACACACACACACACACAGATAATGAGCCTGTGATAAAGGCCCTTCAGAGTGAATTGCCCACAGCTGCAGGGCCCCTTGTTGCGCTGGCAGCAGTGCCCCTGTCATCGAGCGCGTGTGCCTATCTGACCTGCTAATTTGGAGCATATGTAAGTGCTCTTAAAGTGGCGGCCCTTTTGACATGCCACAAACAGCAGCTGCCACAGCTGCCCTCCAGAAGCTTCATTTAATTCAATTACATCTCTGGGAGATATGTAAACGAGGACGCACTCAGAGAGAGAGAGAGAGAGCGAGAGAGAGAGAGCTGAGCTGCCACGGGGCAGCACGCCATGCCGGAGGGGAAAAAAGGAGGTGGGGGAAGATGAGGATAGAGGGCTCGGAGAATGCCGAGACCCCTTAAGCCCTCCCTGTGCCAACCCACTGCAGCTATTCACATACACACGCGCACACAACCTCTCCACGCCCCCACCCGCCAGTGTCAAGGCCCAGGTGGCTCAATAGGCAAATGACTGGGGTAAGAATTCAAACTTCCCACTCCCTCCTTCACCAGCCTGCACACAGCCAGCGCCACCTTTGCCGCAGATTCGTGTGAGGGCAAAAGAGGGGGGGGGGTTTAATCAGGGTCATGGGCTTCTATCACTCTGATCAGGGAAACTCAGCCCCCGGGCCACCCTGCAATTAATGCAACTTTTGAGTGAAGAAGGGGGAGATAAATATTCACCATCTGGCAATTAAGGTTCGCAGGCTCATTCTGGCTCAGCCGCGACTGCACGAGTGATACTCAGTGATGAGAGCAGGATAGGGCTCCTAATGCTGGTCTAGCGCCCACTAGATAGAAGCATGGCAAAGTGTTGAAAGAGGCGATTTGGATCCCATATTTTCTCCTTTTCAGAGCATTTGTGGTGTGTGGTTTTTGGGGGATTAGGCCTCCCAGCTGCTGGCTGTGGTGGCGTGTGCCTGAAAGGAGCCCAGATCATGGTGATCAAATTAACTCCCCTCCCTGAAAGGGGCGCAAAGGTTGTCAATGTGCGCCGCGTCGCGTTTCACTGCCTCATTGATGTTATGATTACTCATTTAACCGAACAATGAGTGCCAAGTGGCTCCACTGAATGCCCTCCTGCATGAAAGGAGAGCGCTGCTTGTTAAAAGATAGTGATTTAATAGGGACGCTGATTCTTTTCATCCTTTTTTTTTTCCATCTGTGTATTGTGAAACACAAATGGATGGAAGACAAATACAGTGATTAGCTGGGTGATTAATCTCAATTATTCAAGTTGCAAATGTGGGACCTTTTACCGGGCTGAAATATGGAGAATAAGAGCCCTCGCTCAAGACAAAAGCCAGACAAAGAGGAGCAATGAAGTACCAGAGCCTTCTATCAACACCAGTATAAAGCCACAATGCTCCTGCTGTGGGTCAGATATTAGATGATATTAAAAGATCAGAGGTAACACTGACTATTTCACTATATGGCTACTTTGCTATCAACACTAGTCAACCATAACATCACCCTCTGAATAAATACAGCAGTACCAGTCTCATAATAATCATATGACCAGCTTAAATCTGCCCTTCACAATACTTGGCAATATGGACAAGGCAGTCGAAAGGTCTTGATCCCTTTTAACATAACAATCTAGTCTAATCTGATACCTAATAAGATGATTAGAAGATGTAATAATACAAGACCAACACTATTGGGCCTGTCAGTGACATCAGCTTTAATTGCCAAGTAACAATATACATAAAATTACTATGATTACCGTGATACTATGAAAAATTACTATCATTAATGCTATACTTATTTGACAAAATGGTGTGAAGTAAAGCAGGTGTGCAGTTTCCATGATGCTTATTGGCGTTCATAAGGTTCTATTACTTGTTAGCTCTGTTATCCCTGTGGTTTCAGAGAAATACTTAAGAAGCAAAAAACATGCTATGACTGATCTAGTAAGATCAGGGTGACTTCCTCCTGAACTATTCTTTTCGAAACACTACAACTCTTCACAATATTGATGCTTGCCTGCTGTTCCTGCTGCCTCCTTTACTCAGGACTGGGTCGGACTGGGTGACCCCAATCTTCCACTAATTGCCAAAATCCCTCCAGCTTCCCACTACTGTTGTGCTTTCCTGTAAAGTGATAATTACACATTTTGAATTATTAAGACTCATTATCAAAGCTTGTGCTTAACTTGATTTGCTGTACTGTACGGTTCCTCTGATCTTGGCAATCATTACTTATTTAAGGGACTCTATGCTTTTTCCCAGTTGGAATACGTCATTGTGTGGTTTAATAACACAACCATCTCACATGCCCTCATATTTTAATTCCCAACTTAACGATGATAATGGTTGGTCGCCACCACAGCCCAACCCCACCAATAATGCAAACAGAAAGTGCAGCTTTTGACTCAGTTAGAATTATCATATTGGCCAATTAGTTAAGCTATTATTTTGATATGAAAGTGTACTTAACTGAGAAACCCAGTTTTTATTAAGACTCTTTCTCCAGGGCTTCAGCAGTAAACAGTTTTGGACTTCTCATTATTTTTTGTTTATATCACAGTGCTGTTGAATTCTCAATTCTGAGAATTCTCAATTGGTCAAATAAAAGGATGCTAAAAGGATTCAGCATGTTTGGAAGGAGTCCCCATTGTCAGCACTTATAACAATCAGACATAAAATATTTCTAGGCAGGGGAAAGTCTGCAGATTTTTCTTTGTTTGTTTGTTTGTTTGTTTGTTTGTTTTTTGGTCTAATCAACTTCAAGAGAGAAATAACCTTTATAGCTGCTCAAATGTAAGTGATATCAAGAACTAACTTGGCTTGTGGATGTCTACATCAAACACAACTATAAACGGATAAAAAAGTATGATGTCGTTCTTTAATAATTGAAAGTGTTATACCACAGCAATTTGCCAACTTTAAGATGAAAAAACATTTTGCAACATGCTGTTATTGGAAAATAATCAACTCTGCTTGAAGTTAAGTTGCATCACACCACCCCATTATTGATTATATTCCTGCAACAACATGCCCTGTCATGTTTTATACCTTATGCCAGAAATGTCTCAATCTGGTTTAAAAAAGTTATAATATTAGGAGAAGTCATTAGGGAAAGAATGTAGAATGTTCAATATTCACAAGCTAATGCGAATAAGGAGCCAACACAAGCGCTGACTGTCTAACAGATTCATCGGAATGACTATGAACAAAAACTTAATTTGGATTCTGAAACAGCGCGTTGCAAAACCGTGCTTGGAATATTTTTGTAACACATTTTCTCCAATCCCATAATTAAATATTCTGCCTGACATCAAACTGTGCAGTAAGTGTTCATTTTGAAATGGAACAACACATGAACAACACTGTACAACTCTGTTCCTCAAACCCAGGGTGGTCACACACTCAAGGCTTTAGTGTATATTTCGGGAGTGTTTGCTATTTCAGTCAGCAGGGCCTCAGTCTGGTGGCGGGTGAAAATGTGATCAGTTATGTAAATAGCCAGAAAAACAGCCAGGATTAGAAACCTGGGAAGAGACGTGTGGTGCGGACACTATATCTGCCCTCATATTGGATTTCAATGCTGAGAATAACACGCTTATGAAAAGCGCTGACCAGAGACTATTATGTGTCAAAACACATCAACCTGCTTTGTGAGAGGCTCCTTCATATGAGAACTGGTGTGTGTGTGTGTCTGACTATGTCTGTGCCTAGGCTTGGAATTATGTGATACTAGAAGGCGCTATAAATCTGGATGCATTAGTGAGTAAATAAGTGAGCAGTAAATGTGCGTTTGTCCTGAGAGGTACAAACGTTTACAGAGGTAGTTAGTGTTTATTTCACCATACTACAATGGTAAAATAGTAGCATATCATGAGAGGGAGTGCTATTACAGGAAAATAATCAATGACGGGTTGATGTGTGACCCAATGCCAAGTGGAGTTACTGTTACCACCTTAAAAGTTGATTTTCCTATAACGGCATCTTTACATCAATTTCCTAAGGCTTACATTTTTTATATATTATAAACAATTTGTCTTACTTTTTAACTGTTTATAGTTACATTTACATGCTGTGGAACGTGTATAGTTACATGTTGTGAAATGTGTTCAAAACAAGTTACATCCTGTTATCACTTACGTTACAGCAGCTACAAACAGTTGTTCCCTCACTAGCCTCTTTTTTTTTTTTATTAAACTCTTGAAGTTAAAAAAAAAACTGCAGCTTGTCATACCAAGAAACCGCTGTCCTGAAGACTTTCCTGTATCGGAAATCTTACTGGAGAATCCTTAGAAAAAGCTTCATCACATCAATGATTATATGTTTTTATTTGTTAAAATAATATGCTGTTTAATTATCAGGCTTAGATGTAGAGCATCCATCATACAAGTCCCTCTGCAAGTTGTTAAGAGATAACATTAGAACAAGTGTATTAATATAAACCTGTGATTTGTGATTTCTTGCAGTCAGCACTATTGTCAGAGCTGCTGTTATTTTATATACATAAAATAAAAAAAAAAAAATAATAATAATAAAAAAAAAAGTATGAACCTTCTGAGCAATCAGATTTGAGAATTCAAAAGTCAACATTATTTAAAACAATTCTAAACTTTTCTGTCACATAGTTGCTAGCTAGGATACTTTGCATATCCAAATAAAATTGTTGCTTGCTAGCGAAATCAGACATGTCTTAATACAGCAGGTCTATTTCATGTAAATTGCTCTTTATTAAATTTAGTAGGTAACCTACAAATGCTTACAGTTTTGCCAACAGACTGTTGCTAAATGCAGCAAAGAAGCACACTTTAAGCCTGGCTAGTCATCAACAATAGCTAACTAGATACACTATATGGCCAAAAGCATGTGGACACCTGACCATCACACCCATGTGTGGTATTTCCCCCAAACCGCTGCCATAAATATCATATATGATGTCTGTGTGCTGTAGCATTTCATTACAATTTCCCTTCACTGGAGCCCAAACCTGTTCCTGCATGACAATGCCCCTGTGCACAAAGCGAGGTCCATGAAAACATGGTGTGCCAAAGTTGAACACCTTTGGGATGAACTGGAATGCACACTGCACCCCAGGCCTCACCCAACATCAGTGCCTGACCTCGCTAATGCTCCTGTGACCGAATGATCACAATTCCCCACAGCCACACTTCAAAATCTAGTGGAAAGTCTTCCCAGAAGAAGGGAGGTTATTAAAACAGCAAAGCAGGACTAAATCTGGAATGGGATCTTCAACAAGCACATAAGGGTGTGATGGTCAGGTGTCCACAAACCTTTGGCCATATTGTGGAACAGTGTAAATTATACTTGCTCATCATATGTTAAGTTTAACAGACTTGAGTGAGATATGGCAGGCCAGCTGAAAGGCCTATAACACGACTGAATATTTTTTTTTAAAAAAGAGCTAAGATTTTACTGTGAGATGCTAATGTTCACTTAAGTAGTTTGAAGGCATTGTAGTATAATGTACTGTATATTAGAGTATAAACAGAAGACACACGTGTTTTAATTTTGATACCAAACCTGGCAAACCAGAAACAGAAAAAAGGTTAAGGTATTTTAATCCAAATGAAGTTAGTAAAAGTAAGCCCTTAATACAGAAATAGATATCAGTTTTGACCACTTCATATAACCAGGCATAAATTTATGGTAGATTGTTTCCATAACATGAGAACATATTATGCAAATTTATCTCACAATTGCAAGATAATATCACACAGTTCCAACTTTTCTCTCCTGCAGTTCCGAATTAATCTCTCACATTCACAACTTTTTATTTCTATGTCAGTTACGGCAACTTTGTGCTTCCACTAATTAGGCTATCTCCTACCTCTAACTAAGCCACACCAACACCGCAGACATGTTATTCTGTTCAGCCTAACACATTCTCCCAGAGTGGTCGGCTCCTGCTGAAAAGAAGACTTCAGGTAGGTTACATTGCTTGGTTACACACTGATGGGTTTGGTTGTGGTTTGATTATTGGAAACCAAAGCTATAAGTTGCAATTGTTTGATATTAATAAGTAATACCAAGATAAAAAGTAACAGTTGTGTCATTAACTTGCATTTGTAAGAAATTTGTTGCATGAAAATAACTTGCAACAAAAAGTCACAACTGAGTGATTAACCCACAACTGCAAGACAATAGGTAATATTCTCTCATATCTATTCACCTACATCTGTAAAGCAGTAGAAGAGAATTATTTGCAGCACAGTGCAAGCATGCCCACACACTTTTCCTCTACTGCATACTGCTCTGCAGTCACACTCTTCCCAGACAGCACGTGATCCCTTACCTGTAGCCCAAGCCTTGCTAATTATAAGCACAAAAAATAGCCACTTTGTCCCTCTCTGTCCCATCCCTTTTAGAAGCGATGCGTGAGTCAGATTAAATAATCATTGAGAGCAGGGTGCGTTTCACCTTGGGGACATATTGTCCCCTGTCAGAGGAACCTTTGGGGACAGAAGGCAGCTCAGCAGGAGAGCACAGTGGGATGCGCGCGGCGCTGATGAAACGGAGCTGGCTTAATGAAGGCATGGCCCGTGGCTTCCGCGGCTACGCCATATGTTTCGCCAAATGCAAATGGCCCCCCAATTCAAACAACTTTTTCATCTTGATCTATGCAAATGTGTTTATAAATACAGGCTTATAAATATGGCATTGTGCGTTTAAAGAAGCAAGCTCAACCACCCCCGCACACACGCGCGCATACACACACACACACACACACACACCCCATCACCCTCCCTAACACCAAGCAAACACGAACAAAAATGGCCGTCAGACCTGGGACAGATTAATGGCATCCCAGGGGGTGGTTATGGACTTGTTCACATGCTTAGATGCACAAAGAGCCCACACACACACACACACACACACACACTCTTACTTAATGCAGTGGTTTGGCATTAAGCCAATCAGGTGAAGTCTCAGCTATTAAAAGTGAGGTTAAACAGTTCATTACAGTCTGTTTTACTTTTATCAGTTGTTGCCAACATCTAAAATATTTACTACATGTGTATGTCATAGTCCATACTGTTTAGTTCATCTTCATTTATAATACACAGTATAAGGTGTTAACTAAGGAATAAAACATGATGTGTCATTCTTTAATAAATAAAAATGGTTATGGCGTTGGCAAACTGCTGTGGTATGAGAGGAATACAACACCACTTGGGGGTCGTGCTTTTACAGGAAAGTAACACAAGACTGGGTGCAATTACTGTTACCGACCCAAGATTGATTATTTTCCAATAACAGCATGTCCAGAAGCATTGTATTCCTCTTATACCACAGCAACTTGCCAAGGATTCCAACTTTTTATTTATTAAAGAATGGCAAGTTGTATGCTTTACTCATTTATAGTGACGTTATAAGAGACAAGCAGTCATTCCCTTACCAGTCTCTCTTTTTTCCTCTCTCTCTAGAAGTTAATAAGACAAAAAAAAGTGCTAGTCTGGTTACAGAGAATCTGCAACCTGTTACATGCAACAAAAGAGTGACATTTTTATCTCTGACTGTTACTGGAGACACTGGTGAGTCCTTCCAAAAATGTTAAAAATACATCTCCTCACAGAAAATCTGTTTATGCGGAGCATGCCTGTGTAAGCTGTTACTATAGAAACAACAACATATTAGAACAAGCATATCAGTATAAACCTATGATTTGTCTTGTAATGGGCACTACTGCCAGAGCTGCTGTTCTATCTCCTGACCAATCGGAATCGAGAATTGGACAGTGCTATGGTTTTAATATTATTCATTTATTTAGGTATAATGTGGGTGCAGCATCTGCCAGCCAGCAAAAACAAGCATTTGACGTACAGAATGAATAGTTTTGCATTCGGATTATGGTGTTTAAATGCAAAGCAAAACTATAGTGTGTACCAACCTGGCCTCTCTCTTTCTCTCTCTCTGTGCCATCACTTAGCAGAGAGGTGATCAGATTGTTGTGGGCGCTGCGGTAAGTGTT
Organism: Pangasius djambal; assembly: GCA_022985145.1. NCBI lineage: Eukaryota > Metazoa > Chordata > Actinopteri > Siluriformes > Pangasiidae > Pangasius > Pangasius djambal. The sequence continues at coordinate 16,973,934 of CM040988.1, forward strand.
GTGACTGCACCTGAGCCTCAGTCTGTGTGCCAACGTCTTTATCATGGCTCTGTGGTCTGCCTGGTGCCAGAGCAGTGACAGACCTGTGCCCAGCGAGAGACCACACTAAATCACACTGACCCTACCTGCTCACTTTATACAGCTCACTATACATTGAGCCGGCACTGCAAGATCTTCAACATTTTAAACATTTTAAACTATTTTATTATCTTCAAAATAGTTTTGGTCTACAAATGAGTCTACATTAAAATCTGTGTTCTATATATATATATATATATATATATATATATATATATATATATATATATATATATATATATATAAATAAAAGGTAATTTAAACATAAATTAAACTGCTTCTAAACCCAAACAAGTTATTTTTTTTAAAGTATTGACTCATTTTGGATGGATATTTTCAATTTATAAATTAAACTGAAAAGTAAAAATTTTAACTTTTACATTTAAATCAGAGATTTTCTCAGTAGTTTTGCAATAAATAAATAAATAAATAAAATTTTCCATTACTGATAAAATAAGCTCAACTCTCTGAACCGATCAGGGTCCGATATAGCAGAGGATAATGTGGTAACAGGAAACCTTTAGCCACAGAACCTGCGTGCTTACAACACTTTTTTACAACAACTGGATAATCAAACACACACAAGTTTAATTAAAGCAAAACTTACTGAAAGTTTATAAAGCAAAAAAGCTTCATAACTGATTTTTCTGATTAGGAAAAAGAATGTAACATTTGTTGAAGGGCACAATGCAAGTGTGTACGCTCAGCATGTGTTTATTAGGGCGTTTATTATTTATTACAATAATCATAGTCATGCTCCATAGCGAAGGTCAAAGAGCAGGTAGGAAGCATCAAACAAGGAATATCCATGATCAAAAAAATTAGGAAACCAGGTGAGGGTCAAAACCATAGAACATGGAAACTTAGAAAACAAGGCTTGGGTTTAACAAAGAAATAGCAGGGTATTAATAGACCAACTAATTAAAAGTTAACTGCAAAGAGGTGAACACAACTGGTAACAAACCAATGAAAGAACAGGACAGGGGTGGAGTCAGGACTAAATCCCAAACAGTGATTACTGGTAATGGAGTTGTGTATGTTTCAGGTGCACTCTTGGTGGTTCAGAAAGCTTAGAACTCTCAGTTCTCAGAACCCATATAATCTAGCAGGTGTTATGGGTGCTGCTGAGCCACAGTCAGGAGAATACCCAATGTCTCATCAAAAAGTGGGTTCTTTCTTCAAAATAAAGTCACTAAAGTTATCTACAAAATAACCTCATCTGTGAGCAAAGTTTCTAGATATAGCAACATTGGACATTTTGGTCTCAAAAATGGTGCCGTATGCTTTGCACTATGTCCAGTGGCATTCTAAAGTTAAACTGTGGGATACATTTACTCAGTCAAGAATTTTAAAACCAAAAAAAAAAAAAAAAACTTGGATATGGGCCAGTGGGCAAAACTGAGCTTTTTTTTTTTTTTTTTTTTAATCTCCAGGTGTACTTTTTAAGGACAGTGTGAGTGGCACTTTAACCAAGTTAATGCTCAGAATACTTTTGTAAACAGAATTCAAGCACCTCTTGTAGACAGTGCTGTAAGAATCTACTCACTCCCTCTGACTGTCTGTCTGTCTGTCTCTCCCTGCTGAACACACACATGTCGTTTCTCATACTGTAGGCCTAGTCATTCTTCCAGCGTCACGTCCATCTCTGTCGTTCAGAGTTGGGTCTGATAGATGTGGTGGAGGAGTCATTGTAACCTGCAGGATCACAGTGAGCTCATTAGCCCGTGTGCTCCGGCGCTAATTCAGGGGTTATGAGCTGGATGTTAATTAATCACGCGCTTGGCAGAGAGCGGCGTCCTAGCGCGCGGCTGTGAGCGTGCATATCAAGCAGGCCGCCCGCCACTCCAACGCTCTCGTTCATGTGTTGTTTGTGCAGCACTAGAGAGAGCAAAGGTGTTAGAGAGAGAGAGAGAGACAGGAAGGAGAGTGTGATGGAGTCTGATTATCACTACAAGGGGGGAAATTTGTACATTTGTTATACCATAACGTTTTATATAATCACGCATCATGCTCTGTATACCTTTTCATTACCTTTTGTTAAGTTTAGTAGATATACAGTACTCTCAGCATAGTACTCTTAACCCATAAGTGTCACACAGGAGCTGTTTAATGTTCATAGAAGTACCAAAACTATAATGTAGTTCATCAACCACATCAAACAGCCTTATTAAATCTTGATTTAATGGCACACAATTATGTGCATTGAACTGATAGTCATTTAAATTAATAGTGCATTAGTACTTCTGTTATCTAGATTCTTTATGATGACATCAATAACCAGATTTATACCCATATTTTCGTCATTGAGAGTAGCTTACATGTTTATATAGTCACTCTCATTAAGCACCAGAGAACCAGAGTTAAAAAGTACTGTATGTGGATGGTATAAATGGTATAAAAAGTTTTCCAAAACTCCTGCTGTGTCCTTCAATGCATGTTAGTGAATTGTCGCTAATATTTTCTAACAAGATACAATGGCCCCATCTACTGGAAGAAATTTAAGCTCATCGTTTTAACTATAATGCTGTGTGGACAATGGTATTTTATTTTCTAAAAGGGCACACAATATGTTCAATGTCAACTCAAATGTCAACATTTTACTACAGTTACCTAGACCAGTTAAATTTTGCAATATGTAATCTGTATTTATGTAATTGGAATAGTGTAATGCACTGATGTATTAGCAAACCATTCTACCTGAATAAAGCTAGAGCATTCTAAGAAATTGTTTTTGATATTAATGTAATTCATTCATTCATCTTTCATATTCAGTAAACACTTCATCCTGGTCAGGGTCACGGTAGATCCGGAGCCTATCTAAGGAACACTGGGTATGAGGCTGTAATACACACTTAATGGGATGCCAGTCCATCATAGAACACCATATGGGCAATTTAAAACAGTGAATCCACTTACCAACATATTTTTTGGAAGAAAATTAGAGAACTCCAAGGAAGCCTAGGTAAACATGGGGAGAACATGGTTGCTTAGCTCCACACAGACAGCAGCCTGAGCTCAGGATTGTACTGGGGGACCCTGGAGCAGTGAGGAGGAAGCAACACTACCCATTGCACCATCTCAGTCTACACTTACAACGTATCAGAACACCTACTTTGTTAATCCACTTTGTAGGTATACAGTTAGATGCTAATTTTTGCATGTACAATGTATTTATCCTCTTCTACCCCTTCATTAGTGGCAGTCTCTGACCACAGCAGTGCTGGTGGCTTGGTATTCATGTCTGGCAACTGTTTCTCAACATAACAGTGACACTGAGGTGTTTAAAACCCGAGCAACACTGCTGTGCCTGTCGGTGTCATGGCTGTGCTCAGAATGAGCCACCGTTCAAATTACTGTGTATCTGGTCAGCAGTGGCCCTCTGGTGGACATTTTTCATCCAAAAAAAAAAAAGTATGCATTAAAACACAGTATACAATCAGTAGCTGCATACCTAAAAATACAGGTATGTACCTACTTCAATCCAATTCAGTTTTATTTATAGAGCACTTTTAAACAATGGTTATTGTCACAAAGCAGTTTTACAGAAAAAAAAAAAAAACAGTAGTATTAATCCATATAGTATTAATCTTGGATTAAATAGTTATTCAGTTCTCAGTTTTGTTAATTATATTCTGGAAAATGATGTAATTTAGGTTTTACTGTTGATGTTAAATCAATATTATTAACACAAATGGACACTGTTTCCTCTTACATTTATATGTCTCTTAAACACTAAAATAACCGGAGACGTCAGATTGAACCACCCATTATTGATTCAGACTTAGGGAACTCTGGTGTGTGTCCAAAACCAGTGTTTGTATTGAACCTTTTAGTGCCTTTTAAACAGATAAACTCAAACATGATGGACTACTGTGAAAAATGCAACTTATATAGACTCGGAAATGGGGGGGGATGGGCAGTAGATGTGTGTAACATCTTTACTTGAAAGTTAAGGGACTTGACATAACTCATTTTACTCCCTAAAATGCTCTGAAACTTTTAAAATTACTAAATAGTAATTGCATTGCTAATGAAAAGTTCGACCTATAATTTTTGTTTATTGCTTGATGAAACTTTTAGAGCCTATATGTCCAAAGCAGTCCTTTATAAATCAATAGAGTGAAAATGTAAACAGAAAACCCTATACAGAATTCAGGCAGACCCAGGCCTCCTATCTACATGACCGGGGGTAAATTAACAAGCATTTCCAAGAAAAGGCAGGTCTGTAGAAAATTTAATACCAGTCTGAGTCATATGCTAAGCACAAGACTTCCAGTAACATGCGCTTTTTGATGGCAGGTGTTCTGTCAAGTAGTTCTGCAAAATATGCACATTATATTTAGTGATGTGAAAAAAAATGACTGGGTAAAAGATTGATCTAAAAAAAAAAAAAAAATCTACAGAATCTCCACAGTCACAGTCTATTCAGCTATTTTATTTTATTTCAGATCAGAAGGCATACAAATGAATACTGTTGACAACTCTCAATAACCATGCTGCATTGCACTTTTCCATAATGTTGGACATTATTAGCGAGAGGAAGCAGCACACACCTGCATCCTCTCTTAGTAAAAAGGAAAAGTGAAGGGGGGGGGTGCAGTCTGAACATTGAACTTGCGCAGCACAAACAGAGAAATATGGGACTAGTTCAGGACATGACACAGTCAAACCACTTTACCTTTAATGCAATCCAAACAGCATCTGTGTGCATATCTAATTACATCTGGGTGAGATAGTTAAGTGTTTTTTTCTGCGATACAGTATGAGAGTAAATGGGAAAAACATCTAATCATACAGATTAAGCTACAAAAATTGATCTGTGGGCTGGTCTGGATGGACATGATTCTTGTAACTACACAGATTTCTTGTTTGTTTCACTGCAGTTATTAATATTAATTTCTTGGCTGGTGCTGTGTTTTTGTTATTAGCAGTCTTGTGCTGCTCTCACACCACAGGGAGGCATTGTGTTTAATATGAGTTTAATATATTGTGTTTAATTTATTAAAAAAAAAAAAAAACAACAGGTTTCGCTCTTAGCTCCTAAAAACAAAAGACAAAGAACTGCTTCTCTCACCATTTTCCAGCAATGTTCGATGTCGTATTAATGAGAAATGCAGCGTAGAAGTAGTGGACACAGCAAATGATCCAGAATGCAGTGCAGCTATATGAATCATTTGTGTAAAGTTACAGCAAAGACTTGGCTCGGCTAGTTAGCAATCTACAAGATGAAAAAAAAAAAAAAAAAAAAAAAAAAAAAAAAAAAAAAAAAAAAAACATACTGATAGCGGCATTAGCATGAAAGTAGAAGCTTTGGAAGCTGACCTGTATGAGCAGAGTGTACAGATGATGGGACTGAGCTGGCCAGACTAAAGCGCTGCTGCAGTGCTCTCTTTATGTAGAGATTAAGCAAGGGCTACTAATTTCAACTGGCGTCACTATCAGCAATTAGACAAGCCGCATTGTGGGTAACCATTAACAAAAGTGAAAATAGACCAACATGCTGAGAAAAGACATTTAAAATAATGAAAACGACAACTACAAAGTTAATCCTGGATGCCACTGAAGATCACATGTTAAGTATAAAGTTTAATATGCATGTCATTCAGTGTGGGTTTTTCCTTTAATAAGCTGCTTTTGTGCTAAAACAGCAGATGAATGAATTTAGACGTGAATGTCCAATAAGAAAATGTGAAAATGAGAAATGTGATATCATTTCTGTGAGGAAAAGGCACTTTCTTTTTTTTTTTTAAACTTTCTGGCAGCTAATGAAACTCTGCCTCAGGCATTTTTCACACTTCTTTAGACTAGAAAAAAAGTTTCAGGAGATCTCCAATGGACAGTAAAATTTAATTGGTGTGAAATCTGGCTCTTGATGTCAAACAGATTTCCTGAGCTCCTGGATTAAGGGAATTTTGTCAGCAGATGGCTGTAAAGCCGACCATATTGACCTTACACATTTGTAAGCTTCACGCTAGGCTGTCGATCTGACAAAAACAAATGATACAGCTGTATTAGCACTAATATACAGAGTAGTCAAGCATTATAGAAATTATAAATCCTTACATGGCAGTTTGGAGGCTTAAGTAATGCAAATGTGTAGACCAAAATCTTCTAAGGATTAGCCATGGAGGCTTACTGAATTACAGTTAATGGCAGTTGGATGAAACTGAGGAACTAAGGTCTGCTTTATTCTAAATGGACAAAGACAGACAGAGGTACACTGTTTCACACCAGCAGAGCAACATTCCTGTCCAATTATCCATTACATACTGTTTCTCTCTTAAGTATTAGATCATTATGTTCTCTCACACTGCTGATTCAGTACAACTCTTCTATAAATTGGATCTGGTAAGAGGAAATTTTATACCAAGACTAGCAGGAAGACTTCTACCCAGCTAGGCAAGATTCCTGCTCGTGATTATCCATCTGCTGAGGTGCCGAGGACACAATACACCGAGACACGTCTGGCATGTGCACGAGGAAACACCTGGCTCACTGGAAAAGTAAAACAAAATTTCCCTCACACACAATGCCCTGTCCTGTTCTGATAAAAAAAAAAAAAAGGTTTTCATAGAACATCCTGAGGCTCAACACTGACAAATCTAAAACTCTACACCAACTGCCTATGACTATATTGTTTCCTATTTTGTAATAGACACTCATTGTTCATGCTTGTGGTCACATCTAGATTGCAACACTGTTCTTTACGGACTCTCTGTCAGGTGGATAAACATGTTGTAATATGAGCTGCAGGGGTTTGTGTAGCTGTGCTCAGGTCTGGAGTCGGTACAGAGATGGAAACTCAAGGGCTTTGGATTGGAGTCAAACTTTGACTAACTCATGACTCAACTCAGTCTAGATGAAACCAAAATAAAAATCAATAAAATCAGGACCACAAGACTGAACCAGATAAATTGTCCTCAGCGAGACGAAAGTCCCTAATGGCAATAAATAAATAAATAAATAAATAAATAAAAGGTGTCTTTGTATATAAGTTTGGAAAAGGTAACTAAAATGACCAGTTTCTAAACCTATTCAAAGAAAGGTACTTTATATATTTGTTTTTGAAACATTACTCTGAATGACAATTTTGCACTTTACTTTTACTTCTCCCATCATTTTTTTAGTTTAGTTATTTAGTTAGTATTCTGCCAGATACTTGTACAGTGTTCTTGGTTTGCTTGGAAGGTTTATATTAATAAAAAGATTTTTATTATTTTCACCGTAAGCCTGCACATCATTTATTTTGTCATGGACACTAGTTATTTGCTCTGTAATGAGCTCAAGTTTCAAATGTGAGAGAGGAAGAAGAAAATTAGTTTGTTAGCATTAAACAGCTGACTGCTCTCCGCTTGCCATCTGTCCATATAGCAGCTGGCTGATTATACAGGATGTTGGCTGTTCTCTGTAAGCTCACACCTATTCATTTTCCCCACACACACCATGCACATTTTGTCATTTATTGTAACCACTTGTTTTAAATAATTTAAACCAAATAAGGATACAGAGTGACGAGGATGTGAAGCAACAAATGTTATGATCGCTGCACTTTGCCTTTGGTTATCTCCAGTAAGACTTCTAGGCAATGATTAATTCAGTGTTTACTGCGCCCCTTTTGGAGCCTCGCCCATTTGCTAATCGTATGCATGTTATAATGTCAGTGCTATCACCAAGATTGCAGCTCAGTCCATTAGAGCTTCACTAAACTTGTTTCATGGACATTCTATAAAATTAAACAAATTTAACTACAATTGAATAAAAGGTTGTGTGTTGTTCATTAATTTATGAAAATTTTAATCACTGGCAAATCACTAGTGTAAGAAGAATAAAAACGTGCTGTTATTGGAAAACCACCAACTTTGTCATTATCTTCCTAGAACATCATGTTTTATTCCTTACTTAATCTATGCTTTGTAAGTGCAGAGAACCTTTTATTTATTTTTGTTTCCAAACAATTGTTGTGCTCAGTACACAGGAAATTCTTTAGTACCTATGGGTTATATATGGGTTTTGCAATTTTCCCCAAGAAACCTGAAAATCAGCTCATGACACAGTTCCTGTCACATACCACCTCCTCCCTCTTGTAAAGGAGATAATACCAGGGTAAACATTCTCCTCAACTTTCCTGCCTGAACAGGACAACCAAAAAAAAAAAAAAACTGTTTCTCATTTGTTTGGTGTTTTCTCTGACACTATTACTTTCAAACAAACTTCATAAACAATAACTTTGGATTTCTACCTTAATGTATGTTTTGATGAGGAAATAGAGAATTACAAATCTGAAGTAGCAAGCAAGTAGGTTGATATAGTTTGGTTATTTATATAATAAACTTAAAATTAAAAAAAAAAAAAAAAAAAAAAATAGGTTCGTTTAACATATGTATTTCGGTCTTTTACTAGTAAGGGTTTACAAATAGTAAAAAAAAAGTTAAAAACAAAGTCATTTGGCCTCGACATAGATAAGGAAATAAAATATGACTTTTGGAAGCTATTTATGAAGGATATTTTGACACATTCATTCTTGAGTAACTATATTTTTTCATGCTGTTAAGCCTTATCTCTTTAGTCAAGCTTTAACACTCTCATCTATAGCACTATAAATGTACTTTCTTTAAAGCAAAGCAGCATGTTACAAAGTCCAGCTCAGACTAGTTTGACTTGCCCAGATTGTTTGTTTAGGTTACGGCACAGAACTTCCACCTGCTATACTCATGTTCCCACGATGTATTACCACAAAATCCATCATACACACACCGTTTCCTTCAAACAGCAGTGTGAGAAATGAAAGGCAGAACAAAATGTTGATTTCTTTCAATACCCAAACCTCAACGGATTAAAGTGACAACATGGAAAATATTTTTGGTTTGTAAATCAGCTCAACTTTTATCTGTTTTAACTTAACTTTGATTTATCCAAAAAGAAACATGTAAAATGGTCATTAGAGGTTTGAGAGGCACGGAGCTAAAACCAGGGCTCTGACAGTTTCAGCTGCAGTGAGATCTGCCAGAGATTGTTCAAAATTTGTGAATAGTATGTTGTTAGGGTGGTCCAAAGCTAAACCGAAACTTTAAACCTAGTGTTTACAAGTAATGGGGAATTAAAAAAAAAAAAAAAAAAAAAAAAAAAAAAGAGAGACTCCCATTTAGTATTTATAATGCAATTCTTCATAAATGGCTCGTCACTCAGTTACTTTAGAAGATCAGTACAATAGTAGTGCATTAAGGTTCTTCAATTCATTAATCCTTTTACTATACTGGCTTTTATATTACATATTTTATTAAGAACCTTATGTGTTACTAAGGTTACATTATATAATGTTTAAAGGTTGTACTTTTGTCTTTATAGGTCAACGCCATTGTAAATTAGCTATCGCCCACCATATTCAAGATTAACATATTAAGTGAAAACGAAATCAAAATATCATCAGGCTGGACGCTGTTAACATTGTATGGCTGTTCTTCTTAAAAGAAGTTGGCAGCAAGTGTTAGCAGTGATGAACTGAAAACAAAATCAACAAAAGTAGAACTGAAATAAGGATTCTTGATTGGCATCTACAGAGCAGCGGTCAACATTAGTGTGTGACAAGAGACAGTTTAAAACTGCAGTAGTATTTGAGGGCTATGAACAAAAAGTACAAAAAAATAAAAAAGCACAAGTGTAAAATAATTTTTACAATAGGAATATTTATTTAGATTAATAAAATAGTCACTAAATATTCAGACATTTACATAAAGTAAGTAAGGCATCTAAAGTGCTTGTAAACAATACAAAAAATGTAAGAGAAAGACAAAAGGTTTCTTCACAAAAAAAAAAAAAACCCAACCACACATGAAAATATTAGCAGTGTTATAGACCCACTTTCAAAGATAAAAATACAGTAAATTAAAATCAGCACTGAATTGCTGATGGTTAACCCTAGTAGTTGACATTGTGTTCTCGGTCCTACAGTAACGTGAAAAATGACACGTACAGTTCTCACCATTAGCACACACCCAACACTCACACTTCCTTCATCCATGTTCCTTCAACACACTTCAAGTAATAAACGTTCAGCCTGCACAGTATTTTAAAACTGTCCCTTCCATTCTCCACTCATGGTCTAATAAAGATCTCTTTAAAGCAATGTGCTTTTAAAAAAAAAAAAAAACACCCTATGAAACTGATAAAACTCAGTCAGCTGATAAACATCATGGTCTAATACCATGACCAAATGAGGGCCATCCCACTTTTATCACTGTTTAAACCAATTTCTATTGCTTTCTAGTTCTGAACATTTCCCATCACTTCTTTTTTATCTGTTTTAGCTTCTTCCTCTGTTTGAGGATCATGTCGTACAGTCTTTCAAGTCCTTCTAATAAACCATCGCCGATTATAGCACACGAAGGCTGCAAGTGCCATGGCGTAGCGGCACCGAGTTCACTCAGCGCCAGCATCTTCTCAATTTCTACCAGGGTCATAGAGTTCCTCAGGTCCTGCTTATTTGCTACAATAAGCATGGGAACACCTTGGCTCTCCAACGAGTGTGCAAGCTTGTGAAGTTCAGTTCTGGCCTCGTCCATCCGCTCAGCATCCACCGAGTCGACCACAAACACGACGCCATCAGTGCAGCGAGTGTAGGACTTCCAGAGCGGACGCAGCTTCTCCTGGCCGCCAACATCCCAAAAGTGAAAGGTCACCGTCCCCGAGCGGCCGAGGGCCACTTTGACCTTCTCTGCATTAAATCCTTTAGTAGGCACCGTGTTCACAAACTCATTAAACTGCAGTCTGTAAAGGACAGTGGTTTTGCCAGCGGAGTCCAGACCCACAATAGTAATGTGCAGAGACTTCCAGAAAGGAAGATTAGAAAATATACTGGATGGATCAGATATCCCGTTTCCCATTTTCATGTGGTGTGGAGTCAGATTAAGAGAAGGCAAAAATAAAGATCCATAACTGAACTTCTGGTTTTACGCCCAAAGGTTCTTAGGAAAAAAGAAGGAATAGAAACAAAAATACACCAGTGATTTTAATAACAAATAATTGATCAAATGGTCAGATAACTTAAGGTTAATATTAGTAATACAACAGATTTCTGAGTTGACTGAGGATCATCAAACCCCAGCTTGGCTAGTTAACTAGCTAACTAACCAGTAATCTAACAATGTTGTCATCTAATATATAACTCTGTGAGGGCCATGAGGTCTGGGGCTTTTTTAAGAAATGGTCGATATCAACATCAACATCAACATCAACTGCTACTCATACAGTCATTATTATATAGTTCTTAATTTCACTATAGTTATAAGAGTCATTCTGGGGAGGTCTTGGAGAAGTTTGATCTTCTGCCAGTCGCACTACTTTCCATTTTCTCAGTATTTTATACCAAGGTTACTTTCTGATCTCAAGCTGGATCTAAATACAGTTTTAATAAAACATGAAAAAGTGCTAATATACAAAATGTTTCGGATCCACAGCTGATCAGTGTAACTGGTTGCATACTGTTGGTAGAAAGTTCAAGTAAAATAAATGATAAGGGTGGCCATTATAAATAAACTTTATAGTGTGTGTGTGTGTGTGTGTGTGTGTGTGTGTACACATATACACACACATACACATATATACCCAAAGTTTCTAATACTGGAAGAGTTTATATATAGATTATAAAACAAGTACGTAGTTTCATACTTGTCATAAGATAGTCCATGTTTTTTTTTTTTTTTTTTTTTTTTTTTTTTTTTTTTTTAAATAATACAAAGTGACATAAACGAATAAAATAAAAGATAGCTGGCAATGGTTACAAAATGTTACAGGTCACTTTTAAAGCGAGAGCAAAAGTGATATTTGCAAAAAGCACTGAATTATTTATTTATCTCATATTAAATGTGTTACCTTCCTGAATCACAACAGCACAGAAAGACCAGCTAGCTTCATGTATGTAGCTTTAGACAACACCCACTACTTTAACCTTTATACTACAGTAAACTCAGCAAATTCAGAAAGTCAGGGGTCAATATTTTTCTACTTACCACTCGGACTTTACTGTTTACCAAACTTTTTTTGTTTTGTTTTGTTTCCTTTTTATTTCATCACAGCCACTCGGACAGAGCTCCACAGCGGAGCAACGCTTCCCACACACGCGCGCGCGCACGTACACACTGAGTCGCGGCAGTTAGCACCGAGCTCCTCATTTGTTTACCTTTGAAATGATTGGTCGCTGAGAAGCACGCGCTTCATAAAGCATGACGCAATGTGCAGGTGCAAGTTCAGGCCGCCTTTGCATAGAGAGCTGCAGTGTGGAGGCTTTCAGATGAGCGGCTCATTGTGTGATTAAGAATGAAAATGATTCAAATCTAAAGCATTAGTGTGGTAATAAAGTATGCGTGAAAGCAAAGTTTTATTTTCTTCATTTGTGTGTAAAAAAAACCCACCTTTGCAGAGAGCTATTAACACATTCATTTATTAATTTTTTTTAACATTTATATGTCAAAGCCTAAAATATGTTTTTATACCAAAACTTTAAAATGACACCATGCACGGTATTTTTTTTTATGATGTATACAACAGAGATGCACTATATGATCAAAAGTTTGTGGACACCTGACCATCGCACTCATGTGATTCTTCCCCCAAACTGTTGGAAGCACACAGGTGTATAGGATGTCTCTGTATGTAATGTTGTAGCATTATAATAAATTCCCTTCAGTGGAACTAAGAGGCCTGACCTCAACCCCTCTGAACACTTTTGGGATGAACTGGAACGCAGACTGCTAGGGGTGCAAGGGATCATAAATGATCCGTGATCCGTACAGACCAGGCCCCACGGCTCGGCACGCATGTGATTCGCGGATTAACTGTTAAATCTAACCATCATAGAGTGAAAGTTTATCATTTGCTGGTGTTTTGTCTTGCCAATTTACACATTCAAGCAATTTTAAAAAATGCACGCGGAAGAGAACTCGAATCGGGACTCGCGCGCTGTTTTCTCGCACACACCCGAAGCGCGCGCACGCAGAAAGAGAGGCGCGATTCAGACAGCGCGTGAACACCGAATTGATTCCTCTTTTCATGCCTCTTTGCGCTTGAACGGACACATACACACAAAGTTATGTTAAAATACCCGTTTTGGCAAGTATTCTGGTAAACACAGTCGGTTAACCGAAAACGTAAACAGCTGAGAAAGAAACAGGATGTGTGTCAGTACTGGGTCCGTGCATGAGCACTATTGTGCTATTTTACACTTAATTATTACATTAACTAAACTTGAACTAAATTTGAAATGGGATATTCAACAAGCACATATGGGTGTGATTGTCAGGTGTCCACATACTTTTCAGCATATACAGTAGATAGATAGATAGATAGATAGATAGGATGAAGATATACAGAAATACATATTACAATGTTTTGGGGTGTTTTTTCATTTATTTATTCATCTTTCGTAACTGCTTTATCCTGGTCTGGGTGGTGGTGGTGGATCTAGGGCCTATCCCAGGAACACTTTGTGTAAGGTGGGAATACACCCTGTCACTATCACCATGCACACACAAATGTACTATTTCACTTACTGGCATGTTTTTGGGATGTGAGAGGAAATCAGAGAACACCAAGGAAACCCAGGCAGGCACAGAGAAAACACGCATTCCACACAGACAGCAAGCCACCATTTTGTCTCTTTTTTTTTTTTTTTTTGTTATACAGGCATGAGTTTTATTAGTGATAGGTATTTTCTGAAAAGTAAAGTCTAATGTAGAGCAAAACTGTATCCATAATCATAAAAAAAAAATAGTAACATCACCTTAACTGTATTTGGTAGAAAGGACTTCCTGACAAATCCTGTAGGACCAGTGAATCACAGTTTAGTTATCACATCAGGAATACTTGATGAAAACCAGTTTATTCTGCCTTCACTCAAAGTACTATTTGACTGTTAGAACTTTTTATTTCATCCATGATCTGGTGAGTTTCTCTTCCACGCGATCCATAAACGCACCGTACACCCCTCTCTTGCGCCGATGCCTCTGGAAAAGGTGGGAAAAACTCACGTTTCATAACCATTCTTAAATTATTCTAAAGTGAGTGAATTTGTTTTTCTTTGGCACTACATGGATAGCATACAATGGATTTACGTAATAGAAGAAAATAGAAATAGTCTATATTTAAAATAGATTAATAATAAAACAAAATTGAGTGATTCTGGATTTAAGAAGTCTGGCACTGCACTATGCATGTAAAGTATAAGGACAAAAGACACAATATTTCTTTCAATACAATTCAAGTATATGAAGACTTTAGCAAGTTTGCATGATGCCAGTTGGTGGTTAACTCCCAATACCTGTTAGATTCATAGATGTAGCTTAAAGCAAAAGAAGCACATTGCAGATGATCAGTTACATATGATGTAAATGGAACCATTTTATCCAAACCATTGTTCAGGTTACCCTGTATGGCCAGATGTATTCATTCATGCTCATACATGTGTACTGTAGTGTAAACATGTGAGTAAACACTCAAACATGTGACGCATTTCCACTCACTGTGTAAGTAGCTGACATGGGTGGCCATGGGGACTTCGGCAGTATGAGTCTTGCATCCCATTTGGGTTCTGCTGGTTTGAAGGTGATCATGTTCCTGGCTGGCTCTCCTTTTGGAGGATTTGCCTCAGGCTGGATTCCTGATATTTTTTTTATTTTTTTTTTTAAATATTACAAATTTGTAAATAAAACACATGCTTATTACATTCTCATACCACGAGTCTAATCTTTACTCAGAAAATGAAAAAGAACAGGACTGCCATTTTACAAACATTGGGCTGGGTATAGGATTGCCAACAGTGCTGTACTATTAATGACAGTAATAAAGATTAATACATAGGAATAAATTAAGCTCACTTGCACCCAAGAACTGAGTCTTAATGTTCAAATTTCCAGGATCCTTTGCTATGGAGGTCACCATGTCTGGCAGGTTTTCATCACACTGCAGTAGCACACAAACAGCAAAGGCCTCTTAAACACTGCCATCTAGTGCGACACCAAAAATACTCTATATTTATCCTTAGATTATCATATTACAATTTGTCATAGACCTTGCTGTTATGGCATAAATTCCATGCATGAAAACATTCTAGATCAATGTTTAGTACCAACACTTTTTACAGGGCTGCAGGGAGCCTGGAGCCTATCCCAGGCAATTGCACACACACCTGGAGTACCCAGAGAAAACCCCAAAGCAAGGGGAGAACATGCAAACTATGTGCACATAGGCCAGAGGTGACAGTCAAACCCCCAACCCCGGAGGTGCGAGACAAATGTGCTAACCACTAAGCCACTGTGCCCCCCACTAGATCAAGTTATAAAAAAGTGAATTAAATTATTAAAAGATTGCCAATGTAAAGGCTATAATTACTTGATATGTATTATATATTTCTATTGTATATACACACACACACAAACACACACAGGCCACTTTAAATGGGAAAATGTTTACCCCTGTTCATTCATGTAATTATCCAATCAGCCAATCATGTGACAGCAGGGCAATGCAAGAAAAAAAATAAAAAAAAACACAACCTGAATGTATCTGCATGAATTTGAATCTGCTACCACATGATTGGTTGATTGGATAACTGAATGTGCAGGGGTACAGGTGTTATTAGTGGTCAGTGAGTGATATACAGTATACAAAATGTATAGTGATATGCTCAATGTAAACTTACGGGTCTGAAATTGTGAGGCTTCGGGTTTTTGTAGGGACCACACGGAAACTGTCCCAACTTCACAAAATGTAGCTGTAATTCCAGTAATCCAGGTGGTTTGTATGATGTGATAAACACTGGTATATTCCTCTTCTGTTCTTGTTTGGATCGCATGACAGTAGGCATTATATTGAGGCTTTGAGATAATTCTTCTAATCCTTCTTTTAATATAGCTGGGTCGAGTGTTTTTTTCTTGATCCGAGGCAAGCTTAGAGTGCGGTACAGTTTTGGGCTAAAGTCAGGTGGCTTTATTTCCCACAAGTCTGTGTGCCTGACAGCTGCTGTTGGTAGTATGACTGTGTGATTCCTACTACGGCTTTTGATTAAATTTTGACTGGCAGTGAACAGGAGCTTTCTATTGAAGGTGAACAATGTTTCTGAATCCATTATATCTGTAGATCTCACTGCATGTACCTGGTCCTGAGATCAAATATGTTATCACTAGATATCAATTATCACAATTTTAAAAATGACCCCAAAAACACAGCACAACAAAGCAAACATTTTTCTCCTTTAATGTCACCTGTCTGTGTGTGGTGTTTATATAATGTTTTTGTAGAATAATTATCAAAATTGATGTTGTATTATGGCATACTGTGTTGTATAGTGTGTGTGTGTGATATATATATATATATATATGACTAAAGATGTTTAGAAAGACTGCAGTAATACTAATGCTTTAAAAGATGGTTATAATAATTACAGTACACTACTTCATTCTTGTCAGACAGACATGTTAATGCAACAAAAACATGTTTCTGAGCAATAACTGCATTTTATCCTAATTTAATTTGCATATTAAAAATGTTAAAAACATTCATCCTACCATTCCCGGTTCAGTCATTTGTCAGTCATGTGTGTGACACAGCAGGTTGCTGTGTGGAGTGCAAGTTTTAAACATTGGAACAATAAAAAGAGGTTGCTAGGAGGCTTAAGTTTAGAGGCCTTGTGCAGAAAACAAGTCATGATGGAAGACAGTGAAGAAACAAGAAACTATTTTCTTATGCATTAAAAATAGTGCTCTCAGGAAACTGACATTTAAAAACTGTTTCATTGCTGTGCACTTTCATTACTATGCACCATACACTCAAAATTCACATGTAAAAAGCACAATGTAGAACAAAATTTAAACCAGTAGAGGGAAGCACAAGACGTTTCTGTGCGTGTGTGTGTGTGTGTCAGAGAGAAAGGGAGAGCAAACACGTTTCTTTACACTAAACGAGAACACTTAATTACGCAATGAATACATTGCTTTTATCTTTATTCGGTATTTACAGAAGAATGATAATACACTACTGAATGTATAGACCTGCAGATAAAGAGTTGGGCAAAACCAAACAACCATCTTTACAGGCCGTTCTGTCAATAGGTCAAAGGTCACACCTGGCTTTTATTGGGTTAATAGCCAGGTGGGGGAGGAAATGCCTTGGGCAAACAGTCTTCAGCTGGCCACAGCGCACACAGTTGTTGGGGTAATCAGTTTGTTTGGATAATCAGGACGAGGTGTTTACAAATAGTGCAGCGTGAACCTGTCCTGAGAATGTGGCCACAGGTGGACAAACACGTCACACACCTCTCAGCCCCTTCAGTGACATGAGTTACACTGTAAACCCTCATCATCCAACAGGAAGAGTCGCAGCTCCAAGTCACTTTCAAAGATGGTACTAGCACTACCAAAAGGCCAAAACAAAAGAGAGAACCACTAGATTTCAGAAACAACCTAACTACACTGTAGTGAGTGGTTTTGATCTCCAACTAAAAGAGACACAAGGGAGAGAAAAGGAAGTTAGACACATTAAACTGCCCACTTAAACATTGTTTCTTGGAGGTTGAGAAATAGGCGGTGAATGTTAGTAAGTGATGTGGAAGCCAGTGATTATTAATGAAAAATGACCTTGAAATGTCTCATACTGAGTGCTATAATCCATCTCTCGCTATAAAATTGTTGGGAATGCGGGGAAATTAAATATTTATTCCTGTTTCCATCAAAAACATTTATGAAACCACACATACCAGTTACCTTAAAACCTCTGTATATTGACAGGCCCCCCAAGTCTTAGGATTTGCATCAGCATACAAGCTCACTGAACTATAGGATATATCATTTCAAAACCTAGCATGTGGACTATTTACCAGACTGCTATCAGGCAGACGGTACCGCAGCATTCGATCCAGAACCAGCAGGCTGAAGAACAGTTTCTACCTGCAGGCCATCAGGATCCTGAATAAACTGTAATCCAGTCATTACCCCTTCTTTCACTCTTTCACTCATGCCTTCACTGTACCTCTCACACACTTGTCACCTCACTAACTGCTCACGGATGCTCATGGACAATCTCTTCACATGTTGGTCACTTTTGGGCATGTTGCAACATTTAAGAGTATTATTACCACTTTACTGCTGCTAATGACCGGGTCCTGTTGATATATTGATCATATTTATTGCACACTACACAAACTATTACATCTAATTTAATTCACTACTGCTTCATCTGCTTGTTGTACTCTCCTATGTCTATAGAGGACTACTCAGACAATACGAACAGCTGCACACAGATTGTAAAGAATCCCCTTTCCCCTTTCCTCTCTCCTCCCCCTTTATCTTCTGATGTACATTTTTTATATTGCACAGCTTATTATTGCACAAATTATTTTTTATATTGTACAGCTGTAGAGTACCTGAGCCTCACAACAAGCATTTTATTGTGCAAGTGTTATTGGCATTCTGTGCACATAAACATGAAAAGTGAGGAAATGTAGGCTATTTTAGATAATATTACTTATTGTTATTATTACTACTACTACTACTGCAACAACAACATTTAATTAATAATATTACTTTAGATATTCAAGAAAACACAACAATGCACTTTAAGGAATACTGACTTCCCTGACGGTACAGGGGATAACCACCCCCCTGTTTCTTTGTCCAAAAATTAAACATTTTCTATCAGTCAGAATGCATTTTGGTTGGTAGGTAGATTTTACAGAGCCCAACCAGTTCTCACAGCCTGTATGAAATCCTGTATTTCCACTGAATGGCAGAAAATGCCGATATAGTGTACAGGGATACTTCTTTCAGCGTTGCCTGATTCAATGTAGCCTACTGCTAAGTTTATTTTCAAGACTCATGTACCATTTGGAAAGTTATATTGCTGAAGCGACACCATTGCATTTATTGATAGCGACAATAAGAGAGTAGAAAGAGTATTCTCATACTGGGTGAACAGAAATATCAAGCGATGCAGGCTTACAGTAGGTTTAAACATGACTAGGAGTTGAAAGTCTGTGGCCATTATCTAGAGGCGTAGCCACAGGGCAGGCAATTGCCTGGGGCCCCGCATTCTGAGAGGGCCCCCAAGGGCTGATCATTTAAACAATCTGAAATAATCTTAAAAATAATGCAGCATTCGCTTTAGCTAAGGTTTGTAAGCAGCATTTTTAAGGTGACAATGTACTGTAAATGGTTGAAGATGGACATTTTGTTTCCTGACTGAGGTTTGATTTCCTATTTCTAGAACACAGCATGAAGCTGTAAAAAATACTTTATGTTTTTTGTACTTTATGTCTCTCCGTTAGATGCGTTTTGACTACTTTTAAATCTACATTGCATAATTAGGCTATATGCATAATTAGGGGTAACTTGAAGTAATAAAAATCTGTCAGAAGGGCCCTATGCATTTTTTTTTTATTTTGCTTGGGGCTCCTAGATCATCCAGGTTCGCCTCCGCCGTTATCTCAGCTCCGGGGATGAAGTGGCGCAGGCGCTCGCGCGGGACGGGAGCAGATGAAGAGCTGCGCGCGCTCCGATAAACACACTGGCTTTGCTGAGGTGGAGCGAAATAAGGAGGGTTTTTTTTTTTTTTTGGGGTCGGATTTAGGAATATCCAGTGAGGACAAACTTGACTGTGTTCTTTGAACTTCTTGAACACCGCTTCTGAGGGACGAGGCGTCGAAAAAAGCAGACATTCCACTCCACTTAGATAGGAAGAGCAATGAGTGCAGGGATTTGGCTGGGATTTATCTGCCTGGCTGCTGCTGCCCCGGTTTACACCGCTGACAGCGCGCGGTCTGGTAAGTCTAAACACAGTACTACTCTACTGTAGAAATAACAGGATAAAAACGATGCAATGCACGATTATGGTTATGATTATGTACTGTTATGTCGTGACAGCACATGGTCATCTGCGCACTGAAACTGATCATTCTCAAGTCACACATCTGAACTGCTGAGCATCTGAGTCATGAAGGCTACTTCTCAGCTTTTATGTGGACTTGGCTCCACCAGGAGTTGGTGTTGGTTATGGAAATGAATCTTGCACTGATCTCCTGGCTGCCATAACTTGTTTGTCGTCCGTCTTTGGTCTCAGACTCGGTAAATCGGCTGTAAGTGAGCACGTCGTATTATTTAAGACCAATGCTTTTACCCCAGGACCTAGAAATTCATTGTCTATCTGCGATTTATGTCTGCATTATACTGACCAGAATCGTACAGTGTGAAGCAGCCTCAAAAGGTGCAGTAGTCGAATTTTTTTTTAGCTTTTTATTTTTTTTTAATAAACACTACAAGTAGCGTTACTTTGGCCTATATAGAACATAGCCCAATTTAAAAAAAAAAAAAAAAAAAAAGACTTCCGGTCCGGAATGCATGCTTGTGTTTGGATGTGCCTCCTGTCAGTCATCTTATAGACACTATATGGGCCACTGAAGATCCTGGAGGCGTCGCTTCATGAACATCTGTGGCACCTCCCACAGATGTGTGATTGAGATCTGGGGAATTTGGAGGCCAAGTCAACACCTTGAACTTTTTGTCATGTTCCTCAAACCATTCCTGAACAATTATTTGCAGTGTGGCAGGCACATTATCCTGCTGGAAGAGGCCACTGCCATTAGGGAATACCGTTGCCATGAAGGGGTGTATTTGGTGTGCAACAATGTTTAGGTAGGT
This sequence comes from Pangasius djambal, assembly GCA_022985145.1. NCBI lineage: Eukaryota > Metazoa > Chordata > Actinopteri > Siluriformes > Pangasiidae > Pangasius > Pangasius djambal. The sequence goes on from CM040988.1 coordinate 16,994,690, forward strand.
GGAATGTTCGAGGACCCAAGGTTTCCCAGCAGAACATTGCCCAGAGCATCACACTGCCTCTGCAGGCTTGCCTTCTTCCCATAGTGCATGCTGGTGCCATCTTTTCCCCAGGTGAGCGACGTACATGCACCCAGCCATCCACATGATGTAAAAGAAAACATGATTCTTCAGACTAGTCCACCTTCTTCCGTTGCTCCATGGTCCAGTTCTGATGCACTTGTGCCCAGTGTGGGCACTTTCAGCAGTGGACAGGGGTCAGCAGGGGCAGTCTGAATGGTCTGTGGCTACGCAGGCCTATACACACCAAGCTGCAATGCACTGTGTGTTCTGACACCTTTCTATCATAGCCAGCAATCTGTGCTACAGTAGCTCTTCTGTGGGATTTGACCAGGCAGGCTAGCCTTCGCTCCCCACGGGCATCAGTGAGTCTTGGGTGCCCATGACTCTGTCATCAGTTCACCTGTTCTTCCTTGGACCGCTTTTGGTAGGTACTAATCACTGTATACCAGGAACACCCCACAAGACCTGTTGTTTTAAAGGTGCTCTGACACAGTTGTCTAGCCATCACAATTTGGCCCTGGTCAAAGTTGCTTAGACCCTTATGTTTGCCCATTTTTCCTGTTTCCAACACATCAACTTCGAGCACTGACTGTTCACTTGGTGCCTAATATATCCCACCCCTTGACAGGTGCCGCTGTAGCAAGATAATGTTATTTCACTTCACCTGTCTGTGGCTTTAATGTTATAGCTGATCAGTGTATATTAACCATGTATAGTAGATGACCATGGAGTCCCTGGAGGACTAGCGGTTAGGCGTTGGCGCTCTCACCGCCACGGCCCGGGTTTGATTCCTGACAGTGCACTCCCAGTGCTGGTCTAGAGCTCCCACGCTCTTTACAGTTTTATGGGATTTTATAGTGTTTCTGCAGGAAGTACTATTTGGCTTATAATATTTAGGAGTAAAACTTTGTATATCTGAATATATCAAATATCCTGTGAGAGCAAAAGTCTTGAGTCTACTATGTTACAGCTAATTGTAGTAATCATGGTAAAGCTCATCAGTTCTTAATCTGCCACACTAATGTTGGACAGATGTCTGTAACCAATTTTCTTTTTAACCTGACCAAACCCAATAACAGTGTGTAGCTCTGTTACAGGAGAGACTGTTTTCAGGGAATATGCTAACATTTATTTCCATGTGTAAGGCCTACTCAGACATGACCTACACTTACATACATATACTGTACGTTTTATCTGCTACAGTGAGCTCTGAAGGCACCCTCAGTATCCCATTGCTTTAAATTATTATAAAAGGCATCATCTTTAATAAGTCTTATAATGGGGAAAAGAACAGTCTCAAATTACTGTTTGTGTCATTTCCATGCAATTGTCAGCCATAACCAGGAAACATTAAAAGTGCAAGGGGAAAAATAAATTAAACTAGCATTTAAATCTTGATCAAATTCATTCATTTAGTTAACTCCTGTTTCATATAGCAATTAACTATATAATACAACTTGATTTTTTTTAATTATGTACAAATTCAAACAGTAATGTGCTGTAATTGGATTAATTCCAAATAAATTAAGTTAAGAAACAAACAAACAAAAATTCCCTCAGTAGTGTATACATTAAAACAATACATACTATATACTTTGTTTATTTGCATAATTATATTTGATGTTTTCTGCAGATATCCTACAAAATCATAAAGGTCTTTAATAGGAGTCATCTCCAAAGCTCTTTTCTGTAGGAATGCATATGAAAATGTTACCTTTGAATATTATGGCATGCTACTAGATATGCTTTGCTTGTTTATGCAGTACAAGTTTAAGTGTTACATTCGCAGCGCTGTATTTGACCATGTCAGAGCTCTGTGAGAACTCTGCAGGCTTAGTGAAGCAGCAAACCCTCAGGCATGTTATCATAGTGCACTCCAGCTGTTGACAATGCCCACAGTCACCAGGAAATAATCTACAATTACATTTTTAAATATTACCACATGTATTGCATTTGCTGGTTATTGTTACATCAGTTACCCTCAGACATACTAATATATATATATATATATATATATATATATATATATACACGCAACAGTACCTCACTCCTGCAGGAGTGACAGAAGAATTGGCCAGAGTTGGCTTAATGGATCAGAGTGCAAGAGGAAACTTTAGTAGAAAATCTAACTCGGTCATATTTTAATCACCCAGTAAATATTTTAATTGGCTTCCAGTTTGTGCCTGCCTAAAGAAGAACAAAACCCAGGACCTCGGCACACAGAACCCAACATGCTACCTACTGTACTGCCAAAGTGCAGGTGGGACAGTGAACAGAGCTCTTAACGAAACTAAAGACAGTAAACTATAGAAAAATGAAAACAGAACAAATATGCCTTTTCTCCTCAAAGAGGCTGAAGGGAAAGACAGCACTCAAAATTAGAAAGCTTTTTTTGTGCTCAAGAGAAGGAACTCGAAAAACCGAGAGAGTGGCTAGGTTGACAAGGCAAGGCCAACCTGGCGCAGAGGAAAGGCTAGAGTACAGCTCTAGTTTTCAAAATTACCAATACCAGCCTAGCCTTGCCCTCATAAAATGAACTCAAGACTAAGCATCAAGCAAGTGGCAAGCTTCCTTTAAATAGAGCCAGGGACAGGTGAGATTGATTGAGAATAATTAGCTAGCAGACTGCTCAGGTCTCCCTCTGGTGGCCAAAGTCGACCTAGCAGGCAAGCCTACTCCAGGCCTGGTCGTTAAAATATGATACAGAAGTAATGTGACCCATCTTTGCAGTCATCATGTAAAAGGAACTCCAACCTCAACCTTAACCGTTAATTTTCGCAAGTTTCATATACAAATGAGTGACAAATTAAAGGAAAAACTAGTGGCTCTGTTATACTCTGGGAGACATTTATTTTACTGGCAATGTTTGCACCTATAGGTCGCTGTTAGACAGCGCTCTCCGCCACCATCTTCAGCACATCAACTGAGGGAATACCTTTTGGGAAAATGATGTTCATCCCACCAGTACCTAACCAAAACTAATTTATTTATGTTGGTTTTTACTTTTTCCTGTATCTCATTTCATCAAAAGTTCTGTAGAATTAAAAGAAATCTGTTTGCATTCTCCTCTATGCAAAAGAATTTTACATTGTTAACCTTTCTCTGTGAGCTAGATCACTGCTTGATCTTACAAATTATCACTGTAATTAGTAGCTTATTTAAAAAAAGTCATTTGAAATTCATTCAATAGAATAGTTTAATTTATGCGATCTTTTTTCTGTTCAAGGGAAAAGGTGAGTCTGTGTTGTCAATATTATAAAACCAGCATAACAAAAGATTTTAACCCAAGAGGAACAGAAGAATACCAAGATAACTTTAATGCTCAATTTGATTTTCTTTTTTTTATAAACAACATCTTCATCATGCTTCAAGATGTCCTCACTAGTTGCTCCCCTTGCTCTCCTTTGTTGATATGCTGACATAATTTTCTCAGTTTGCTAGTATGTTACAGTCCAGGCCCAACTTAGTGACTCGAGCTGCCTATTCTCTCTCGTTTGGCCATCCTCTTCATCTCCTCTCTCTCCTCTCGCTGCCAAATCATAATAGGTCTAGAGACCTCAGTAGGACAGGGGAAGACTGTGATCCCACCACACAATGAGTCTGGCTTGTGGCTGGCATATGATTCTGACTTAGAATGGCGACATGTTCTATGAAGCTGGACCGTCTTTGTGGGAGGGCTTTCTTGAGCACATCTTAATGCAAATGCTTGAGGGACATCTTTGGAATTGATGTCACTTGTTGACCTCCTTCTCCTTCGTGGTTGAGATTCAACACTGCTTTTTATAATGGAGCTGAAACAAAGTAAGATGTTTTTTGGAAGTGGGGGTAGAGGTGTTGGGATTGGAGACAGTCTCTGAATTTGGGGAAGCTATAGCTTCACTGATGTCTGAAAATGTTTCTAGATTACTGGTTTTAAGGTCTGTAAGAACATCTCCATTTTGTTGGTCACCGTCCCTTTCATTGTTCAGAGATAGACCACATGGCCTAAGATTTTCATTGATTCCAATTATTTACTTCTGATACATCACCTTCTGTTAAGTGGAATGAATCAGTGTTTTTGGTCTGTGATAGTTCCAAAGTTGCCAAGGTGTTAGATACTTCACGATCGGTATTCCCAAGTGACATATGCTCAGAGGGGATTACTGAATAGGATACAGGTAATTTTCCAGTAAATACTGTTCTCCGTTTGCTAGTATGTTACAGTCCAGGCCCAACTTAGTGACTCGAGCCGCCTGTTCTCTCTCATGTTGGGCCTTCCTCTTCATCTCCTCTCTCTCCTCTCGCTGCCAAATCATAATAGGTCTAGAGACCTCAGTTGGAGAGGGGAAGACTGTGATCCCACCACACAATGAGTCTGGCTTGTGGCTGGCATATGATTCTGACTTAGAACGGCAACATACTCTATGAAGCTGGACCGTCTTTGTGGGAGTGCTTTCTTGAGAAGCACATCTTCTGGCAGATGCTTGAGGGACATCTTTGGAATCGATGTCACTTGTTGACCTCCTTCTCCTTCGTGGTTGAGATTCAGCACTGCCTTTTATAAAGGAGCTGAAAGAAGGTAAGATGTTTTTAGAAGTGGGGGTAGAGGTGTTGGGATTGGAGACAGTGTCCGAATTTGGGGAAACTATGACTTCATCAATGTCTGAAAATGCTTCTAGATTACTGGTTTTAAGGTCTCTAAGAACATCTTCCCCATTCTGTCGGTCACTTTCCCTTTCATTGTTCAGAGATACGTCACATGGGCTAAGATTTGCACTGACTTCATCTTTTACTTCTGATACATCACCTTCTGTTAAGTGGAATGAATCAGTGTTTTTGCTTTGTGATATTTCCAAAGTTGCCTCAGTGTTAGGCAATTCCAGATCAATATTCCCAAGTGACATATGCTCAGAGGGGATTACTGAATAGGATACAGACTGGAGGTAATTTTCCAGTGAATACTGTTCTCTGTTTGCTAGTATGTTACAGTCCAGGCCCAACCTAGTGACTTGAGCTGCCTGTTCTCGCTTACATTGGGCCATCCTCTTCATCTCCTCTCTCTCCTCTCGCTGCCAAATCATAATAGGTCTAGAGACCTCAGTAGGAGAGGGGAAGACTGTGATCCCACCACACAATGAGTCTGGCTTGTGGTTGGTATATGATTCTGACTTAGAACGGCGACATGTTCTATGAAGCTGGACCATCTTTGTGGGAGTGCTTTCTTGAGAAGCACATCTTCTGGCAGATGCTTGAGGGACGTCTCTGGAATTTATGTCACTTGTTGATCTCCTTCTTGGCTGAGATTCAGCAGTGTTTTTTGTAAAGGATTTGAAAGAAGGTAAGATGTTTCTGGAAGTGGGGGTCGAAGTGTTGGGATTGGAGACAGTCTTTGACTTTTGAGGAACTGCATCTTCACCCATGTCTGCAAATGTTTCTGGGTTAATGGTGTTTAGATCTGTTAGAACAGTCTCAGCTTTAGTGCACAGTTTATAATACATGTGTAAGTCTTAATAAAATGTACAGTACAAACAGTTTAAATCTTCTCTCTGTCATCTTGAACCACATTACATTGGAAAATGACATATTAATAACATTTTTATGTATATTTGTGCAGTGTTCTTTTATCAAGAGCTGGGGAATATTAAATATGATATTGAAATCATGATATATTACAATTCTGCACACTATTCTGAGAGTATTGTGGGTATCATCGGTGGCATCAGTGGCATTGTGTTTTAATTTCTTGTTCCTCATCCAATATTTAAACTGAAGTATTATGCAAATATCCTTTAGTTCCTTAGTGTAAAAATTTTTGCTATAATGCTCATCCCTACTTTTTTCACTTGCCTTGTGCTGAGTTTGAATAGCTGTCATTGCTCTCATCATGGTTTTGAGTGCTCATCTTGAAGATTTTACACAGTCCAACTTTTCAAAAATTGTTGTTTTTTTGTTGTCAGAACTATTTGATTGATGCAAAACATTTGATTTTAAATTCTACACTGTCATGGAATTCTGATGTTGAGTAGAGCACCAAGGGTTGGACATAGGAACAGAACACAAACAGACTCTGTTCTTTCTTTTTGTTTAATTATAGGTGAATAATTCCACTGACCATTTCAATAGTTGTAATCACGTTTTTAAAAATCCTGAAATCAAACATTTTTCTACCTTTGTTAGTTCATATCTCTGGTCACATTTTGCACAAATCATTAGTATCACTTTTAAAACTAAACTTGTAATGGGTAAATAACCATTGATATTATAAATATTATTAATAATATTTTAGCAACTATTTATACAAGTATCATGTCAGTTTCATTTACAGATACAGTATGTATGTAACATGACAGAAGAAAAGGTTTTCCATTTCATTTTACTTTTTGTTCTAGGTAATCATTCTGTTTTTTCATACATCAAATATATGTAAATCAGCACAAACTGCATTTGAACATTCATAAAAATTAGCTTTTTTAATCATAGGTAAACAGAAAAATCCAAAATTCACTTGCAGATTTTGCATTGTATTAATAACACTGTTTCCTGTCCTTAGGTTATATTTACTACAGATGTGTGGGAAATAGTGAATAATGTTTCTAAATAAATATATGATGATGCTATGATTTTTCTGTGTGTGTGTGTGTGTGTGTGTGTGTGTGTGTGTGTGTGTGTGTGTGTGTGTGCGTGTGCCCTCAGTGGAGCCTCCTGAGTGCAGTCAAGGGGGTCACATGGTTTTGCAGAACCCGTACCGGAGCACAAGCTTCAGCTCTCAGCAGCTTCCCCAGTCTGGCCGGCAGGAGAATCTCATCTGTGACCACTCACTGACACCTGGCTGGTATAAGTTCCAGATCTTTGATAAACCAGCTCAAATGCCCACCAAGTGTGTGGAGGTACAGTAAATATATTTCATTTTCCAAAGATCGGAAACATGGCAAGCTGTGTGTTTACATGCAGATGTTGGAAAATTTCTTTAGAGTTCAGATGTTTTAAATGTTAAAGTACATTGTAGTTATTTAGGTGGGGCTTCCATTTTCCAGAGAACAATGATACACGTATGGGTGTGATAGTCACGTGTCCACAAACCTTTGGCCATATAGTGTATACTGAAAAGCTATTACTTTCTGTGATCTGCCTAGGTGAATCACTGTGGTACCCAAGCTCCAGTGTGGCTCTCTCTAGCTGAAGGGGAGACCCTCCCACGCCCCCTGGAGGTTAAGAAGCTAACTGCTTGTGCTACCTGGCAGTTGTTCAGTGGGCCCAGTAAGGAGTGCTGTCTGTTTCGAATGCCTGTCTCCGTGCGTAACTGCAGGCAATTCTATGTGTATCAGCTCCAGCCTACTCAGGGATGTATGGCCTACTGTGCTGAGGGTAAGTCATCCTGCCTCCTAAATATACACATGCTGTATATTAATGAGCATTATTTTTCACTATTAGTACGTTACATATGTTTGTTATTGCATTTCCCTAATTTTATTTGTACAGAAATGTCCGATTCCACTGAGCCAATCTGTGAACCAGAGCACAGGAACAGAGATGGAAGTTGCAACGGTAAACCCAATTTATGGCAGTTTGTCATAACTTACTGTGCAATAATGTCTCTCTTATGCTATTAAAAATTATTCCTTGACATTATACCAAACCCAATGACTTATGTGTTCACTAATTCAGTGCTGATCTATCCTGTTTTTTTTTTTTAATGAGAATGGTATTATAAATCAATTTTTATGGAATGATTTCTTGTCTACATTTTAATTTTTAGAAGCACTTTTCTTGGTTTTGTAGAGTTTCTTTTTCATGCAAGATAAACTAAATACGGTCAAAGATGCCAAATCTGCTGAATGTCTGCTTAATGAGCTTAGCATATGTGTTTGTGTTGTGTGTGTTAGCCTGCGATGTTTCCATGGCATCCTTGGAATTGAGTAATAACTCAGCTGGTATCAGTGGGGCCCAGGGGAGTCTCTCACTTACTGTACAAGCAGAACTTCTCCACAATAACTTTGAGTTCCTCATTATTTTGTAGTTTGTGAATATGGAGGCTGTAGTTATTTTTAACTTAATTACAATTATAATAGGAGATATTTCCTAATCACATTACAGTTATTCCTACATTTTGACAGACGGTATCTCATTACAAACTGAATATGCATATGTCTATTTTACAACGGCTCATAGCTATCCAGCAACTTGGTGAAAGCGTGACATCACTGTGTGAGTAAATCACACTTAGCTAGCAGGGTTTTAGACGTCTTTACGCAGACTGACTGTTTTCACCGCCGCGTTTGTTAAACTGCCTCCTTATCCAACATGATCTTTGCAAGAACATGGTCTAGAGAAGATTTAAAAGTAAATGAAACATTTTCATGTTGTTGTCATGGATTCCCCCTTCATGGTGACAAGCACCGTCTGCTTATGTTTTTGTTTCTGTACTAGTCCACTCTCCATGCCTGTCCTGTCACTGGCTTGTTACCCAATTGTGTCCACCTGTTTTGTGTCATTTTCAGTATAGTTTGTCTATTTATCTCCAGCTATTTCTTTGTTTTGTTGTGACGTCTTTTCATGCATATTTGTATCTAAAAGTATGAGCCTCATTTTCTTATTTATTGTTTCTGCATTATGGTTTTTCCACTTTTGCCTGTGTTTCATCCTTGATTATAGACGAGACCTGTTTGACGTTGCTGTCCTGTGTTTTGACTCAAGCTAGGGACTCTTAATTACGATTATTGGTTTCACCTTAATAAAGCACATGCTGAGTTTACATATGTATTCTGCCACTCACCACATATTACAGGTGGTTGGTGAAATATATTTCTGGTTTCTTTAAGTTCAGGTTTTAAAACTAAAAAAAAAAGTTCAGAACACGATTTTTGTCTTTCTTGGCTGTTTGCCAGAATTCAACTGACATCTGACAGGTTTTCCCAGATGTGTAGATAATATAAATTCATTAACTTATATTTTTATTTGCACACGTGATAGGGGGACATCTTAATTCATCTAATTCTCCTTTTCTCTCGACAGATAAGCAACCTCCATCTCTATCAGTACCAGAGATCGTGGCTGAGCTCTCAGGCGCCAGTGTGCTTTTGAAGTGTACATTTGATGGCCATAGTGGGAACAGCTCTCTAGGATTTGTGGTGACATGGTGGCGTCTTTCCCCAAATGAAAACAAAGAGGAACTCAGGCAGGAGACAACCTTACAGACTTCAGCCTTTATCGAGCTGGATGGTATCAACCTTCGGCTTGGCGACAGGGTAGACACTTTTATAGAACAGCGTATACAGTTTACAACCATCATAACAGCAAAGTGAATATATGCTATATAATAATAATTACATATGGGTATATATTATGTACACTGGTGCATAAATAATAAAATAGGCTGCCAGGTACTACTGAAACAAATAAAACAATGTCACTCCATTTATACCTTTTATTATTAGTAGTATTATTTATTCTTTTTACCATGTTGTATAAGGGTATAGATTTTCTGTCATTTTATACAGATCTACTGCAGTTGCTCCAGTTTCTTTCTAGATGCCCCAGACAGACAGAGTCATGCGGTGGAGAGTGAGGAGTTCTTTGCAGGGATTCGAGTATGTTCACAGACATCCTGTTTTCTTGTCTTGATTGCCATGTGGTTAGACTATTCATTACAACATGTAACTTCATAGCTTCTTTGCTTTGGTTGGATTGTAGCTGCAGCCCATACTTTCCTCCATCTTAGAGGATGGAAAGGAGCATGAGCTGGTCATAGAGAGCACTGTTCCTGTACCCTGTCTTTCAGAGACATGTACTCTTCCATTACATCTCAGCACCAGCAGCCAAGGTACATATGTCTGTAACACTGCCATACATTCACTGTAACTATGGTGTTTTACAGGAAATTCCACTTCTGCTGCTTATTCAGTTGAGTTGTAGAGATCTTTTTGATAATCACTTATATGTGGCATTTAAATTGGTAGGCAATACTTTCCAATAAGGTTAACAAAACTGACATTATTTCATATATTGTTAACAAGCCGTGTATATCAGCATAACCAATGTTCAAGTCATCAGTGACTAAAATTAAACCTACACTGTTAACACTGAATCACTGTTATGTGTTATTGTTTCTACTGTGCACACCAAGAATTGGCAGTGAATGTACCCTTATGTACACAAGCTAAATATATGGAGGCGACTTTCAAATACAATTTGCAACCAAGTCATTTAACCATCATGCGACAGAGCATCAAAGTGTATCTGTAACAGTCACTTGCTCTAACCTGTGGGATCAACTTTATCATGTAGTGAAAGAAGCATGTCCACCACTGTCCGGCTTGGGGTGTGTAATTAGCAACCACTTAAGCATATTGCATTTAATTATTTCTTGAAAACAATGTTTATTTTGACAAGGACAAAGTTACTTACAAGCTTCTGGTGTGTAGTTTAAATTTGAAGTGCACATGTCTAGCCTAATTTATTGTCTGTTCAGATGAGGAGGTGCTGGGTCCTGATCTGGTTCTGTCCTCCTGTGAGGTAAAGCTGTCTCGTGCTCCCTGTCATAAGGGAGTGTGCAGCCAGGCGCTGCTTTACTACAGCGCCGTGACCGATATCAGCAAGGATGGAGACAGAAGCACTGAGATTTCCATCAAGCCTATAGTCAGCACTGATTTCCTCTGGAATGAATATACACCAGAACGTGTGCAGGTATTAAAAGAGATATTGCTCATATATGTGATGATCTACTTATATATATATATATATATATATATATATATATATAGGTTTATATGTTTTTTTTTCTTTTTAGATCATTGTGAAGGATATCCTACCTTCTTATTGTTACATTTTCACTGATCCTCACATCATAACATTTGATGGCAGGTACAGTAATACATCTACAACATATTACAAAATGAGTGAGTGAGTGAGTTACAAGCCAGATCCACATGCTTTGGATCTAAAAAGGTACTGGAAGCATTGACCAATAAGCACTTGCCTGTTCCTTGTTCCTAGGAGGTATGATAACTTCCATATAGGCACATTTGTGCTGTACAAGAGCACAATTCGGCTGTTCGAAGTGCACGTGCGCCAGTGGGAGTGTGCTAGTATAACAGCCCACCCCACATCCTGCGTGTGTGGCTTTGCAGCCAGGGATGGAGCCGAGGTCATCTCCTTTGACATGTGTAATGGATTGGCTGGAGAAACAAAGCCACGCCTCTTAGTGAAGAACGGAGAGCTGGCAAAGAGCGGCATTCGCATCACTGAGTCTTATCAGGGTCGCAAAGTCACTGTAAGGCACTGTTACCTAAACGAAATAATTAAATAGGGCAGTGCTAGTAATAACTCTTGTATACAGTTGTGAGTTACAGTCATTATAGTTTTCAATTATCTTAATACAGTATTAGAATTGTAATACTTCACATGGTCTTGTGCAGCAGAAAGAGCAGCACTTGTGTAGATGTATGAATATATATGTTATAAACTCTCTCTTCTGTAGCTGACATTCTCTTCAGGTGCATTTGTGCGGGCGGATGTAGCTGACTGGGGCATGAGCCTGACTGTGATGGCCCCTGGTTCTGATCGGAGCCACACCGAGGGACTTTGTGGAACGTTTGATGGACAACCACTCAATGACTACCACAGAGCAGGAGGGGAAACTTTAGAAGACAGTATTTCCTTTATTAACACATGGAGGTAAGACTTCTTATTCACTTTTTATGAACCTGATGGAAAAATTTCTCATGAAAAATTTGAATGTGCAAGGATAGGGTTTCTGTTTTCACAATGTGATTTCTGTTTTGTCTGATTCCCAGTAATAAACTGGTAAGTTAAGGTACAAACAACTCTACTAACTCTGTCCCAACCCTCATCTCAGTTTTTATTATGTTTTATACATTTAAATTGAGTTAAATTGTTACATATTTGCAAGCATGATCACACTGCCTTTTGCAATACTTTACACTGTTATGCCATGAGCAAGAAAAAATATCACATTAAAATGTCACTTTTTATATCACACAAGAATAGTGTTAAGAAGAATATTTTCTATAGAACCAGTTGTTTATATGATCTTTTAGCAGTATTTAAATTTCATGGCATTTATTACAAATCATTCTGTGCCATGCAGTGAAAATGGAATTTTAAAGGGATGATGTTCATGTTTTTGTTCACTAGGCTAGCACCAAGCAGCAGCTTTTTTGACAAAATCCCGGCCTATGAGAGCAGAATGAGCATCCGCCACTTCTGCCACTGTGAGAAGAAACCACGCCAATCAAACCTTAGAGCTCGTCTTCCCTCCAGCTCTTTCCCTTGCTCTCATTTGTCCCGTTTTCGCTCCCCTTCTATAATCCCTGCTCGGGATGTCACAGCAGAGTATATCAGACCCATCAAGCATTTCACAGACAGTGCCAGAAACCATCCCAAGGCGCAGCAAGAGAATACTGGCACCCAGGATAACATTAGGAGTCGAGGGAGGCGCCAGAACCACAAACAAGCTCCATCGTCCCATGCCTATCAGAGTGTAAGCCAGTCAGAGCCAGAGGGCTTTAATTATTTCTTTCCTGAAGATCAGGTTCTATCCACACATCCTGAATTACCAGCACCAACGTGGCCTACTGAGTCTGGCCTGACAGAGGCGGATGCCCGGCGGCTGTGTGGTGATGCCTTGCGTAACTCCACTGTAGCGCTTGGCTGTGTTGGCCTGTTGGATGAGGTGATGGAGAAGGCACTAGAGATGTGTGTGATAGACCAGCAGCTGAAGGATGAAAGAGCCTGGCTGGGAGCCACTGTGCCCCTTCTGGAGAATGAGTGTGAGAGGAGAGTGGTACAGGAAGAGGGGAGAAGGGGTGAGCTCCGGGACATACTCGCCTTCCTTAGGTGCCCGAATCTTTGCAGTGGCAATGGACAATGCACCGAGCGTGGCTGCATGTGTTTTCCTGGGTTTGGCTCATATGACTGCAGCCAGGTCTCTGGTGAGTCCAGAAGGGGTAAACATGTATGAAAAAAAATGTCTGCCTTAAATATATTTATATTTTATATATTCTTTAAAAATGTTGGGAGAATGGGCCAGCAAGTGCAAATACTATGATTTCCCACAGCACACTAAATACTGCTCTATTATTTACATATTATATTATATGCAATTATTATAGTATATTGATACCTCATCGCTATTGAATTCTTCGATCTGATTGGTAAAAAGATATTGATTAATTTAAAAATTAAAATTAAATATTTAGAAAATTATATCAGTTTATAGTGATAACAGGAACTAACTTGTCTCACAGGTGTTCCACAACATTAACTGTCACTATAAATGGATAGAAATCATGAGTCATGGTTGAAAAAGAGGAATAAAGCACATCAGTACATGCAGTTATTGGAAAACAATAACAGTAACATCTTCATCGTTTTTGCAGATCAGACCCCAGAGATCACAGAACTGGAGGGTGGAGGACTCTGTGATGTTAAACACAGCTCCTGTTCCACTGTCAAAGTTCTTGGGAAAGGCTTTAGGAACACATCTGAGCTAAAATGTGAAGTCATGAAGGAGAAGGTGACATCATTCTCCACTCTTTTGTAATTCCTGCTTTGTATAGTTGGATGTATCTCTGTGTACAGCGTCTCCTTTTTGTTCAGATAGTAGATGGTGAGTGGTCACTGGGTGATCCTCTGATGGTTCCTGTGTTGTTCCTCAGCTCCTCTGCTTTGGAATGCCAGCTCCCTGTTGAAGATGTGCAGTCTGCTCGTGTCCATCACCCACCTGTCACTCGCTGGCAAATCAAGGTGTCTGTCAAACCTTTTGTACTCTGAGAGACATGGATGCTTCCAGTTCTCACTCCTCTAACTTAATCATTTTAATATTAATTTAATCACTTTACATGTATATTGTTTGCATTGTGACTTGGAAAAAGTTGAAAGTCTGTGTTTGATATGCTGTTGGCGTCAGAGGAGTAAACGTGGTGAAAGTGTAATATGAAGCCCTCTTTTCAGCACCAATAATGTATTATCGTTTTACAGTAAGAAACATTGTTTTGACACATTAAGGCATCTAAAATTAGACAAACTTACTCATCAAGACTTGTTAAATGTTATAATTTTGTCTTCAAGTGACAGAAAGGACACCTGCAAATTTAATTACTGAACTTAAAGCACATTACACACGCAAAATTAATGGAATTATGTAAACACCACACTGTATTTTGCATATTAAAGTGGAAATGCCTGAAATTGCGTATTCGTTAAGGCACATGCACAACGTACACAACATGCTCATATGAAAGACACAGCTTGCACGTTTTTGTAGGTGTTATCAAGCTGTCTTTACACACACTCACTTTTAGTAACTCTGTGTCTAGGAGACTAGGGGAATAGTGTTGGCATTGAAAGGGGCCAAAATCGACCTGTTCCAAGCTATTTTGTCTTCTTTCTGCTTTGCGCAGGTTTCTAATGATGGCTACAGCTTCAGTAATGCCAAGATATTCACGCTGTTTGATGGCACGTGTCAAGATTGCACACTCAGCAGTGGGGTTCAGTGCACTTTAAAGGTGTGTAAGTGGAAGATTTACATACTGAGATTTCTACACAGTAAGATCTTTAGCGCTAGCAATAATGTATTAGTCGTATATCTCTGTGACAGTCTATAGGCCTAATTTAAAGCTACATGTAGTAATAGCGCTTAAATACTTCTGGAAGGAACTCAAGAAGTTGAGTTGCGAAGAGTAACTTTGTAGAAATGTAGATATATTAAAGATATACATTCTGCTAAAGTGTTATAGCTAGTAAAAGTTAGAAAGTTAAACATTTGACTGTGCAAACTGGTCAAATGTGCAGAAGTGATCTGAAAACATCATTGGAAAATCTGAGTTACTTAAACACAGGCAAATGTTTGTGTGTTGTAAAATATTGGCACTTGGTATGTTGTATGTTTGATTATGCAAATGTAGGCCAAGCAACACAGGTTCACCAGGTAATGGGTTGACCATGTATAAGGGGGGTGTTCTAACTTTTATATTCATGCAATGTGGATTTCTTGAATGGTATAAAAGTGTGGATGCCTTTGTACATTTCTATGTTGTCTAATCTCCATTTTTGTGGAGCTGCCACATTAAACAATTTTTATTTATTTCAATACACTCACACACATACACACACCTGCTTGCAATCATTACTAAACATGGAAAATTACCTCACTGCACATCAGTTACTTAAAATCTTGCAAGGCATTCCTCTGAACCATTATGTGTGTTTGAAAACAATTTAGCACTTTGTGCCTTTTGGCCTGTGTCTTTGCACTGATCAGTCACATAATAACCACATTATTCTTTTCTATACTGTATACATATAACAGAGGGTTCTCCTTCTCTTTAGCAGTATTTGTTACAAGATTTTGATAAACCCCCAAACATTTTAATGATATTCTTTGTATTTGCGTATGACATTTCCAAGTCTGGTAAAGGATAATAATGATCTTTACTTGTATAGCACCTTTTATGCAGAAAATGGAGCTCAAAATGCTTCACAGGGAGATTAAAAAGACGATAAAAGAGAATACTAAACTTCAAGTAGGGACATAAAATGGACAGCAAATAATAAAATATTTCATTAAGAAATAACAAGAGAAAACAGAGAATAAGAGTAAATAAAAACCAAAGAAATCATAAAGTACATTTTTTTCAAGAATGAGAGTAGATAAAATCAGAAGAAATCATAAAAATGGGGTTTAATAAAATGTTTATAGCTGCTTATTAAAGTGATTCAATTAAGGTTTTATTTGTTTATTCTTAATGATATTTGCATTTGGATGTGTATTCGCCTTCTCAGAACAGCAGCTGTAGCATTGATGGTCAGTGTTATGAAGAAAGTGAGCGCAGTCCCAGCAGCCCCTGTCTCATCTGTCGACCTGACCTCTCCAAGTACACCTGGTCTGTTAGTGAGAGTAAGACACTGTACTGTATACAGTTTAAATTAAATAAGAGTCATCTATGTGACTGCTGATGTTGGTGTTCAAAGACCACTCGTTCCTGTCATTGTAACCTTGTGATAAAATCTTCTTGTTCTTACTGTCATGCAATATTTATGAATATGTACAATGAGTAGGAATCACTTTAAGTAAAGACGCATATGCTTCTTTGTTGTAAGTGATGTAATCATCATGATGACCTGAGCATATATGTCTTTTTCTTTTGGATTGTCACACTGTGTTCCAGAAAACAAACCTCCCGTGTTTCATTCAGAGCAAACCCACCTGCAGACATTTTATGGGGAAAACTTTGTGTATCAGTTTGTATCAACTGATCCAGAAGGTTCTTCAGTTCTATTCACGCTGCTGTCTGGACCCAAAGATGCTGTTCTCTCTCCTGCCGGTCTGCTCATCTGGAAAGCCCTGTCATCCTCCGCTGTGACCTTTGAACTGGCTGTGATAGATGACTGTAATGCAGAGACACAGGCTATTGTAAAGGTGAGGTATAGTTTACTTATAGTGTACTGTCAAACCCACACTCAGTCAAGGGACACTCTGTGAGCATTTGTTCCAACAGCACAGGGAAGCTAATATACTAAACAAAACAATACATTTTTCTATATATGCTGCATGTTAAAAAGAAATGCATGTCTGAATATTTGCATGTGATGCGTAACATTTTTAGTGCATATCATGACCACAAGAGGGTGGCAAGTGGCTTTCTAAAATGTGAACTCACTAATAATATATTTTATATGCATACCCAGCTCAGGTTTCTGCAGGATGTTCAACAGAATAAGAGAATTAAAAGAATACCATATTTTACAATAATCTTTGTGACTAATATAATGGAACTTTCTGACTGCTTATATCAAAGTAATGAAACAAAATAATCAACAGCTTAAGGCCAGTGATTTTTAGCCTTAAACTTCAGATTAAAAATAGTGCTGTTGAGACTGCTCTTACTGCATCCGAGTAATTTCAGCACATACATATTTCCCAGGTCTCAGTTCGCCACTGTGACTGCTATCACGGAGCCTCATGCGTGACCAACATGAACTTCCCTCCTGGCAGCGGCGAGTATCTGTGTGTCTGCCCAGCTGGTCTGGAGGGAGAGAGATGTCAGGTTAATGTGAATGACTGCAAATCGAACCCGTGTCAGAGGGGTGAATGTGTGGATGGACTGAACACTTTCACATGTCTCTGCCCAGCAGGTTTTACTGGTACATACTCATATTCTTACAATTTTTTTGTAGTTGTTATTCAATATGAATATAAATATAGAAAGACATACTGGTCAGTGAGATAAACATTTGTTGTTGTAGTTAAGGTTGGTTTAGGCCTTTTTGATGCTGTGCTTACTGCAGGTGTGATGTGTGAGGAGGACATTTTTGAGTGTGTTTCAGCTCCATGCTTCCCTGGGGTGTCTTGTAAAAACACACTAGGGTCATTTGTATGTGGATCCTGTCCTGATCACTTCACCGGGGACGGGAAAAACTGCATCCGTGAGTTCATACATCAAATGTCTCACATTCCCTGTTGAGCAATTTGTACTTATGCTCAGTGACTGTGAAAAAACACTAATTTGAAAACACCAATTTTGGTGGCTGACAACCTGATTAATACTTTTGTTTTCTCCCACATCGGTTATTGTATTGCACTTCTTGCTGGGGTAAATAAATCCACACTAAACAAATTGCAACATGTTCAAAACTCAGCAGCTAGAATTCTGAATAAGGCAGGGACACGTGACCATATTACTACTTTTTCGGAATCCTTACGTTGGCTTCCCGTCAGGTTTCAAGTCGATTTTAAAATTCTCTTGCTTACATATAAAGCTCTGCATGGACAGGCTCCCCAGTATTTGTCTAAGCTCTTAACACTATACACCCCAAAACTCAACCTTCGCTCTTCTCAGTCTGCTCTTTTAGTTGTCCTCAGACTCATTTACCCTCGTTAACGGGCGATAGGGCTTTCTCTTAGTATGCTCCTACACTATGGAATTCACAGCTGATATCCGACATGCACAGACATTAGGTACTTTTAAATCTTATCTTAAAACATACTTTTTCAGGTTCGCCTTTATTTGAGTGCTGAATTCATTTTTTGAGTGTTGATATGTATGCTTATTTTTTATGATTTGTATTTATACATGATTGAGTTTTTTATGTAAAGTGCCTTGAGAAGCTACCTTTAAAGGCACTATATAAATTAAAGATTATTATTATTATTATTATTATTATTTGTCCAGTATCATGACTTCAATATCACCATTATTATTATTAGTAGTAGTAGTAGTAGATGAACCTCCTCTAATGGAAATTGCTTTTAATGGTTTGAAAGGTAAAGCAAGACAGAGTGACCGTACAGAAGATCAAGGAGTCAACCTCAGACAATTCAAACCCAACCTCAGTCCAGGTAGGAGAGCTAATTCGAACGTAGACCGGAAAGTCTGGTAACATTGTAGACTCATGCCTATAATAAGACTTTGTAGACTATATTACAGCTTGCATCAGAGGTTTGCTAGCTATCTGACAAGGTAGCATTAGTGGCTAGTGAGATAGCGGTTAGCAAGTTGCATATGCTAAATAACCTGATATATTCAACCAAGGTATTTAAAACATACAATCAACAATATGAGTGTCCAATACGAAACAAACAATTTGGCCAAAAAATTCATCTCTGGATTGTTCGACTACTAATAAAAATGCTGCCTATACCATACATCTGCCTTCTGATTGGAATGCAATGAAAATTTGGTTATATGTTTAAAAAGCTTTTTGTTATTTTGCTTGTCATCAATAATTTTTCACCTGTAGCTCAGAGCCCGTGTTCCAGTCAACCCTGTTACCCAGGAGTCCAGTGCTTTGAGAGTGTGTATACATCTGCTGGATATATCTGTGGACCCTGTCCTCCAGGTCTCCACGGCAATGGACAAACATGCACGTCAAGACCAGAAAACAGTAAGTAATGATAAAATAGGACATGGTTGTGATGGTTATGTCACAGAAAACAGACCAGTGAAAAACAGATTGTGTCCTTGAAATTATCTTTATAATTCAGATCAAAGTTATTGATTTTAATATTGAATGTTTTAGCTCCTCAGGCTTGGCCTTCTGACATTCAGAACATTTTGCAGGGCTCACACCAGGCACTAGCGAAGGGAACAGACCGGATGTCCTTTTCTCTTCATCATTCTCCACTTCCTCCTCATCTCAGAAATCCACGGAACCCTCTGTTATAGCTGGGAGGCCTCTATCCAACAAGAAGACACCATCACTCATTGATAAAAAGACTTGTTTAAGCCCTGTTAACCATGATAACAGTCCTGCAACAGTTTCTGGTTCTGGAGGGCAGCTTCATGAGGGGGACTCAGAGCCTGTGGTTGCTGAAGATGGCAGGACTTGCACCGACACTTCCTGTTTTCCTGGTGTGCCTTGTGAGCCTTCTGCCACTGGACACTTCAGGTGTGGCCGCTGTCCTAACGGATACAGGGGGGATGGAGTCACCTGTAAAGGTTAGCTCTTCCTCCTCATGATTGGCCTTTAAGTCCATTAAAGTCAATGGATGACTATATGCTTGAGTGATATTCATTTTCCTTGTATAGCAATTGTGGTTTTGTGTTCTGTGTGTAGCCATGTGTCGTTACCCGTGTGGTCAGAACATGGAGTGCGCTCTGCCTAATACATGCACCTGTAAAGAAGGATACACTGGCTATAACTGCCACATTGGTGAGCTGTGTTTCTTCCATTAGATACTATCTTCAGCAAGCTTCGCACATAACATACTATCCTCATATCAAACCATGATCTCAAAATCTGTTCCTTTCTATCAGCTGTTTGCCGTCCTGACTGCAAGAACAGAGGGAGGTGTGTAAAGCCCAACGTGTGCGAGTGTCCTACAGGCTACAGTGGACCAACCTGTGAGGAAGGTAGGATTTTATGCTAGATATTTTTTATTGTCTCTCAGTCATTGGCATTCTAATGCATAACTTTTTGTACTGAAATTTACAATGAATTTATACAATATAGTTTCCATGCTGCAAAAAATAACATCTAAGTAAATATCTTGAATATAGTCAAATTTATGTAGTATTTCCTATTATAAGTTTACAATAAACCAAATATAAAATTATCGAACCTATTTTTAGACATTTTTACTAATTTCAAGCTTTAAATGTTCTTACTCTATTGGTAGATAATTTTACTTCTTTTTAGAAATAAATGCTTACAATAAGCTAAATTGAACAAAAATAGAACAAGACTATTTTGAACTTTAAATTATAAAAAAAAAAGTTTAGAAATTAATTGAATAAGCTTATATTTGGCTTATATTATTAATTTGGCCTCATAATAGAAAATACTAGCTTTTGATTATATTTAAGATATAGTCACTTACTAGGATGTAATTTTTCGCACTGCATCATGTACATTGCTGTGTGTACAGTATAGCTGAAAGTATTTCAAAGTGTTCTCTCTGCTTTGTCTTCCAGCTACATGTGATCCGCCGTGTCAAAATGGAGGCAGCTGCTTGTCCAGAAACCTGTGCACCTGCTCCTATGGCTATGTGGGGCCACGGTGTGAAATTAGTGAGCAGATGTTTTCATTTTATTTTATTTATTTAAGTGGTGCATTCAAAAAAACAGTGTTTTACCCTTAAAATTTGATCAAATGAAGCTCCAAGATCCAGTTTTGTGAACAACAAACTGCACATTGTTTTTGTCTGTGGCTGTGTGTCTACAGTGGTGTGTACCCGGCACTGTGAGAACGGCGGGGAATGTGTATCTCCTGAAGTGTGTAAGTGCAAGCCTGGCTGGTATGGACCAACTTGTAACTCAGGTACCTGCTCTTATCCTTTAGTACATGTATGTTGTATGGTTTGGGGATCACATATGGGGAGCTGTACTGAAATGGCCTGGGACTGCGATTGCTGTAGTGGCTTTGGGGCTGCGGTTGCCACGAGCACCTTCGTACTCAGGACTCCATCAATGGACAGTGGATAGATTTTAACCAACCGGACTTCTTGCGGAAACTGTGATGAATTTATTGGTTGCACAGTTGCACTACTTGTCCTTATAGCGCAGAATAAAAGACGGAATTTATTTATTTAATCGCACTATCCGTTGCACCCAGATGAGGATGGGTTCCCTTTTGAGCCTGGTTCTTCTCAAGGTTTCTTCCTCATATCATCTCAGGGAGTTTTTCCTTGCCACCGTCGCCACCGTCGCCACTGGCTCGCTCATTAGGGATAAATTCACAGTGATAAATTCAAATATTTATAATATATTTTTTGTTAATCCATTTATTTCTGTAAAGCTGCTTTGTGACAATGTCCATTGTTAAAAGCGCTATACAAATAAAACT
>CM040988.1:17016131-17082764 GCA_022985145.1 Pangasius djambal
TTTCTTCCTCATATCATCTCAGGGAGTTTTTCCTTGCCACCGTCGCCACCGTCGCCACTGGCTCGCTCATTAGGGATAAATTCACAGTGATAAATTCAAATATTTATAATATATTTTTTGTTAATCCATTTATTTCTGTAAAGCTGCTTTGTGACAATGTCCATTGTTAAAAGCGCTATACAAATAAAACTGAATTGAATTAAATTGTTGTAAGGAATTAACATTGTTAAAGATAAATAATCAATGGCAGAACCAGTTTTGACAATTACACCAGAGACTCCTTCCAAAAATGTTAAATAATCTCCTTACAGAAAGCTTTATCATATCAATCAATTTCTGTTTCATTGTTAAATAACAGCATTTATTTATTTATTTATTATCAGGCTTAGTTTATGTCACACAAAACTTTCCTTAAATGTGCCCATCAACCTTCCCTGGGAACCTGGTGCCAGATTTCTACACATTCATAGCAATTCCTCTGAAATGAATGTAAAAATATATTATATAATGTTTAGGGTGACTTAAATACCAACCTAGCCTGTGTCGCAATACTATTCAATAATAATTTCTAATCTGTTTGTCTTTCAGCTGAATGTAAGCCTGTGTGTCTGAATGGTGGCACCTGTATCAAGCCTAACATCTGTGCATGTCCCAGTGGCTTCTATGGATCACAGTGCCAGATAGGTACAGCGCCAGAGTGTTTTGTGAGCCTTGATACCTGTGATATTTTTACAAAAGTCTATCCCAGGAACACTGGGTGTGAGACGGGAAGACACCCTGGATGGGGCGCCATTGCAGGGAAGCGTGAACACGTGCGTTCACATCTAGGGGTAATTTAACATAGGCAATCCACCGACTGGATTGTTTTCCGGAGATGGGAGGAAACCGGAGAACCCAGCGGAAACCCACACAAATGGAGAGAGCATGCACAGACACTCTGCACTGATTCTAACTGTGCTCAAGATCGAATCAGGGACCTTTGAGCTCTGAAGTGGCAATGCTACCTTCTTTGCCACTGTGATGCCAATATTTACTCATATTACTTTATTATTATTATTGCTTATATGTTTCATTAGGTGTTATTACGTGTTTAATTTGTCTGCCTAATGTGTAATTTGTTCTGACGAACAATACAAAATAAAGGAATAATGCAGTGTGCTGTGTTTTGTGTTGTAGCTGTGTGCAACCCTCCCTGTAAAAACCGCGGTCAGTGCATGAGGAACAATGTGTGCTCCTGTCCTGAAGGCTACACTGGCAACAGATGTCAAATGAGTGAGTGTTACATGACTACATTTATAACAATATAGCTCCCCAGACAAAGATATTTGCATGTGTTAATTGTTACTTGGTTATACTTCAGTAACAGTGCCAATCCTGTCAGGTAAGAATTCCATCTGTGTTTCGAATTCCTGTTCATTTCAACCCATTCTTCCACTGACTTTGTGTTATTCAGTTAGAGTTTGTGGTGCCTTTTTTTTGTTTTACTTGCTGTTCCACATCATTCCACAAGTGTTCTTTGGAATTATGGCATTGAGGTTCCATTTTGCTTTGCTCACAAGCCACACACAGATTTGGCCTTGTAAACACTACAGTTGTGATCCAGGAATGTGTTAGTGCTATATTCTAGCACTGTGGACAGAGGTAGCTCAGTGATTAAAATGCTCTACTTCTAAGCTGAAGGTTGTGAGTTCAAATCTAAGCACCACCAAGCTGCCACAGCTAGGCCCTTGAGCAAGGCCCTTAATCCTCAACTGCTTAGTTGTGTTTTTAAAAAAAAAAAAGAGATAAATGTAAGTTGCTCTGGAGAAGGGTGTAAATGTAAAATGTAAATGTTCTACTTGGACATGAAGCACAAAAGGCTAATTTTTAAGTTGCATTCATCTATTTGCACAAACTATCAATGTTGCATGTGCTATATATGGATGCAACAGTTCTATTTTTGTCTGAAAGCTTGGTTACTTACAACTGTTTTTAAATTCACTCTCACACGTTTGTGCATAGGTGTGTGTGATCCGATGTGCATGAATAAAGGAAAGTGTGTGGGTCCAAACACCTGTTCCTGTGCTTCTGGCTGGCGGGGGAAAATCTGTGATGTCCGTAAGTGATATATATGACACATCTTCTAGTCTTTAACATGTTTAATATAATGTAAACATTGCTGTAAATTTACAGTATTTATTTTACAGCAAATTACTGTTTTATTATTTTATGGGATTGTACTTTAAACGATTAGGCACTGGTTTACAATAAAATACCAGAAAATGCAATGCATAGTGGGATATCTGTCGTTTTTGGCAGGGGTATGAATGGAAAAAATCTCCTTGTGTTGACCTTGAATTTAGCTTTATGTGCTAGTAAAAACTTGAATCAGTGCAGGCCTGTTGAGCTAGTTGTGGTGGCTCAGTGGTTAAGGCTCTGCGTTAAAGTTCAGAAGGTTGTGTGTTTAAATCTAAGTATAGCAGAGGCTGCCATGGTCGGATCCTTGAGCAAGACACTTAACCTTCTGCTGAGTTGTATCGTGGATCAGCCGTATGAGTAAACATACTGCATTGTTTTTTTATACTATAATTATATTTACAAGTATTTTAGTTAATGGAAACATACAGTAATATACTGTAAAAATAACAGGAATTACAGTACTTTACTGTAGATATGTTATATCATTAGTTACTGTAAGTTTTAAAGTAGCTTACTGGCAAGTCTGCTGTACAGTACTCTACAGAAAATGTTTTACAGTGTAGGTTATGATAGCATTACAACATATTAAGTGTACACATTAAGCGTAATCTCTGTTCTGTATGTAGCGGTTTGCTTACAGAAGTGTAAAAATGGAGGAGAGTGTGTGGGACCCAACACATGTCACTGCCCTGCTGGATGGGAAGGCTTGCAGTGCCAGACTCGTAAGTCCAACTGATATCTTGCTGAGCATTAAACTGTAATATATTACATTTTTAACCTTTCATGTATTGGATTTTTACTTTTGGGCCTTTTGATGATTTTCTGACACATAATGATGAGACATACTGTATCGTTAAATACAGCCATCTGCAAGTACAAGTGCCAGAATGGAGGAAAGTGTGTGTTTCCAAACTTGTGTCAGTGTCGCCCAGGATACACAGGATCGACCTGCGCCGCCAGAGTAAGCCGGGTTTCGACTTCCTCACTGTTTTTAGCTTATTATTATTATTATTATTGCAGGCTACACTTCGATATATGATATGATATGATGTGATGTGATGTGATGTGATGTGATGTGATGTGATGTGATGTGATGTGATGTGATGTGATGTGATGTGATGTGATGTGATGTGATGTGATGTGATGTGATAGATAACATGGAGCATAACTCTGTATTTCCAGACCAGATGATGTAAGAAGAACAGGATCCCCTAAACATATGAGGTGATGGTTTTATAGACAGTGTCTATACCCACCTCAGACAAAGTCCACGGGAGTGAATATGTGTGAGAGAGAGAGAGTCCTTGTCTTTAAGTGTATGTAACTGTTTATATGTTTATGAATGTGTATCTCAGGCAGCAGCCAAGAAAAGAATGATTAACACTTGAAATGTTGCTATTTGCTATGATCACACATTGTGCAGATTTACTCTGCTCTGTTTTGTCACTAGGTGAGTGCACTCAGCAAAGTGTGTCTGCCAAGTGTACTTCTCATGAGTTATCTTATTCTCCATTTTCAGCTGTTAAAGTGGTCAGTTTTTTAAGCCGTATAATGCACACTGTGTAAGAGAAACTGTAAGGACGTATATGTGAGAGAACACAGTGTTCTTACGGCTAACAGTAACCTGTAACAAACTGATGAGCTTTTCCTCTATACAGGTACATTTCTTAAAGAAATTAATGGAACGATCTTTATTTTACTGTGAAATTTGTTTTATTTTGTAAACTGCTAGTTTTAAAGAAATATATTCTGTTTTAGGTTTATTTGATGTATATGTACTTTTGTATTGGAATATAATAAATGTTCATGTAAATTTGTAATCTTGGTGTTTTTGTGTGAATCTTTTTTATTGGTTTTAAAATATAAAGGTATTTGATATGTAAAGAATAAAACATGATAGGGCATGCTGTTATAGGAATATAATCCATACTGGTGGTGTGTTGGATTATTTTCCTATAACCGTAGTGTTTTATTCCCCTAAAAATTATTTGGCAATGATTTCTATTTTTAATTTAAGTAATGCTTTTTAACCATTTGTAGTTACATTTAATGTTACTGAATATTCTAACATTATAACAGTTGGAAACAGTTGTTCCGTCACCAGCCTCTCTTTTTTTCCTCTCTCTTGAAGTTAATAAGACAAAAAAAAAATGTATCTTGTCATGTTACAGAGAAACTGTAAGGTGCAAAGCCCTTTGTTCTGAAGCTTTCCCTGAGTGCTATAAAGTACTGACACTGGAGACCATAAATCCATAAATCTCCTAACAGAAAGATTCAACATATCAACGATTTTTTTTGTTTGTTTAATAACAACACATTTTTAAAAATCTGTTTATTATTAGGCTTAGTGGATTGTCCACCATGCAAGTACCTTTGAATGAGTTGTTACTATAGAAAAAATAACATATTAGAATGAGCAGTTTAAGAGGTTTAATATAAACTTACAGTGAGAGCTGCTGTTATAGGAAATTGATGATACCTTTAAAGCTGAGAATTCAACAATGTTGTGGTATAAATAAATATATACATAGATATACTTTTTTACATATATTTCTATTTCAACAAATACTGGCATGACATTTAGAGCAAAAGGTGTACATACTTATTAATAATGGAGTAGTAACAGTGGAGTTGATATACTATTAAATTGAATGTTCATTATAATATCTGAAAGCAACCCCAAGTAATCAACCACACACACACACACACACACACACACACAAACTTGTGTTTTCATTTATTTAATGTCATAAAGTCACACAGAATACATATAATATAATGTAAGAAATTTGTAAAAAATAAAAAAAATTAAAAAAAAATCAAAAGTACAAGTGAATGAACAAAGTTAAATGAATAGCACCATGTTGGCCAAGTCTCCAGCTCTGAGGGAGTGTAAGTGCTGAGTTCAGAAGAGTTTTTTTCTGTCCTCACACTGAGGGCCGGAGAACGGAGTGCGACAGCGACATTTGTCTGGAGACACGCACTTCCCACCATTCAGACACGGCTTCTTACACACAGCTGTGGAGAGAATACAATATTCATAACGGCAAACATGTTGCTTCATCTGAAACTGGTCTGAGACAAACTGGTCATTACAGTTTTTAAAGACCAAAGAAAGCAGACAATACGAACAGTACAAACACACTTGATGTGAACAGTCAATACAAGAGGTTTAAAAATGTAATAATAATAATAATAACAACAACAACAACACAGTATATTACTAAAATAAAACATAATAATAGCCATACATGTAAACAAGCACATATGTAATCTGAATCATATATACCTACACACCTATACCTATAGGTATATACCTATTCCTATACCTACACACTTGATGTGAACAGTCAGTATAAGAGGTTTCATGATGTGTGTGTGTGCTTGTGTGTGTAGTTTGGCTCACCGATGTGACAGGCTCCCCCCAGCCATCCCTCTGGACAGCTGCAGATTCCTGGAGCCACACAGCTGCCTCCATTCTGGCAACCCTGAGGACAGATTGCTGTAGAAACAGAACAAGCACACACACTCAAAATGGCATTCAGTCATGAAACACACACATAGACGCTCTCATACTGTATTTTTCTTTTACAGTTTCTTTTAGAAATCTTTGCAATCCTAAATAGGCCTCGGCCCTACAATTGTTCATTTCATCATTAAAGTTTAAAGCTTTACTGTGTCATTTATCTCATATCACTTTGCTGCCAAAACTGCTAAACAAGGATTACCGAAAATGTCAAAGACCTGAAAATGTAGCTTGATAAATTACATCCTTAAGATAAAACCAGATATATCTAAAATGTGTTTTAATCAAATTCCCATGATATGAGTTTTGAGAACTTCTAATTATAAGGTATCATTTGAATGGCACATTCTTCATGAATGGAACAGGACTCCTTAATTTCCTGCAGAACCTACTTGGTATTATTTCTTGGAAAATAAATTTTGATTTTGAAATATTAGTAGAGAAAATCAACAAACCTTCTTGACATTTGGATCCAGTCCAGCTGGAGGGACAAATGCACTTGGCCTGCCCGTTCACTGCAACGCATTCTCCACCATTCCAGCAGCCACCATCACATGCAACTGTTAAAGACAGACACTCCAAGGTTAGATGTCCACCCTGCTTTCTTTTTTTCTCTACATCTGTCACTTTGTTTCTCTATTTGCACCTTAACCAAGGTGCCTCTTTTTTCTTTTCTGCTCCTTTTCTCTTGTAAATGTGAAATCTGTACCCTCAAACATTTCATTCTCCTAGAGGTTAAAATCACAACAGTGAGAGCTTACTGTAGAAACATTCAAAATACCTTTTTCACAATATTTTCCACCAAGTCCTGGAGGACATCTGCACTTTCCAGGTCGGAGACATTCACCCCCATTTTTACACTTTGGCTCGCAGTTAGCTGAAATCAACAATCATGTTACATTTAATGTCTTCAGATGATAAAGCATATAATTGTTTCAATATGCAGAAAGTTCTGTTTAAGGTATTAAATAGCCCAAATGGAAACTGTATACATTTGTGCACCCATAAACACACACTCACACTCTCACACACACTCCTCACAGCCTCCCACACTCATTAAATGAGTAAAAAAGGGAAACATCACCATACTGGCAGGTCTCTCCTTCGTAGCCTCGTGAGCACAAGCAGGTGTTGTTTCGGATACAGATCCCAGCATGTCTGCATGGTGGATCACACACTGCTTTCAGGTCAAACACAAAAGGTAAGGAGACGCCACGGGGCGAGTCAGATCCTCCCAGACACACACCAGCCAGCAGAGCCAGCATGGCAATACAGAGATAAGTCCAGAGCAGTGAAGGTGACTGATTAAACCCTGCCATTCTTGTATCCACAAACACTCACACACACAAGGAACAAGCAAGAGTGAGGGTCTGGGAATGGTGTCCAGCTCTCTGGATATGCCACCTTGCTCTACAGCACACCTGCAGGAGAGAGGAGGAATGACACTGAGCCATGGAGAGGAAGGAATATGACAAAAGAAAAGAGCGGAGAGTGTGATCTCTATATATTACATAGGCATACATGACATTCAATAAATGTTACAGGTGAGCCTGATTGTGTTAGTTTTGAGTTTTGATAAAGATTTGTATTTGACAGTGATAGATCCTCTTATGTGCTTTTATTTGATCTGATATTTTTACAGCTAAGCATTTCATCACAAATTAAAACATTAAACATATCAGATTTAGTGATGATCTGTGTATAAAAACATAATTAAATGTCAATGACATTCTCCACTCATATATAGACTAACAATAATAAAGTATGGTACTATCTCTATGAGCTTTAGTCCACAAACATGGTTACAATCTCTCATGAAACTTTCATGGTCTATTTGGAAAATATCACATTCCCAGATGTAAGGAAATGGTTTTTCCAGATGTGCGCCAAATGGTCCCCCTCCTCAAGACAAGTACAACTCGATGTTTTCAGACCAGAGTGGATGCATTTCTTTCTCCCAAACAAGACAGAAAGTGATCTGCATGTAAGATGAGCAGACTGTCACAGAAAGTGACTCTTTTATAAAGTTTTAATAATGATCCCTGCTCTGAAATTATCTTGGGAAAGTCTTCCATAACATAGTTACTATTCTATAATTATTCCATAATAGTTCATAGTTATAGTACAGCAAGACATGCAACCATCAGCTTCATCGGTTTTTACTACTATTTTTTACTATTATTTACACTGTAGATTTTTTATGGAAAAAAAAAAAATACATTTTATACTGAGGTTTCAGCCAAACCTCTCTGTATACAGATTTCCCTGGGCTTTTGGCTAGTAGGTTATGAACACAGGCTGTTTTTTCAGGTGTTGTTACAGGAACCAAAACAGGCACCTCTTCTGAAAGTGAAGAAAGAAGCATAGATTTCTCTAATGACAGTAACAGATGCCATGGCAGTTCCCTCAGGAGGCCTCTTCCTCACTGTGTTTGGGGGTGTAAATACTTTTAAACATACACCAGCCTATTTTAGATAGTCTACTAACACAGACATGTGACACCAATTCCAGAATTATTAAGGAACTCGGAGAAAATGTGCATTTATTATTTGTTATTTAAGTAGATTCACACAAAAAGCTGAAGGTTTCAAATGGAAGAAATGGTGCCATCTAGTGCTTATGTGTTGTATGCGCATGTTTTGCATCAAAGAACATTTGATTAGACATGAATTTGAAAAGAACTACTGTATATGTGAAAACACCCTCAATCTTGTACATTATAACCACTACATTATATAAATATAAACATTTCCCTGACAACTATATACATATAACCTTGTATTTTCTCATGTAGCTCTTTTCAGACTTCATACAGCGATGTGGAAAAAGTCACATCTTCGCCCAGCGTATGCTGTACCTGGACCGCCTTCTGTGCTCCCACTGCATGAGGATATGCTCACTGCATTGGCTCCTTTAGTAGATGATGCTAATCTTATAAGATCAGAAAAAAAGCCAAAACCTGGAAAATACATGAACGGTCCCATTGAAATGGATTTAAATGGGATTTTATGTCATGAATCTACAGAAAACAGCCTGTAATTTAAAAGAAAGTAATAATAATTACCCTAATAATGATGTGAAACCACCAAATTGTGTACTTTAAAGAAGAGCTTGCTAAAGAATTACTGATCACTAGCACATTTTGTCAGTAGCTGAGTTTATTGCTATATTCTGCTCCCTAGTGGAATAACAGAGACCAGCTCTTTTCCACCCAAATCTTTCAAATCAATTACAGTCAAGAAGATATTTTATTTTTAGAAGTGGATGTGGAAAGGTGGAAATGAGGGCATGAGGAATACACACACAAATCTCACTACTGCCTAGAATGTAACACACATTATCTGTAATATATCACATATCATCCCAAACATAACACGTGTTACATAAAACTGTAACATATTCAAATGTGAAGACCCCCACTACAGCTCTTTTCTACCCAACTACCTCAAACTTGCAATGTCTGATGTCTTGTCCACTGTATAATTTGTGGCTACTGTACAGTCTGGTCCTGCTGCACTGTTTCTTTGCTGCACTATATGTTTTGGATGTACTGCTTAATGTTGGGACACTAGCACCAAACCAAAACCAATTCCTTTAAACACAACTATAAAGCGTTTCTGGTTTTTAATTCCTTCCCATACAGTTTAACCCTGCAATGCTGTCTTAATCACATCTCAATTCTGCGCACTGCCTATTAATATTCATGGCTGGTAATGCTGTATCCTTGGAGATTAATCACAACAAAAGCAGAGAGCAGGAAAAATAAACAGCTTTAAATAGTTGTTAATATAATCAAATTATAGACTGAAATATAATAATTTTTTGAAATTATTCTGCAATTTGCAAACTCTGAATAGAAAGTAAAACAGTCAAATAATCTGAGCATGGAAATTGAACAATCAGTTTCTTCAGTAGAACATTCTTATAATTTTACATCAGTTAAAACAGAAAAAAGCAAAATGACATCTCAAAAAATTAAGTGTAGAAAAAAGGATCCTTTAGTCAGATTTGTCAAGCTGTACAGTTTTTTTTTTCTTAGATTTCTTTTATAGTGGTAAAATAAAAAATAGCCTTACTGATTATTAAAAAAAAAATCTAAACATCCCAGCTTCACACAATAATTTAGCATGTTGCACATTTCCAGTAATAATATCTACAGTACCTCATTGGAATTTTTTGTAGCATTTTACATTTGGTTGGTGTGTCGAATAGCGGCTGCCCCCATATCACTGATGACATTTTCCATTAAACAAATATTTGTAAAATGTATAAAAAGGCAGCTTAGATTTCATAAGAAGTCTCTGTCCAGACACGAACGTCTATCCAGCAAATAATTTTCTCTCCATTCTCACTGCTCTGTATGTAAAAATTATAAATAGTGAAAGGAAAAAAATGTTAGTGGTTCATAAAACCTATAGAACCTAGCTTTATGTGACTGCAGTCAAGAAGTAGTAATTAATGCTAATGTGTGGTGTGTTCCTTTTACATCTCAAACTCTTCCTGGACAAACTGAGGTATTCAAAGACGTGAGACCACAGCGGACCAGAAAAGCAGTCGTCTGTCAAAACAATTCCTTCTAAAGTACATCTATCTACAAAAGTTATCCATAAACGAGTCTGAGAACATTCTGGCTGAAGCTTTGCCATCTTCCTGACATGACCATGCACAGCACATAAAACTTATCAGGGAGACTCGCTGGTATCCTCCAGTGTGGACACAGTGCATGCTGCAGCTGGGTCTAAAGTGTCACTGAATCGCTGTCATGTGTCCATTGAGACTGGTGGTGTTTGAGCCGCAGTCCACGTACAGGTAACTCTCCTGAGAGACCTGTTCAGCGTGGCCAAAGTACACAGTGGTGACAGTCATCCTGAGGAACACAGACAACATCATATGGTGAAGATATGAAATAAACTGAAGTACAAAGCCGAGTTTCCAAAAAGCATTGCAGCACAAAGGTTACTATATATATATATATATATATATATATATATATATATATATAGGTTACGATATGGTAGAATGAGCTTCACATTAAACCCTCTCTACCTGAACACTGATCTTTACGGCCTTTATGATGCTTTTGGAAAACTGGACACAGGTATGAGTGTACTTAACAAATATATTTGTAAAAATGTACATCAAATAGATGAAAACTGTGACTATCTTGCTACATATTGTGATTATGTTAGTACTTGTAACGACGCATAATACATTAAAGCATGGTGAACCTGTGATGTGCCACCGTTAAACTTGGGCCTGCATTAATCTGAGCATAATTACTGCTTTTCCTGCCACCATTTATCAAAACACCCTCAAAGCTAATCATGAACCTTTAAAGGTTGGCCAGAATAGAACACAATAAAAAAAATTGGTTTATTAATTAAAAATAGCTTATAAATACTGCTCATTTTTTATTTTAAAGGCTTCTGTGATATCATTATTGCATAAAATATGATCATAATGCAATAATGATTAACCAATGGCTGACACTTATTAATTAATGTAAGGAATAAAACACAACAGGGCTTGCACTTAGAAAAGTCATCAAGGACAAAGTGCTGTGACGCGGCCTGACACAAAGGTTATTGATTTCCCTAAACAGCACATCTTGAATTACTTTATTCCTCATATACCACTATTATAATTTTTCATTAATTAAAGAAAAGCATGCTTTTTATCCATTTTTAGTTACATCTGTTGTTGTGGAACATCAGTGGAACAAGTGCATTCCTGTTACCACTTACATTATAGCAGCAATAAACAATCATTCCCTCACCAACCTCTCTTGTTCTCTTTCTTGAAAAGAGACAAAAAATACAGCTCGTCATTTTTCAGACTCCTTCCATAAATGTTATATGAACGTCTCCACCCAGAAAACTTCACAATAGTAATTTAAACCTGTTTATCCAGAGCTTCCACCATACAAGTCCCTCTGTGATTTGTTACTATAGAATTGATAATCTATTAGAATGAGCATGTTAATATAAACATGTGATGTGCCTTGCAGCTGGAAATACTATCAGAGCTAACATTATAGAAAATTACCGCGGTATAAAGACTGCTAATGACCAGTAGTGATCTCCCTGCAGTTAGTCTTTATGCAAATATATCAGAACAATCTGTACTTACTGCATGATGACCACAATGTTGTGCACTTTTATGGACTGCATGGTACAAAAGTCACTGAAAGACAAAGAAAAATGTTAACACACACGCACAAACACACACGCACACACACACAAACAAAGTAATGTACGCTGCATGTGCCTTGGTAGGAAATCATATGTCAAAACTCAAAGTACTTACTAAATGTAGCTCATCTCATTGGCTATGACTGTGAAAACAGAGAAATCGACCTAAACAGGAACAGACACAGTCAATACCAGGCTGTTAACAGTGTTTACAGTATTTACACAGCATCGAGCCAGTTGATTAGATAGCCAATGTTAAGGCAATAAGAGTGTAAGGAAAGGCAAAAGGTCAGATGCTTGCTGTAAAAACTAACAATAAATGTGCTCAAAGTATTTCAGTACTTAAAATGCAAAACCTCTCTAAGAGGAAGGAAGTACACGTCAGAATACACTACACCAGTATTATGCATTTATTCCTGTAAACTCATCAGTAGACTCATTGCTAGGTCAGCGAATATACATTCCACTGTGATCTTGATTTCATGATGGGGTTGATGACTCATTCTGAACAGGAACTAAAAAACAACATGTAAAGGCACTCCTTAAACTAATCTAATGACTAACAGGCAGCAGGACACAATCACTGTAGACACAGGCAGAGTAAAACACCCATAAACTAAAGCATACTATGAGCTGGATGGATAATTTAACATCTTAAAGTCAGAAGACCTGTCAGCTGGTCCGTACTTGCACTCCTCACCCTTGTAACTACATACATCTTGTTAGTCGTTTCATTTCGGTTACAGGACACTCCGTCCTAGTAGTTGTAATGTGTGTGGGGGCCAGGGAAAACCCTCAACACAGTGAGATTTTTTTTTTTTTTTACCCTTTCTACTATATAATTCTAAAAATCACAGGCTTTTCTGAACTTAGATATGTTCCTCTTTTACATGTATCCCAACCACAAATAAAGTTCTAGCATTTTAAAAATCTGGTTACCCCATAAGTGAAAAAGGAGACTAAAGATGTAGACATTTTGACAGCCAGTATCTGATTCAAGCTGAACTGATTAGGTATGTTATAACCTGACAACAACTTGACCATAGCCTGACAGTTAATATGTAAGGAAATCACATTTATCTAGCAAGGCTTTAGACATCTTTACGCAGAATGACTGTTTTCCCACCTCATATATGATTTAAGATGAATAACTGACTAATAAGCTGCTACTTTAAGGGGATAAGTTAATCCATTACATATTCCACCTTTTAGGTATTGCCTTTTGAGCCGTGTGAGCACTGCACCAGCCTCTCTAACCCATCAAGCTCCCAGGAGCTGTCAGCTCATCTCACTGTACTGAATAATCTGCTTTAATATGAATAACTGAATAACAAGCTGGACTTTCAGGGGTTAAACAACAGCCTGTAGAGCATGAAGTGCTCTTTGAGGTTGGTCATATTTGCATGTGGATGTGAAAGTGAACCTAGTGTGAAAGTTAAAGCTGAAAACATGGCACGAATGAAGAATTTACGCACCTGCTGCATATCCAGGGGCATTACGCTTGTCAAATTGCTCACAAGTGACTTTCCGATCACTGTTTTATAGAACTGCACCTGCGCTGTGATGTTTGCCACTTGTACGGGATAGTAGTTGTTATTAGTAATGTTCAGTGTGTTCTGAAATGAGACAACAATTGACTTCATTGATTCCAAACAGCTCAAAATGGCACTCATCCTCTTCACATTAACTTCATAGCATAGAAAAACAATTAATCAGATGGGTAACAAATTAAAGGGGGGAAAAAACATTAAGTGTGTTACTAAGGTCAAGTCTCTGGAACGGTACTCATGCAATGAACACCATTCTTCCAAAAGATATTCCCTCAATTGGTGTTTTGATGCAACTAATCAGTAACATTAACAGTATTCATAAGGGATTCATAATGGATTTGAAAAATTCAATAAAAATAGTACAGTAGGACCAAATTTCTTTAGTTAATATTAAGTATTAACTATTAAGTTTACTATTAAATACTAACCTAGTAATATTAGGGTATTACATATTATTTATTTATTCATTAACACTAACGTCGACATCTTATGTTATCCTGCGGATACTGGCAAATGCTTCCCATATTCATATACACTTATATATTAGCCTGTAAACATGGTATTAAATGCTAATGCATGCATTATGAATCCTCACACATACAGATGTACATAACCTATATTTCTACTTCTGCAACATAGCTACACTTTATTATGCTTGCTGTATCTCTATGTGTATGTCTGTTTTTATTTTTTACATAGTTTTTTATATAGTTTGCATTGGCATTCAATGTGGACAGCAAAGAAAGAATTTCATTGTACAGGGAAACTTGGTTTTCCTCACTGTGCACATAACAATAAATGCTTTGAATCTTGAAAAATTGCTACCCAAAAGCCTTTCAGGTGCATGTTATGCAGTACAATTAAATATACCGACAAATAATATACCGACTAACAGACTGTCCCAAGCCATCAGTGAAACAGAAGAAACAAAAGATCTCACTGTAATGTTGAGATAGATGATGCGTTGCTCTGTATCAAACTGGACATGTGTAGATTTCACACCGACATAGGCGACATCAATGGTGCGGGGGAAGAGGAAAAACACAGCCAGGCCAGAAAGCAGGAGACAAAGCAGCACTGACAAGCTCACGTACAGCTTGCTGTAAAAACACAGGTTTGCTCATTACAGTCACTTACAGGTGATTACACTGTAATAAGAGAATAATGCAATCAGTTTTATGTCTTGAAACCAATCACAGCATGAATGTACAGGAAGGGTTAATGAGTTAGTAGAATGTTATATGCATGATATGGTAATAAATAGATTTCTGCTATCAAAGGGGCTTCACTGAGGTGTGCAGCATGCTGTCCTATCTTTCAGTCATAAATCTTGGAATATATAATAACAATACGTTTCAATAAACTTTCATGAAAGTGAATTTGCTTCGACCAGTCATCTGCAAAAAAAAAAAAAAAAAAGGCAAATGACAAGGCCTTACTGTTTTAACCAGACTTTTTCTTAAAAAGCTAACAGATCTGTGGAGTGTCCTGGTGAAACATACGTTCGTCTTGGCCTCAGTCTTTGGTCACTGTAGGGTATCAAGGCAACAAGCTGATTTTCTTGTTCTGAGCAGGAGAGAAAACACACCATGAGCTAATTTGCTTATGCTTAAACCCTCTCCGTTGGCCACTAACCAAGCTCATGGGATATTAAGGGCTAGGGTTACAGTGCACCATACTGAAGGCTTGAAACTAGAAGGGTATTAAGTGACACGTGAGGAACTTGAGATCCAAAGCAAACTTTGGCGATACTTTGGTCTAACAGTGTCAGGTATTTTTTCCAGTGTTGATAAATTGCTCAATACTGGCTGCTGATTTACGTAAAATTGGTGCCAGATATAACTTATTAAATGTCTTTCCACCCCTCTGGTTCCAAACCTTTGATACAAGTATTATTACACCAACACAATAAAATAGGCACCACAGTTAGCCTAAGCATTACAAGCTATTTAAACCTGATATAATTGCCAGGAATAAATAAATAATCTTCTGAAGAAAAAAAAAAACAGCCCATTTATTAGTATTTGGTTTCCTAATTAACAGTAAGCAAATCTTGACACTTTTTTTTTTTTTACCTCTTGGTATTCTTCCTGTTCCTTGACAAGTGGGACAGGTGACACTGTCCCTGCCTGTGAACTCAACGTAAGGGAACTGAGATATATCATTCTTATCCTCTACTGATTGAGAGTCAGGATCATCAGGTGTCAGCTTCTCCTGGCCCTCGCTTTTGTGTTTTGGCAAAGAGAAAATTGACTTGCCCATGACTGCATTTAAGAGAGAAAGAGAGAAAAGCAGAGGACGTCAGTAAATATCTGTGAAATGCCATAAAATGAATAATAGAATAGTTTTCACATGAGCATGTTGTGAAATGTATTTAGAATATCTCATGCACAACTGATTTTGTACATAAACTTACCTTCGTAATGTTCTGCCAAAAAGCATATGTGACATAAAATAAGTGAAATGTTCAAGCAAGAAGGATGGATTTGTTTTTTTTTTCCCCCTTCAGCTTAACTGAAGTTTGTATTTGATCACATCACAATTTTTAGATGTCCTTGATTTTTTTGCACACCTATGAAATATTACTAAACATCATTGTTAACATTATCTTAAATCCTATGGATTAATCACTGAAATGTCCTGCACTCTCAGAAATAAAGGTATTGTTTGCTTGTTACTGGAGTAACAAGGATGCATCGTGTGTACAATGAGTATGTATCATTTACCTGAGCTGTACTATTAGTCATGTCAAGTCAAGTCAAGTGGCTTTATTGTCATTTCTACCATATACAGCTGGTACAGTACACAGTGAAACAAAACGACATTCCTCCAGGACCATGGTGCTACATAAAACAATACAGAACTACAACAGACTACACATTACTATATGAAGTGCACGTGCAAATGTGTGCAAACAGCACAAGACAGTACAATAACTATTAAAAAACAAAACAGGACAATAGGCACAGTAAGAGACAGTGGAGCGGCTTCCACAGTTTTAGTATGAAAGTGTCAGATATAACAGATAGTGCAAAAGAATAACAATATACACTATATGGCCAAAGGTATGTGGACGCCTGACCATCACATCCATATGTGCCTATTCCAAAACCATGGGCATTAATACAGAGTTTGATTCCCTTTTGCTGTTATATTAACCTCCACTCTTGTGGGAAGGCTTTCCACTAGATTTTGGAACATGGATGTGGGGATTTGCCCAATCAGCCAAAAGAGCATTAGTGAGATTAGGCACTGATGTTGCATGAGGAGGCCTATTGTGCAGTCTGCATTCCAGTTCATCCCAAAAGTGTTCAGTGGGGTTGAGGTCAGGGCTGTGTGCAGATCCCTCAAGTTCTTCCACTCCAACTTTGGCAAACCATGTCTTCACTGATCTCGCTTTGTGAGATCACAGGGGCATTGTCTTGATGAAAATGTTTTGGGCCCCTCAGTTCTAGTGAAGTGAAATCTTAATGCTACAGCATTAACATTCTATACAATTGTGTGATTCCAACTTTGTGGCAACAGTTTGGGGAGGCTCACATATGAGTGTGACGGTCAGATGTCCACATACTTTTGGCCATATAGAGTATATATGCTGTTCCTCTTTCGGCTGCTCCTGTTAGGGGTCGCCACCGCAGATCATTGGACTGCGTATTTGATTTGGGCACGGCTTTTTACGCCAGATGCCCTTCCTAACGCAACCCTCTCCAGTTTTTTTTTTATCCGGGCCTGGGACCGGTACTGAAGGCGCACTGTGACTGGGGATGGTTCCCTGGCCGGGAATCGGACCCGGGCCACAGCGGTGAGAGGTCTGTGGCCTAACCAGTACTCCACCAGGGATCCTTATTTATTTATAATAATAATAACAACAACAACAACAACAACAATAATAATAATAATAATAATAGCAGCTTTTGTGGTTAAGTTTTATGCTTGGCCCTCAAGGTCCAATAATGTACCTTAAATTATTTTTTAAATGCATACTAAAGTATATTCATGTTTCCAGCTTAAGATAGGACTAAAGGTGCAAAACGTCCCATTGATAGTAGCACCAAAGCAGCTTTTCCTTAGTAACTTTATTTCTGATAGTGTGACCTAATATACATAGATAAATATTAAACACACAGAAATGAGATGGTGAAGTAAATAAGTTATGGATGCAATTTCAGACAATATCTCTAGTTATATAACATATTATATGTGTTATATAATATTTCAGGTCCTAACTCGAGATTTCTGGAGAGGAAAAGCTTTGCACAAATGCTAATTTAGTATA
The DNA here is from genome assembly GCA_022985145.1 of Pangasius djambal. Lineage (NCBI taxonomy): Eukaryota > Metazoa > Chordata > Actinopteri > Siluriformes > Pangasiidae > Pangasius > Pangasius djambal. The sequence goes on from CM040988.1 coordinate 17,033,853, forward strand.
AATGCAAAGCAAAGCAAATATGGCCCATATCTTACAGTAACAGTGAAATAAAGGCTAAAAGCTTAACATAGCCAGTGCAGCACAGCTGACATGACACTGGAGGTGTTTATGATTCACCGTCCATGAGGACATAGTGTACTTTACAGCAGAAAATACATACTGCGCATGCAGGGACTCTCTAATCCTGCCAGCTGGTGCTGTAGCTGTTACCTCTGTTCCGTACTGGATCTGATATTATTCAGTTTATTTAACGTCGTCATTCGGCCATTTATAGAGCACGGAGGCTATCATGTACAGAATGCGTTGTAGTTACATATCACCAATATATCTAGGCAACTGAAATCAACAAAGCCTTTCCCACCCGGTACTTACCTTCGTTTTAATTCTTGTTATTTGCGAACGCGCGATTTGTTTGCGGTCTAATCCCACTGTAAAAGTCGAGGCGTGAAGCTTAAACGCGCATGCGCAGAAGTGGGCGCACGCGCGGCGTACCTACGCGTGGTCTCGCGCAAGAATATTGACGCTACGCAATGGGCGATACCACAAATTTTTCGATCTTTTCGATACGATACCAAGAAAACACCAAGGCTAATATCCCGAAACCGATACTTAACAAAAATAAAATTCGGCACATTTTGTCTAATTATTGTTTACTGAAGTGAAATAGCTCCATGCTTATTTGTCTTTCTGCCTTAGAGCAGAGCAGTGCACACACACACACACACACACTCCTTCCTCTGCAGCAGCATAGCCAAAAATTAGTTTCAAGTGGGCTATGAGGTAATAAACTAAATAAAACCATTGTGTAATCTTTACAACTAAATCGATAAGCCTGACCCACTCATGTATTTTGCATTAAGAGAGGTGCTTAAGAGATGGTGCTAATTGTTTTTAAAAATCATTTAATCTACTGTCAACTAATACCATATTTATAGAGTCGCCATAAAATAACTTTATGACAGTTCCGCTGAAGAATTATTACAATAAGATGTTATTAATAGGGAGGAACATTTTATCTTTGACATTTAATCTTATAAACCCTGATCTGGAATTCTTTTTCTCCTCCTGCAGTAAACCTGCTGTACTTCCCAGGCTGTCATCTCAATATCGTTATGCTCACAATCTAATTTCCTAACAGAAATGGGGAAAATGCATGATTTAGAGTACATTTGGCCAATCCCGTTTCTCACCATAGTAGCTGCTAGCCAATAAAATATGATTATTCAAACTAAAGAGTGAGTTCATTTGACGTCTGGTGTGGTTAAATATGGAATGGTAATGATAACTGTTTATGAACATCATTGCAGAGCAATTCCTGTACAAAACATGTTATCTGACATTGAATAACATTGTTTTGCGAAGTAACTATGTTGTAATTAAGCAAGCTCATGCGAGCAAGAGAGTGGTTATCGGCACACAGGGTGATTGCCGTAATTTAGCACAGCCATGCTAATATTCAGTATAACCACTTACTACATTTGATATCGGCAACAGTGAAGCATTATCTATCACAGGGTTCTTCAAATCTGCAGAGTTTAGCTCCAACCTCCAAACTTTTCTAGTAATCCTGAAGACCTTGGTTAGATTGTTCAGGTGTGTTTGATTAGGGCTGGAGCTAAACTCTTCAGGACAGTGGACCTCAAGGGCTAGATTTGAAGAACCCTGATCTACCATGTTGGTACGGATGTACAGTTGGTAAATACATAGTCCTCACTCTGCTCCATACATGTTTCTTTTTCAATCACAAAGACATTCAACCCAAAAGTGAGGGGAATTTTTTAAAAAATTACACTTTCTTGACCCCATCAAAAATAAAAAATAAAAAAAGAGAAGTCTCAAACCTGAAATGTCCTGCATGAAAGCTATACTTACCAAGGTACCCCCTAAAAAAAATAAGACTGAGACTCGAACCCTTCCCATTATAAATTGACCCTAATAATGGAACTGTGAGCAAGCTTGAGCATTACATTAGGACTTAAGTTCTAAGTCTAAGGAACAAGAATGTGCAAAATGTTTATATATGTATCTTGTAATATGTTCTAGAGATCAGTTTTTGTTCAAGAAGCTAAGACCACCTTGAGCCAAGATATTGAGGCTTCCGTAATCAGCTGCATAACCAAAATTTGTTTTGTGCCATGATACAAAGATGGCCCTCATGGTTAAACCAAGTAGGGAAAAAAAAATCTGGTGCTTTTGCAATGCCGATACATAGATGTAATCGCTCAAAAAACAGAAAAATTAAAAATGGTCAAGCAACCAACTTTACAATTATTGGACCACTTGAGCTGGACTGACCCGTAACCGTTTCAAACTAAGAAGTGGAATTTTACGTGATGAACATAGGCGAGCGAAGTGATACACACAGTGAAAACTCTTAGTGAGATTATACTAAATATAAGCACTCTTGGAATGCCAATTGAGGACCAAACAAATTAGTCGACCAGAACTAACTCTTGTATAATGATGTTTGTAAAAGGTATATGTAATAAACTATGCTGTATGTGTGTTGTGATAACCATCCAGGAAGAAGCATTTGGAACTGGAAAATATTTCAGGGTGGGCTCAAATCCGAAATCCACCCCAACTATGCCAATGCTGCTGTGTTTGAATGTATGTTTGTAATGTTTTCAGCGTGCCTGTGTGTGTGTGTGTGTGTGTGGGAGCAAAGGGAGAAGGCAGAGGGAGATGTAGTAGTTACAAGTACTATCCTGCACTATTATTTATGGCATCATTTCTTTGTTTTCCAAATTGTCTTTAGCAGATAGGGTACACATTCAATCTGATAAAAAAATTAAACATATGATATACCAAAGTATATCACAATAGTATCAAATCGATTCTTATTAAGAAATGCCAGGATCGGAAGTATAGACACTTCAGTACCCGTCCGCTCATGCCTAGTTGGCACAAACAGTACATCCCAAACACTAAAAGTGGTTGGGTCACTTGGTACAAAGCTTCGTAAACCTTGATTTCACTCTTCATTAGATATTCATCACTTTTACACCACAGTTCTTACATAGTCTTACATGAGGGTGTCTTAGTCTGAGGGTGTTGATTAATTGTCTATAACAGCAGTTCCGGCTGTAATTCAAACAATTGGTTTATATTAATGTGCGCATTTTAATATTGTTTCTATAGCAACAGCTCATTCACAGTGAGGTGTCTTGCCGACAATCTACATAATCTAAGCCTAATAATAAATGGATTAAAAAAAATCTGATATTATTTACCAAAGAAAAAATATCTAGTAATTTACATGGAGGAAGTTCCTGTCTCTGTTTTTGTCTTATTAACTTAAAAGAAACAAAAAAGAGAGGCTGTCGAGGGATTGGCTGCTTATAGGCACTAAGTAATAACAGCAACTAATTTGCCTCTGACATTGCACAACATTAAATCTAACTATAAACAGATTAAAAAAAGTAGACATGTGCATTAATAAAATGAAGCTTGCAATCATTGACAAATTGCTGTGGTGTAAAAAGAATAAAAGACTTTGGGGTGTCCTGTTATTGGAATTACGTATATGAACATTGAGATTAAAACTCTTTGTGTTGGGTCGCATCAGACCATGCTGTTATTGATTATTTTCCTTTAGCCTTTGAATTTTCATTTTATTTTCCATTTCTGAATGGTGACAGAGTTTGTTTATTTGAGCACTGCATATAATGGCATGTGTGTGTGTGAGAGAGTGTGAGTGTGTGTGTGTGTATGTGTATTGGGCGGGGGCAACCTTTCTTATAATGTAAATTCTCAGTAAGGTGTGTTCCTTTGGTTGTTTGATATAATTATGTGGCTTATTTTTTATTTTTATTTATTTATTTTTTTAAATCTAGTCATTTTGACTGAGCTGACATTAAAATCATTCTTGCTTTACATTGATTAGATTATTAATGAAAAACTTAGGTTTTTCTGAATGACAAGTTTTGACAGGTTGTCTTATCTTCATTTCATGATCTGACGGCAAGAATCACAGCTGTTATTCACAGCATTGATGTGGATATCCTGCCATGTACATGGCAGCCTTTGGATTATCTCCTGGATGATTTGCACATCACTAATGGTGGTCATTTATAATGTTTGTAACTTTGTTACTTTAAAGGGGAAAAAAAACTTTTGGGTTCTGTGTGTCTAAATTTCCTTGATTGGTACTCCTGTGTAGTTGTAAAGATAATCTTTGAACACTCTGTATATTGTAACATTCAGATATCTTGACAAAATGGATAAATGTTGTCCATTTTTATGTTAGCTACATTTTTGTGAGAGCTTCTCATACTGACCCAGAAGGTAACACTGGGCCAACCAACCCTGCTCTCCCCTAAGTAATGTGAAGCTGGATATAAAACTAAAGTAAAGTGCTGCTAATCTGCAATTTAATAGTGGAACTGGGTCATATAGGCGGAAAATTAAAGTGGACGCTTTTACGGCTTCAGTAAACACAAGGTGTTATGGATTTGTCTATTGAGCCAATTTATTATTATTATTATTATTCCATCTATCTATTCTCTGTACCACTTATACCTACACTCTGTACCTACACAGGGTCGCAGGGCCTGGAGTCTATCCCAGGGGACTCAGGGCACAAGACAGGGGACACCTATGGGGTGCCAGCCCATCACAGCGCACAATCACACACACCCATTTACACACTATGGACATTTGAGAAATGCCAATCAACCTACAACACATGCCGTTGGACTGGGGGAGGAAACCGGAGTACCCAGAGGAAACCCCGAAGCACGGGGAGAACAGGCAAACTCCACGCACACAGGGCAGAGGCGGGATTCGAACCCCCAGCCCTGGAGGTGTTAACCAGTAAACCACCGGCCCCCATTATTATTATTATTTATATTATTATTGTTATTATTATTATTTTATTGACTGATGCGAGGATTAAACGTGGTGGTGTGTTTATTTTTGCCTGTTTAGTTCAGGTAGTATGCGAGGCTGTTTGGACGTTGGCTTTATCAGTTTCACTGCACTTTTTCAGCAATGGTTAATCTTATCTTTGTGTACCAGGACCAAACCACTTGTCACTCATTTTGAGGAACACCGGGCGTAGTCACTCGACTATAAAATGTAATATGTACTAAATTTACACCGAAACAAAGAAAGGGCAAACTATTATAGTCTCTTTTAAAGACGTTATACAATGATAGCGCGTCCCATATAACACTGCATCAGAGATATATATGAAATGTTTTCCAGGGAAACCCCTGTGAGTTTCGGTAAAGGCGGCTTGGTGCAGTCGTCCTTCCTCCTTCACCTGTTCAGTTTCAGGTTGTACTCTCACACCTCTGCTGCACAACGCAAACACGGCGCGGACAAAATGGCGGATTCACCTGTGTGAGAGGAAACAAGTGCAGACAAGACTACGGACATACGAGTTTACAAATGTTTTGTCAGGTTTCTCATGAGCCATAGTTTTAAGTGTTTTTAAGTTAGTTGTAAGTGTTTTTCATTAGCCTGTTTTAAGAGGAGCGCATTCCAAATATGCGCTTGTTATTTGGGATCCTTATCATCTTCATGGTAACAGGTACGGGTGTTCCCAATGTTCAGCTCCTCTCCACATTTCTGTTTTTTCTTTTCCTTCCCTTTTTTTCCTTTTCTTCTTTTATTGTTGTTTTTTATTTTGAGTTCTTTACCCAAATGACGAGGTTATTTTGACAGACTTTGGCATGCAGTGAATTTCTAGGCCTAAGACAAGCACATTGTTTATTCAGTACAGTACTAATAACATATTTATTGTTTTATATCTTTTCAAGTAGATCTTTATTAACTTCCTGTATCTCTTTTTAATGCCTATTTTAAGACTGACTTTTCTAATTTGCTACTAATTCCGTAACTGATATTATATCTTATATGGTCATTGCTGTGTTTAGTTTTTAATCCTAGGCCCTACATTATTGTTTCATAACATTTCCTTACAGTCTTCGTATAATCAGATCATAAAACAGTAGCTATAGAGGCTACAAGAACAAACTCAGGCTTAATCAAATGGGACAAATATTTATATTTTTTTGCCAAATATGCAGTTAAAGTTATATCAGACTGACAGAGTGACTTTAAAATTCTGTGATATTTACTGTATGTTGACAAATGTACATTCCAATCCCTAAAATTAGACAGTGTGTAAGAGGGTTACTCCATGACCCATTCAGTGGTTTCTGTCTTGTGAGTCATAGTTCCTGGTTTCAGTTAGTGCAATCTTTCAAGAAATCTCCAAATTAATTATTTATTTAGTTATTTATTTTTGGCTATTGTGGCATACTTTTCAAGACATTTATGCTCCATGAAGTCAACTTTCCAGGCTAAAACCGAGTAAAAGAAAAGCTGCTTTTGTTCTAGTGAATATACAGATGTGTCTGTCTGAGGGCTGTTAGTGCAGCCCCTGAAAGGGTTTGTGTCTTTACAGTTCACTTGTACTCCGTGATTACATGTTACTTGACAAAAGTTAGGTTGTTTTCTAGGAAGCTACCGATATGTTACAGACTGCCTCTATACATTAGAGATGCGTTCATTAACATGAGATACTATTTGTATGCAATCATATAGCTGGAAGGGCTACTAAATATTTGTCATTAGGGAAATTAAATGGGTAGAATCACTCCAATTTATCACAATTTTCCCTAAAAAATTGAGTGTGGCACTCAAAATATAGACAAAATCACTTGTCTACAACATCTATAAGGTTAATCTGTATATAAAGGTTAATTTAGTAATGGTGTTTTTGAGATGTGTATGAGCAATATATGCATATAAAGCTTGATTTGAGTGTTCATAATAAACAGACATATCAGAAGTTCTTTTCATATAGCAGAATTTATCACTGATCACTTTAATACATATTACTAATTATTTTATACTCATAAAAAAGGAAAATACTCTTGGTGTAGCCAGTAATATTCTTGATCAAAATAAATTTGGCTTGCGGTATACTCCCAGAAGTTCTTCATTATTTCAGATTATGTACCTTTTTTTCTCTGCCTTAAAGTTCCCTGCTGTACCATGGGAGCGTATCACACCTGAGCGTTTGTTTTATGATTGTAGAAGTCACACATTTTTGCTTCCTGAAATAATTCAGTTGTGACATCATGCTGAATAATTGTGCTGTATGAATGAGAATGGGTGCTTAATCCTAGGATTGCTGCTCTGAGACCATAAGAGATTAGTATAACAGGACAAGAACATTTCTGACACAATTATGGTTATAGTACTGGATTTTCTTTATCCAGTGGACTAGCACAGACTAACCTCCTCTTTTGCTGCAGGCTTCACCACGGGGGTCAATGTCGTCTGCCCTGTGAAACGCTATGTGGTCATCCTGTTCCAGCCGGTTACTCTTACGTGTGATTACACTACCACAGCCACAGTGCCCCCTCTTATCACATGGAGGTACAAGTCCTTCTGCAGAGATCCGATCCAAGCTGCCCTGAACCCAGGCAGTGCGGATAATGCCTTGGCCCAGGCCAACCCCAACTACAACCCCAACATCGAATGTTCAGACAATTCAAGGACTGTACGCATTGTGGCTTCTAAGCAGACTGCGGTCACACTGGGAGCTGAATACCAGGGCCGCAAGATCAGCATCCTTAATGGTAAGAGACAATGACTGTGATATGGGGCTTAAGAGGAAGTACTTTTTTTTATTTTTATTTTTTATTTTCCCTACAAGAGCCATTGTCACTGTAATGGGAAAACAAAATACTTTAGTTTACAAATTTACAGGTTTGGAAATTTTAAAAAAAATGCAGTCAGATAGCACAGTTAAATGCATAAAGGCTCCATCATTAAGGTATTAAGAAAAAATCTTGCTTCAGTAATAGCTGTTAGGGATAACTTCAGGGGAAATAATTATAAATAAATACATGCTACTTGAGTAATGAATATCCAAATATGTTGAGAGGTATAATAATGCAGTTCCACTTAATAGCGTGGCTTTCTTTCTCTCAGATGCCGACCTCAACATTGCTCAGACTGCATGGGGTGATAGCGGTGTGTATGTGTGCAGTGTTGCTTCATCCCAGGACCTCTCAGGAAATGGCGAGGACTATACCGAGCTCATTGTTTTGGGTAAGATTCATGGATTTATTGATATTTATTTAATATCTGCACACAAACCCAAACCTTTGGCTGTAATTATTTGCCACCTATACATTAGTTTTTTTTCTTTCCCTTGATGAGTGGTGTGGTGTTGTAGAACATTTGTAGAGGAGGTGAAGTCGTGAAATTTTTTTTTTTTTTTTTTTTTTTTTTTTTTTTTTTTTTTTTTTTTTTTTAAACCTCTGTGGAGCTTCTCATACGAGTTGGTATTTAGCAGTTGCATGGTTGAGTTGCAGAGTAGAGCATTTTAAGAGGACAGAACTTTTCTGCTTGGATCATCAAGCAAAACCTTTTTCAATCATGGCTTTGTCCTCCTTCTTTCACAGAGAGAAAGTCAAATACTACAGACCTGCTGCCTGGCATTGACTTACTGATCATGGAAGGTACACTAAGTGCACCTCTGTAGTCCTAGAAGCCCACTTTTTTATGCACTTTTACCTCCTTCACCAGGAAAGCTACTTTATTGTCAGATAAAATACTGAAGGTCATTGAATTTCTCCAGAATCTGCAAGTTGGATACAAAATCTCCTTAGTGGATGATGAAAGTTTAAGAACGGAAAGTTGGTCTGTATGAAGGAAGGTTCATGCTCTTAAACTCCAGGAGACAGCTCAGCCTACAATAGAAGTTGTTGTAGAAGTTGCATCACCTCAGGGATTGAGAGAGTAAATGTTCAGGCATGATTCTGTCCTTAATGTGTCAAATGGTTGTTATGATTTTAGTGGCAGAACAACTGACGTGAGATAGACCTGTCAAGCTGGTTTCTCTTCTCCTTTCTTTTTTTTTATTTTTAATTTCATTATCTCCAGCACTACATTGTGATGTACTCTGTTCACTGCAGTGCAAATGCACACAGACCCTTTTTCATAAAAAAAAAAAAGCAACATTTTAGACATTTTATGATTTGATTGAGGTTGCCAGAATGAAATTGTAAAATGATTCTTTGTGTCTTGATTCATCCTTACTTGAGTTCCAGTCTTATTTTAAAACCCGAGAACATCTTAATGGTTTTCCATCATAAAAATCACAGTGTCTAATGCATTCCCATTATGGCCTCAGAATGATCTTCACCGTTCCAGTACTACTCAAGCGTTTAATGTATTTACTTATTTAAAGACAAAAAACTCCACATTTTGTTAAAATCCCAAGCCACTTATTGAAACATGGGTCTCAAAGTGTTGTGTGTGTTATTTATTTATTTATTTATTTTATTTATTTATTTTTTTAGAAACTCTCTACTCATAGCCCATCATTATTAAATTTATATTTGTTGTTGAGTTCAGAGAGTTATTGGCTTACAGGTAGGCCTGTAATTAACATGAATCTTAATCTAATTTTAATTAAAAAATCTGTTGTGTGAGTGGAAAGTTCATGCATAAAACATCCAAGTGCTCAATGGTTTAAATAAACCTGTGCTGAGACTGAATTTTTTTTTCTCCTCTCTTTTTTTTTCTTCTTTCTTCTTCTCCTTCTCTCTCTTCTTTTCTCTTCTCTTCTCTTGACATTCTTCAACTATGTCGTTCCTCCACACTTCTAGTAATAGCACTTTCTGGCTCTTCACAAGTTCTCTCCATTAGAGGGGAGACACCACTGTCAGTCATTATGTGATCAGACATGCCCATGCAGTTCTGGTCAGGCAGCACAGATGGCCATTAATGTGTAGTTTTGTATATACAGTGCCTTGGAAAAGTGGCCATCAGAATTGTGTGGATTATGAATGACACTTACAGATTGTCCCAGCCTGGATTTTTATTGTAAACCAGTATGCCCTTACAGTATATTATCTAAGTTAAGATTTATGATTTGTTGATTTTATTTAAAAAAAAAAAAGGATAAAAAAAATTCAGCTCCTTCAAACTAGTACTTGGTAGAACCACCTTTTGCTGCAATAAGAGCTTTAAGTCTGTTGGAATAAGTTCCTACCAGATTTGTACAGTGTTTGGGAGTGATTTTCACCCATTCAGCTTCCACTTCCTCACTATTGATCCAGCAGTGCTTACTGGGAATGGCCAACCATTTAGATATAATTTTACATGCTGTTCCCAAGTTTTGAAATTCTATTACCTTATATTTAACTTCCTTAGAATGCTGCTTATTCTTCATTTTCACTCCTTTCATTCAGACTGACAGTCTCTTCAGTGATGGTTCAACTGAGGTGGAAATGAAGAATATGTATATTTATCTTGTGTTATTCTGACAGATCTGATAAATTCCAGGAGAGTTGAGTGCCTGCTATTGCCAGGCACTGTATATTGTGTGAATCTACCATTGGTAAATGTTAAATTATTGGATTATATTTTAGAATTGTCTAAACAGGGTCAAGGTCAAACGTTTTTCTTCAATAGCTGTCTGAAGAATATTTTAAGTGTATTTGAGGCATACAAATTAGTAACAAGAAGGACTAGACTTGTTGATGGCAGAGGCATCCCTATTGACACCGTTGGCATAAATTTATTTTTTATTTATTTATTTATTATTATTCAAATTTTTTTTTTTTATAAAAGCACTTTAGAGTGTGTTGCCCAGGAGGCTTTAATTTGTCAGTGCTAATTAATACATATAAAGCATGTGTCCTAAAAGTTATAACATATTTAAAATTAGAGAACCATTTATGTTTAAACGCATTCCTATACTAAATAATACTAAATGTTTTGTGTAATTCAATTTTAATGTAATTTTTATATGATTTCAGCCAAACAGACCCTGTTTCTGTAGCATTTATTTTCCACTGAAATAAGCACTATTAAAAATTCTTAGATGCACAGACCTATGTAAAGGAATGCTTCAAGAGAGATTATTCTTATCTCTATAGCTGCTGAGTGCTTAATCTGGCTCAGTAACTGTTCAGCTTCATTTAACTTTGTTTACTCTGTCCTCTCTGTCAGATTGGTTGTTGGTAGTATTGGTGGTGTTTGGCTTCTTCTTGCTGCTGCTCTTCATTGGGATCTGTTGGTGTCAGTGTTGCCCTCACACATGTTGCTGTTATGTGAGCTGCCCATGTTGCCCAGAACGCTGCTGCTGCCCAAGGGCATGTAAGTACAGTTATGCCTGCATTTATTGATCCTTGGTGTCTCTCTTCTCATAATTGCTTTGTGGTAATGTTAGGTGAGAATTATCACTATGGAGTTGCATTGTGTGTGTGCCATATACTGTAGGTAAAAGACCAAATCTCAAGTATTAATGGACACACTATCTCTGTTTTCTTTCATTTCAAGTGTATCAAGCAGGAAAAGCTGTGAAGGCAGGTGTTCCTACTCAGTATGTAGCCAGTGCGTTCACTCCTAGTTTGTATGGACAGCCAGTGTATATTGGAGGGCCTTCACCACCCATCCCAATGCTGCCCACGCCTCAGGGTGTCAGTGTCATTCCCTCGAATGGCTATGGCAGGGACTTTGACACAGCCAGCTCAGGTGGGTAACACCTCAAATCCTCTATACACAGGATTGTTCTTTAGGTGAAATCATTAGTAAAAAATAGAGACAACTCTGATAATAAAAATGGCTTCTTTTTCACTTAGTTCACTCTGATAATTTATACCCTGCACTACTACCTCTACATACTATTTATTGTATGTAGTGTATATGTTGGGTCTGGTAGGATGTGCAATATTATGTACAATATTAACTGTACTGACAAATATATTCTGTTGTATCTTGTATAGTGTTTTTTAATATTGGAAACATCCTCAATAACAGCGGAACTGAAAGCAGATGTTGGGCTGTGTGGTCACTAATGAACCCCCTAAAATAAACAAACAAATTGAAACAAATTTTGGTTTGTCATAATGGATTTGTCTTCTCACTGTTGCTTTATGCTTTCTATTGTAGTTGGTCAGGGATCTCAGGTACCATTACTACAGCACCAAGATGGTGGAGCAGGCCAGAGTAAGTAAAGAATTGAACACTTTCATAGCTAATCTGTTTGAGTCTGTGTACTTTTTTTTTTTTTTTTTTTTTTTTTTTTTTTTTTTTTTTTTTTTTTTTTTTTTTTTTTTTTTTTTTTTTTTTTTTTTTTTTTTTTTTTTTTTTTTTTTTTTTTTTTTTTTTTTTTTCTTTCTTTCCAGTTTTTGTTGCTTCATTTACAGTCCCCTCTGAACGTATTGTAATGGCAAGGCCAATTTTTTTGTGTTTGCTGTACGCTGAAGAAATTTGGGTTTGAGAAAGTTGTAACACATCTTGATGTAAATATCGGGAAATGAAAGCTGAAATTCTGATCTATCATCTCATATTCATCTAATGAACTGCAAGTGACTTCAGTGTTACAAAAACAAAAGAACTGATCTTGCCATTCCTATACTTTCAGAGGGGACTGTTCTATAGATCAACCTCCTTGGCTGTTGATTGTATTGATTTAAAAAAAAATTTTTTTTTTAATTTTACGTTCATAGTTATGGGATATTTGTTTGCGTTTCAGCCCGTAGTGGATACCGTATCCAGGCTAATCAGGATGGGAATCCTACTCGTTTGCTGTACTATATGGAGCGAGAGCTGGCCAATCTGGACCCCAGTCAGCCTGGAGGTGCTGCAGACAAATATGGTCGCCGTGAGTTCCCTTGGCAGGGGTTCCTATTCTGCACTTCACTGATTTGGGTGGTCATTGAGGGAAACTGTATTAGGTGTCTGCTAGATTCCCTTTGTTTCTAGGCTCATTTTAGGGGTGGAACTGTAATGAATCCTAATTTTTTTTGGCATCTTACTTTTTTTTTTTTTTTTCTTGCTTCCACATACTCTTTCCTTTTTCACACACTCTCATTCTCACTCTATTACTCACTACCTCTCTCCTTCAACCATCACTTATTGCCTCACTCATTCCCTCCTCCTACAACTGCTGCTCTTTTTCCTTCTCTCTCTCTCTCTCTCTCTCTCTCTCTCTCTCTCTCTCTCTCTCTCACACATAGTTGATGGTATGAGTGAGATCAGTTCCCTGCATGATGGCGGAGACCCTCGTAATCGTGGTCGCTCCAGGCCTCCCCAACTGAACACGGTGTATGATGATGAGAACATGAGCACCATCAGCAGTGTATCTCAGAATATGCGGAGAGATGAGCCCAGGAGAGGGGGCGGAGGCGGTCCTAACCGTGGCCGTGCTCGTTCCATGGACAACCTTGATGATATCGGCCGAAATTACAGAGACCGCGATTATCCTCCTAGAGGAGGCAGAAGAGGGTGAACTAAGAATCAAATGGCTTACAACTAATCTGAATGAATATAATCTTACATTTGTGGAATTTGTCTTTTTTTTTTTTTTTTTTTTTTTTTTTTTTTTTTTTTTTTTTTTTTTTTTTTTTTTTTTTTTTATAATGATTTAAACGTTTTGATCTCCCTGCAGTTCTGATGATGAATGGAGCAGCAGCGCTCGTGGCTATGACCGCGTCCCAGATGACCGATATCGTGACTATTCTCCTGACGATCGCTTCCGTAATGACGCTCGGGGAGTTGGCTTGCAGGGCCGCCGCAGTCGTAGCCGTGATGACTTGATGGATCTGGAACGTGGGCGGGGTGGCGGAGGCCGGGATGCTTACGATGACAGCTTCCTGCGGGAGGCGATGGAGAGGAAGAAGATGGGTGAGCAGCAGCGTGCACGGAGCCGTGAGCGTCTTGACAGCGACAGCGAGCGCTCAGACCGCTACAGGGGAGGACATGGGGGGCCACCACCACTCCCTCTCAGCAGGCCTGCAGGCAATCCCGACCAGCGGCGTGCCAACAACGCCAGCTTCCCGCCTCCACCATCCTACACCGAGGATACAGACAGCTTAGCATCGTCCAAGAAGAGCAATCTCCGCAAGGTGAGGAGTTCCTACTAGTATTGCAGACAATGATTAATTTCTGAGTTGTTGAAACTCTACCAATATTAATTTTCACAATCTGAAGCATTTATAACAAATAGTGCAACAAACTGACTCCTTGGAATTATAAGTTGGGGTGTTTTTTTTTTTTGTGGAGTATCGGGTTGAGGTAATGTTCTAATATTATTTTTGGCACTGAATGTATGTGAGAAGTTTTACACCAATATTAATGACATTTTTTTTAAGAAGTTATAGTAATATCTTAAAATCACAAGCTTGACAGATAAAACCTTATGATTCCGAGGTGTCTTCCTTTTTATGGTCTGAGAAAGCAGGTTGTGTGATTTATGTGAAATTGTGTCTCTTCCATAGAACGGAGCTGTGAGTCGCGAGAGTCTGGTGGTGTGAAACATTAAGAGATTGCAGTCAACATGTCCCTTGGTGTGTTTTGTAAGTTTGTGTTTTTCAGTGTCAGTTGCTGAATGTTTATTGTTGGATTAAATGGGGATGTACATGTGTGAATGCGACTTTATTTGAGACAGAGTCTCATGACTTAATGCAATGTTACTATTTCAAGAGTTTTCTGAATTTGTATGTGATGGTTTTATAGCTAAAATCACTGTTTGTTTTATAATTATGAATAGTGCATTTTTAAAAGCTGTTTTTCCGATAATAAATATTTTCCTTAAAATATCCAGATGACAATAAGACTAGGCAGTAATTATACACTCAGCAAGCTTTGCATCTTATGGCTCAGAAACGGAATTGTAAATGTGTACAAATTATAATTAAAACTATTTTAAAGATCGCTGTAAAGGGATTTTCCCACTGTTCAGATTTGTTTTCAGTATGGCAGCAGTAATTTCTCTGTATTGCTAGTTTTATGGCCTGGAAAAGAAAAGAAGTTGCCTCTCTTCACAATGTCGTGTATATACGTTTTATAAATTTCTTTACTTTAACCATGCATTTTGTTTTGTAACAGAATAACCAGAATTTTGTAACCAGACGTGTAAATTGCTTTCATACATTTTCAGTAATTTGTTATGCTGATATTTTTAACCTTGAGCATTTGTCAATCACTTTCCAATAAATCTTTTCTATATAAAATAGACTTGATGTTTATATTGAAAGGAAAATGAGCTTGCTTTAGATTTTCCTTTTGCTGTCACTAGGTGGTGTCAGTTTTTTTCTTTTAAAGTTATGTCATATTAGTCGGGTTATGTGTTGTGCAGCTGAATGTGACTTGGGCCTGCAGTTCTACAGTTAAAGGAACTCATTGATTCCTTTCATATTTCATAACACAGATCTTTAGATGTTGATATTAGGTTTCTATTCATGAATTTGGAAAAGGCTGCAAAGCTCTTAGCAGAAGGGGTTAATAGAGAAATCCTGACAAATGTTTTAATTTACCTACCTGTTGGAAGTTTTTTTTTTAATTTTTTTTATTTTAAATTATTATTATTAGTAGTAGTTTTAGATTACAGGTTTAATCTACAATGAACAGAATTCATTGCACATCTATCATATATATATATATATATATATATATATAACACATTTACAGAAAATCCAGTGCACTGCCAAGAGATAAAGTGCACGTGTATGATGTATGCTGTGTAGCGTTATGACATGGGAAATGTCTGTTAGCCTTAGCAGCTGATCAGATTGTTAAAAATTAAAAAATAACCCAAGTGATGCAAATAAAACAAAACGGTGCAAACGTGGTCCAATGAGATATTGTATAGTGTGTCATCTCACTAGTGACAATACACCTTAAAATGGCCTTTTAACCCTTTAACTTTCCAGATTCACAGCAATCAGTATATTACATGGTGTCTATACTAACCTTAGGCCAGAGAAAAGTGAACCACTGACAATTTGTGTGTGTGTGTGTGTGTGTGTGTGTGTGTGTGTGTGTGTGTGCGCGCACATCGGGTGGGGGGGATCTGGTAGACAGTGGGATGAAAAGGGAGGGCTTGGGCACAGATGCCATGGGGAAGGAGATTTGCATCATACTGGCATTGCTGGCATTTTAGTCTTGCTGTTTAGGGAGTGAGGATCCTCCTCTAAGGTAAGCGTGCTCTTTCTCTAGTATTACCTGTGAACGATTTCAGGTTAAGGACAATAGTTGAGCATTGATGTCAAATCAGATGTTCAATTTTGAATCACAGGTCTGCAGTTTTGTTTGAGGACAAATTTGATGTAATATATTGTCTGTCACAAAGTATTGTCATTTTTAATTCAAAAGTAAAGATAGCAAATATCGGTGCAATTTGTTTTTGAAATTGTCCAAATTGTTACTACCTTTGAGCATGCACTAGTATCTGGTGAGTTATATTACATTTAATTTTTATTCATTAATTGTTAATGGTAATCTATACTGCTGTTTACTAGCATAGACATATTAAGACAAATTAAACGAGATTTTACTTTTCAACTGCTTGCGTTTAATGTGCATCTTAGATATTGATCTCACGCTACTTATTTATTTGAGGTCCTGTTTCTTCTATAAAGTTCTTGTGTAATGATATGCATTAGTACATGAGTGGTGGTTGTTGCACACAAATGCAATACCTGCTCAAGCAGATCAAATACAGAAATCAACTACATACTTAAACAGTCTCCAGTGTGATTTGGGCATGTAGTGTCTTGCTTTTAGTAACACTTTAGTATATTATTCATGTTTAGACATGATCCTAAAAGAAGTCATGTAGTTACAGCTGGTACACCAATTCATAAGAGTCTATTTTGAAACATCCTATTTTTCACTTGTTAATAATCATTGTGTACAGCATAATTAGAAATAAAATAAGATGATGATCTGGGTAACTGTCAGGATTAAAGAAGACCCACTTGAACTGGACAACCAAGCCACTCCCACTAACTAATAGCATTTTGTAGCACAATAATGTCTTCTGAGTGGTGTTGCTGCTTCATAGCTCCAAGCTCCCAGGTTTGATCTTAAGCTACTGTCTGCATGGCTGTTCTCCCCATGTCTGTGTGGATTTGCTTTAGGTTCTCTGATTTGCTCCCACCTCCCAAAAATATGCCTGTAGATTGGTAACTCTATACTTGCCCCTAGGTGTGAATGAGTGTGTGAATGTGTGTCTGTGCATGGGGCTCTGCAATGGACTGGCATCTCATTCCCAGTTTACTCATGCCCAGTTTTCCCAGGATTGGCTTTTGATCCATCACAACCCTGAGCAGGATAAAGTATTTTCCAGAAATGAATGAATGTCTGTAAGATGTCATGTGGACTGTACTTGTTTGTCAGTCAGGACTGTTTACTTATCTTGTATGTACTGTGTATGGTTTTATGCTGTTCTCATATCCTGTTACTCATTATTCTGTACAATCTTGTATAATTTGGATTCAGCTTACCTCAGCTTTCATCCTGACGATGTGTGCAGTTTCTAATAGCATCACCCTACACTTGTCATTCTACTGAAAATTTAGTTTTGGACATCGTTCTTTTTCGAGAAGGCTCGCGCAACCACCAAGTGCTAAATTTATTTAGTTATTAAGTTTGTTATTTTACTTTCAGGAAGGTGTATTGTGCGTACATAAGTAAGTATAACTGTGCTATTTTTTACTTACATTAAGCCAAATGCATAATATGGTAAGGTGTATGTGGTTATGTTTTTTAGCCTGCATTTAAATAATTTAAATGGATGTAGTGTGTGTTGTTATGGCTTGTGATATTGTAGTTTATGTTTAATTAATATGGAGCTGCGCTGCTATTCGTAGTTGGTGCATGCGCACTAGGTCAATCATGCAGTCAGCACGTGAACACCTCATTTTTGAGACCAGTCTGTACTTGCTCACTTGGTATGCAGTGCTTATTTGAGAGAATGTTTAAGAAGGAGCATCGTAGATTATTTATATTATGCTCATTATATTCACAAAGACTGATGTAGTTATATAGGGTTGATTGTATCAAATTATTTGTTTACAGAACCACAGTTCGCCTTATTAAAGGAGTTTGGTTGAAGAGCTGGCTGGTTCTTTTGTAAACCCTACCTCACTTATTGACATCACAGAGTTAGCATGAGGACAATGTCAGGTGCATTGGCAAAATGGGAGATGCCAAGAAAAGTTCAAAGCCTACTGGCCCACTGTCCTCCTTGGCTCAGAAAAACAGCCGTTAGTACATCAGCTCCAGAATCTCCAGTTAAACCAACCACAAAGTCAGACACAGACACACACTGCCCATACTGTGGCAATAATAAACACCATGTAAACCGTGGTTCAGATTCCAAGCAGTTGAAGAAGGAGCAGAAAGAGACATGGGTCAACTAACAACAGATGCTGGTAATGTGGTTGTGGCCATGAAGCCGTTAAGATCATTCTGAAAACTCACTGTAAGGCATGCAATAGGAAACACCTCCTGGTGTTGCATCAGGTGAATGACCGGGCTGAAGGCAACACATCAGAGAAAGCTGTGGCCGAGAGTTGTCTTGTTAACACCACCAGTAGCGTTCTTTATGTTGACAGCCCAAGCTACAACCCTAAAGAGCTCTTAAAAATCAGCAGGGTCTTAATAAGGAATGGGAATCATTCACTAGAGGCGTATGCCATTTTGGATGATGGGTCAGAGTGTACAATCATTCTAATGCAGCGGCTCAGCTGTTAGGTTTCAAAGAGCACCCTGAAGATGTAGACCTCCACACAGTGAGACAGGACATGAAGTTCTTCATGGGGTGGCTGTCTTATTCACTATATCCTCAGTTACTTCTGGCTGAACACATCCACCCCATCAGCACTCTGCAACAAAGATATAAGCATCTTGCTAACTTGCCACTCCAGCCACTGAATGATGTATGCCCAGTGCTTCTCATTGGTTGAGACTGCCCACATCTGATTACAGAGAACCTGTGCAATTAGGTGCTATGAGTGGGCTAGCAGCAGTAAATACCCACCTTGAGTGGTCCTTGCAGGGCCCAACACAAGACCTTAAGCGTAGTCTGGATCAACAACACTGCCTTTTCACAATTACCTCACCCTCCACAGACCTGTTATCTCATGTCATGACATTATAGCAACTGGACATGCTTCCATACTACAGTGAAAAGATGGGGGTAAGACCATGCCAAAACGAGAAAGCCATTCAACTCCTACAGGAGAGGACAGTATACCACAGAGCCAAGGTTTTGGTCCAGCACCTATGGGACAACCCACAACTACCAGAAGAGTTTCTTCATTCTTGGTGGAACTCTTAATGGAACTCAAAGAGCTGCATACGATCTGAATACCTAGGTGTTACTTAAGCCATGGACTGGACCAACCAAGCAGTAAAAGAGACATTCACATCATTTGCAATTCCTCTGAGAGGGCATATTCAAGATTCAAAGAACTTTATTAATCCCAGGGGGAAATTGCTTCAATGGGTCTGTGGCTTACTTAAGGACTGAGAGCTCCACTGGGAAAGTGGAGAAAGTAGGACAGTCTCTTTCATGATTGCATTCCTTCCAAAAAACAGCAGTCCATTCCATGCCTAGATCTGTGTGCTGCGCTGACTGGATGCAAGGTCTATGCAAGGTCCTTAACATGGAGTTAACTTTTCCCATCCACAGTATCATGATGTGATCTGACTCTATGATGGGTCTTGCTTGGCTATTGTCAGTGTCGTGCTATTACAAAGTATTTGTGTGGACTGGAGTGGCAGAGATAGAAGAGTTGACTACATCTGCTACATGGTGATATAACCCATCAGGAGATAACAGACATCACATGGAGCAAATCTCTATAGGACCTGAGTAAGAGTAGCAGGTGGAATCATGGGCCATCATTCCCGGTGAGCCCTACACCTTGGCCCAACCCACCATGCCCATATCCTGATGAGTCACTCAGTGAGGTGAGACAGTCGACTACCACTGTGCTAACCTCTTTAACTACCTCCTTGCCAGATCTATCCCTGCTAGATCCACAGAAGTACCAGAATCTCACAGATTACATCAGCACTACTGCTCAGCAACATCATAGGGCAGCAGTACATATTACTCACTTAACTGGCCTTCAAGCTTGGCAGAAGTGTAGAATAGAGAAAAATATTGTCCAGGTGGGGAACTTTGTCATGATCATAGCTGTTAAAAAGGCTGTAGTCCCTTTAAATGTTTCACTGGATTGAACAATCAGAGTGTGCCACAAGTGAGTAATATGTTTATTTAGTTGGTTAGTTTAATTACATTAAGTAAGGTGTCTTGTGCGTGCATATTAAGTAAGTATGACTGTGCTATTTTTGTTGTTTGACTTTCATTAAGTCAAATGCATAACATGGGAATGTTAGTGTGATAGATGCAGTTATGCTTCTGCTGAAGGTGTGGTTGTTATCATGGATTTTGCCATTACTTTGTGCTTAAATCTTATTGTTGACTTAAATAATTTAAATGGATGTAGTGTGTGTTGTTATGGCTTGTGATATTGTAGTTTATGTTTAATTAATATGGAGCTGTGCTGTTATTTGTAGTTGATATGCTACAAATAGCTATATAATGTTTGAGACCAGTTTGTATCTGCAAACTTGCCCACCATGCAGTGCCTATTTGACAGAATGTTTAAGAAGGAGTATTGTATATTATTTATATTATGCATATTATATTCAGATAAAGACTGATGTTGTCGTTATGTAGGGTTGATTGTATCAAATTATTTGTAATGTTAAGACATTAGTTTTTATGTTGCCTGTGTGGTTGAAGATCCACCAGGTTCTTTCTTAAACCATACTTAACTTATTGACGTCAGAGTTCTCATCAGACTCCCTGCAGCGACTAGCCTGAATCAGCAGCATTCCAAACATATTTTTCACATTAAAATTTTTTTTCTTTACATACACTTTTTGGCCAAAACTTTTTGGACACCTGACCATCACACCCTAAACTGTTGCCACAAAGTTGGAAGCACACAGTTACATAGGATGTCTTTGTATGCTGTAGCGTTACAATTTCCCTTCACTGGAACTAAGAGGCCCAAACCTGTTCCAGCATGACAATGCCCCGGTGTACAAAGCAAGCTCCATAAAGACATGGTTTGCCAAAGTTGGTCTGGAAGAACTCTGACCTCAACCCCACTGAACATCTTTGGGATGAATTCAAACACCGACTGCACCCCATGTCTTACATAGTGCACCACATATAGAACACGTGCACTCCTGAGATACCAGTGATCCTGACCACTTCTGCTCTCCAGACCTGCCTGATCCATCCTGATGCCCTACTTCTGGTTGGAGTTCTCAATGGTTGAGATCACTCGCTGCTGCTGGGGGTGGCCCCACATGGACGGCCTAAAGCTCAGTGGGATTGCTGGGGATAGTGCCACTTGGGGGCTGTGGAGATGGCTTGGGGATCTCATATGGGGAGCTGTACTGTGATGGCTTGGGACTGAGATTGCTGTGGTGGCTTTAGGGCTGCGGTTGCCATGAGCAATTTTGTACTCATGACTCCATCAGTGGACAGTGGATAGGTTTAACAATACGGACTTCTTGTGAAAACTGTGATGAATTTACTGGTTGCACAATTACACTATCTTTCCATATAGTACACATTTATAGAAGGGATTTATTTATAATTGCACTGTCTTTTAGATTCCAGATGAGGATGAGCTCCCTTTTGAGCCTGGCTCCTCTCAAGGTTTCTTGCTGATATCGTCTCGGGGAGTTTTTCCTTGCCGCTGTCGCCTCTGGCTTGCTCATTAGGGATAAATTCACATATTTACAATTTATTTTAGTATTATTTAATTTGAATCTATTTATTTCTGTACAGCTGCTTTGTGACAATGTCCAATGTCCATTGTTAAAAGCGCTATACAAATAAAATAGAATAGAATTGAGTTGAATATGGAAAAACTACTATATGGATCTACGCCACATATGATAAACAAATTATCTACATTGTTAATCTCCTTTGGTATCTGTTTTTCTTATTAGAATATAAGGATATAGCTGAATAAAAATACATTATTCAGAATGAACAGATAGTGTGCTCTAAACAGATAGAAATATGGATACAAATATAGCACTAATGTTTTTTTTTAATTAGTTTTCAATTTTCTTTAACGAAAGCTTGTAAAATGGTTTAAAGGGCATCTAGTTAAAACTAGAGGTATGCATCAGGACTGGTATGCATGTACAGCATGGGTGTTCAGTCTTATCTGCAAAAGACTGGTGTGGCTGCAGGTTTTCATTCCAATCAATCAGAAGCCACATCTGATTTCATCTTGGTTGGTTGGAATAAAAGCCTGTATCCACATCAGCCCTGTGTGGATAAGATTAAGGTTGAGGAGCTTTTAGAACCAGAATTCACACACCAGGCTAACAGTGCTGACATTTCTACCTCCAGGTTTTTCGACCCAATATTTTCGAGTGTTTATGGGAGAGATGTGATGGGGTAATTAAAAAAAAATCTTCTAGTTTAGGCCACATCAACTTTGGCTTTAAATCCAAAAAACTGATTCAGACAGTATCATTGCACTACATCCCAATAGAGTGAAATTAGAGTGCTTTAACAGAGCAGTAGTTTACACACTCTGCAGTGTGGTTACCTCAGACCTCTGAAGCTGGTCGTCATTCTGATACTTCACATGTTTTTATTGGAGTCAGTCTGTTCCATGACTCCTCTCTCTACAATCTCCTCCATCTTTTCATTCTTCCATAAACCCAATCCATCTAGTCTGTCTCCCCAAACAGCTAGAGGGACAATAGCCCTTTTCTCTAGCAGCGAGCCTGTCCTGAAGGGCACGAGCACTGGCCTGCGCACTGACATCATGACCTTTACAAATGAAGTCAAGGGGGGTTTGGTATAGGGAGACGTAGTAGGCTATAATGTAATGCAGAAAAGCATGATTTGTATTTACTATAGATAATAAGAAAGCAAAAATGGGCTGAGACAAACTTTCCAGCTAATATGAGAAAGAGGGGGAGGGTTGGGTGTGATGGACAATTATCATCGCAGATCAACTTCCCTGTGCTGTGTGGTGTCAGGCTCGAACTGGTCTGTTCGGACAATAAACTCTGTGTGTGGAGGCACATGGGGCAAGCGTGAGTGTGTGTCTGTGTGTGTTTGTGTGCATTTGTGTGGGTGGGTGGGTGAGTACTTGAGAGTGTAGCATTTAGATTGTCATTTCATGGCTGAGAAGTGTACTATTGTCAGATAACAGAACCATGAAAAAGTGTGGTACAGTGTCATCTAAAGCAATGACATCATATCTGTGTCATAGTGCCATCTCAAGAAAACACCAAAAACCTCAAGAGTTTGGAAACTGTGTCCTCTTTATCCTCCTGTCTTAAATTCTTGCATAACCACAATTCTATTTTTAATTGGACAAAATGTATGGCAGTAATGAGAAAATGCAAGAAAAAGAGAAAGTACAGTGGAGTGCAAAAGTTTGCAAACCACTGTTTTTTTTTTTTTTTGAATGGGAAACCAGAAAATGTAGCTCTACTTTATAGGTTATCTACAAGAGAGAAAAAAACCCTCTAGAATCACAAGATGACAAAATGGAAAAATGAAAGCTGAATCATAGAAGAAATCAATCCAAAGAGCAAATATTACAACTGAGAGGATCCAGAAGGTATTCACAGGAGAGAATAAAAATAAAAACATAGCTGTATACACATTATTGCAGTATAATAATATTACGTTATAACATTTAACATGTTACATGTTGCATATAGTACTGTATTTCTATATACATCGATCAGCCATAACATTAAAACCACCTGCCTAATATTATGTAGGTCCCGCCTGTGCCGCCAAAACAGCTCTGACCTGTCGAGGCATGGACTCCCTAGACCTCTGAAGGTGTGTTGTGGTATCTGGCACCAAGATGTTAGCAGCAGATCCTTTAGGTCCTGTAAGTTACGAGGTGGGGCCTTCATAGATCGGACTTGTTAGTCCAGCACATCCCACAGATGCTCAGTTGGATTGAGATCTGAAGAATTTGAGGCCAGGGCAAACCATTCCTGAACAATTTTTTTACAGTGTGGTAGGGTGCATTATCCTGCTGAAAGTGGCCACTAGTGCATCCTGTTGGCATCTCTTCCCCAAGTACGCAATGCACACATACCTGGCCGTCCACATGTTGTAAAAGAAAAAGTGATTCATTAGACCAGGCCACCTTCTTCCATTTCTCCAAGGTCCAGTTCTGATGCTCACGTGCCCATTGTAGGCACTTTTGGCAGTGGACAGGGGTCAGCATGGGCACTCGGACCGGTCTGCAGCTACACAGCCCCATATGCAGCAAGCTGTGATGCACTATGTGTTCTGACACTTTCCTGTCATAGCCAGCATTAACTTTTTCAGCAATTTGTGCTACAGTAGCTCGGACCAGATGAGCTAGCTTTTGCTCCCAATGCGCATCAGTGAGCCTTGGGCACCCATGACCCTGTTGCTGGTTCACTGGTTGTCCTTCCTTGGACACCACAAGAACCTGCCATTTTGGAGATGCTCTGACCCATTCGTTTAGCCATCACAATTTGGCCCTTGCCAAAGTCACTCAGATGCTTATGCTTGTCCATTTTTCCTGCTTCCAACACATGGACTTCGAGAACTAACTGTTTGCGTAATATATCCCACCCCTTGATAGGTGCCATTGTAACGATATAATCAAATGTTATGCACTTCACCTGTCAGTGGTTTTAATGGTATACCTGATCAGTGTATTGGTTTTATTATATTTGGAAAAGGAAACAAACTTTTAAACAAATATTATTGTTTCTTTTTTGCAATATTAATATCTTAACATACACCATTTGACAATTTTTTAAAAGAAAAGTTGTTATAGTGGGAACACATCCATGAACACTAAATGTCTAAATATTGCTACAAATTAAAATTTTCTTCTTCATTTTGTCCTAACAGTGTGCATACTTTTATACATTTACATTTCACTTTTATGGCATTTTGCAGAAGCCCTTATCCAGTGTAATGTACAGGAAAGCAAAAACATATCTTCATGCTATTTTTCTAGGTCAGGTACTATTAGTACCATCCAGAGAGGTTAGTACAGCATTAAAAGAAAACACACATGTCAAGGGGACTAAAAAAGATTAAATATGTAATAATTCAACTGATGAAATGATAACGCTTTAGTCTTTAGTCTTATCTCTGTGCCATTGTTATGTTATAAATATTTTTTACTTTTGTGCAATTGTGAAATGACGCAATTATATTTAGAAAAATAATATAATTAAGGTGTAATAAAAGTGGTAAGTAAGAAAATATATCTAGCAGATGTACAATGATATGTGCTGAAATTTGATTTAGTAAATTGACACACTGAGCATTAAGCATATTTCTCTAACTATAAAGCAGTGTGCAAAATTATTTCCCAGGTTTTCATCCTTGCTATGAGGTGTCATTATCTGTAGACGATACTGATGATGAATTTTTGCTGCTACTTTTAAACTGCTAAAATAGCTGTGTGCTGGAGGGCCACTGTGGTGATTCTGCTCCTGAGTCATCACAACTTTAACTCCAGAGAATCCAGAGAAAAAGCCAAACATTGTATCATCACTCCTCTTTTGATCTATTTGCATTTTCCCTCACATGCTGACAAAACTCCATAGAGTCTTTCCGCCCAGCATAGAAGCTATTACTTATTCTTTTCTCTTAATCCCGTCATTTGTTCCTTTCTCCCTCTGCCTCGCCCGTTTTTGTGTTGTGCCAGAGGAACAGTGGTGCT
Source organism: Pangasius djambal (assembly GCA_022985145.1). NCBI lineage: Eukaryota > Metazoa > Chordata > Actinopteri > Siluriformes > Pangasiidae > Pangasius > Pangasius djambal. The sequence goes on from CM040988.1 coordinate 17,059,415, forward strand.
TATTGTGCCATGAGCAGCATCGGCGATCGGTTTATGAATGGCCTCATGGGTAGAACAATGCTCTGTACACTGCAGCCCTGACATCTCCATCTAGCATAGAGGGAGTGGAGAGAGTGTTGGGGCAAGGTACAGGGGGAGGAGAGATGGAGTGAACTTGAGTCCAGGTTGGGTGGTACAAGGGGGTGTGAGAGGGTGAGTGTGTATCAGGGTACGGCTGCTCTCTCTGCTGATTAATGCTTGCTATTTGATCAGAAGAGGAGGCCTGGAGTGATTTGGTGGGTGAGTTTTAAAAATTAAAATCAGATTTGAGCTGATCGTATAGTGTAAAATCTGTAGCCTGTTTTTTTGTTAGCTTGTATGCGTTTATATGGTTTACAATTATATACTAGAAAAAAATCGCAATATTCGGGTTGGCTTTTTGTAATTCCATGGATTTGACTTGATTGCAATGGTATTTGTGGCGGTCAGAGAAGGAGTCGTGCCTATGACTGTGTCACGCTGTTCTGGAGATAAGCTTGAGTGTGGGCGGCTTGGAGAGGATTGCATTCGCTGGCATAAGTGTGCAGGATGTTACTGAGACAGAGCCAATGCATGGATGGAATGACAGAGCAATAGCAAGGGATGCGCAGGTGAAGGAGGGGGTGGAAAGGCTGGGGTGCGTGCTCACTTTATTCTCTTTAATAATACAGATTTAGCTATCATTGCATTGACAGGTTTCATTGCTTTACTGAGAAACAGGTTGTGCCTCGTTGTTTTTCTATAATTTGGGTTCAGGAGACACAGAGATGAATAACACAGATTGTTTTAATCCTTTGGTAACTATGCTGTTTGTCCTCGAGGACTAGTTGTTGGCAATTTGCAATTATGAGATCTTTTGCTTATTTGGGAATGACTTATTTTGGTCAGCATTGATCATTTTATGGTCATTTCCATCAAGCATTAAAGGATCTATATAGTATTGAAAGACAAAAAGCAGTTATACAATGATCAACTGGATTTATTCATTTTTATTAAGAATCACAATTTAAAAGAAGGAGATGATAGGCTCCTCCGAATTGGAACTGGGCCTCTGTCTCTCCACCCTGAGGTGTGGGCAGGAAGCTACAGTGTAGCACAGAGAGACCACTGAGTCCACCATCTGCCCATAGCTGCAAGTCAGTATACAGCAGATAAATAACATTGCTAGAACACACAGAAAAGCTCACTTGAGAGAGTATGAGACTTGCCAATGTACAGTGTTATTTTGGTGACTAATCAGTTGCTCATAATCTACAAGACAACATGAGAATAAACAAGTTTAAGACCTGAATATCTGAATGTCTGAATATCCAAAGAAATGGAAGCAGGCTGTAATATATGTAATATATGAATATGGAAGGTTTTAGTTGAACTAGTCACTCAAAATATATATATTTTTTTTATTGACACCAGTCTGGGAAGTGCCACTAATCTCTAAATGGTCATTTTAGAATTTACACAGTTTTCACACAGCTACAGCATGATGGTTTTCATCATGGGTAAGCATCAACCCATACGAAGACTTATTATTTATCTTTAACTATACTGTTTCTGGCTTGGTTCTAACTGGTTTTAATAATATTTACGTTTGTTTTTCACCAAAACCCAACAATCTAACCCAATTACCCAACATTTTATGAGCCTTATGCAAAATACAGATTATGCACAAATATACAGTAGGCCTACTCTCAAGCACAAGGGAGTAGTCATGGTTAGAGACCATCTGGTCCATGGGTAATTTTAGTGGGCACCTGTGCTGGCGTATTGGGGGGGGCGTCATGGGCTAACCACAAGGCAAGCTGTGCATCGGCCTGTTCTTGAAAAAATCCTTCATAACTTAAATACAAAATTTTTCCTTTTTTAAAAGTAAAGGTTGCATCCTGAAGTGAATTTTCAAAGAGAAAAACACATCTTAAAGAAATGAAGGACTGTACTCAGCAGTCCTACCATGACTACACACTGTTTATCTAATAGCAGACACCATCATATGTGTTGTTATACCTCTGGGGTCTCTCTTTCTGTTCCTGTCTCTCTCTGGCTCTCTCTGATGCTCTCTCCCTCCCTCTCTCGCTCTCTTTCTCTCTGTCTCTCTCCATTACAGATGATTATGATTTGCTTAACAAGGTCACATAGCTTCTTTGTTGCACTAACAGTTGTGCAATGGAGTGTGTTTCAGTGAGTGTGTAGGAACAACTTTTCCCTATGTGTGGGATGCTGTGGCATGTTGGGTGTCATGAACTTTACACAGTCTGCTTTGTTGTGCTTCCATCTCTGACTGTCTTTCTTCCATCTTTCCTACGTGAATCTACCGTGTATAACACTTGTCTAATGGATGGAGTAATCTAAACCTCACCATTAAGATCTATAGAAGTCATACGTCTTTAAAAAAAATTGAGATAACATTCAAAAGGGTGCTCAACCACATTATACTGTATGGCCTACTGCAAAGAAAGAGATCTGGAGATTCTGGCATAGTCTTTAACAATTTAATTTGAATAAACCATTTTTAGAGGTGAAGCTAGTTCATTAATCTGATATTTATTATCTGAAAAGAAGCCAGATAATGATGGTGTTTGCCAGCATAATTTATTCATAAATTGCCCTATAATGCATTCTAATAGGATTAGATTTAGAATTATTCAAATAGGATTGGATTAAATGATATTACCAAAATCCCCATCAGAAACCATGAGATAACTTCATAAGGTCATCAGGAGGTATATGAAATATTTTTTGAGTGTGTCATGTCATATGCAATATTCAATTCACAAATGATCTTAATTATTTTTATGATCATTGTTCTAATTTCACTGAGATCATTGAGAAGTTAGAAGACATAATAACCCGTGGATAGAGTATAATCTCCACAGGTCGCAGAGAAGGCACTGATGGAAAAGGAGATTGATGGATGCCAATGAAGAGGAATGTTTGGTGTGGGTTTGGAGCATGGAGAGAAATGTCTGCATATTCAAAACTGCCCACTGCAAGCATTCGCACATATCCATAACTAATGCATCCTTTATCATCTCCTTTCCCTAACCATATCTTTGTCTCCCGGACTTTCAGAGATCTCCAAGAGAAGCAAAGCAGTGGAGCTTTTGGAGAACCAGAGAAGGAAGAATTGAGCTTTAGCCTTCAGAAGGCCAGAGAAGAGCAGCGAACTGGAGCTGGTATGAGGCAAGTGCTTTGGCCATGCTGTGAAAGTCTTGTTTGTCTGCTATGAATGGTGTGCTTGTATAGCTTGGGCAATGTTTCAGTGTTAGAGCGGCACTGATGTTTACTCCTAGTCACAGTCAACTGGTGCTTAGGTCTTGCTGTAGATATGATGGCATGGATGTGTCACTGCTTCAATGAGTGAGTCTAAAGTGATTAAGATTTGGCCAAAAGATTCTGAATGGTTTTGTGCTACAAATTTGGCTTGGTACATATCTTTCAGAGATACTGTGCACCATTTGTGAACGTTGTAATCTTACCTGATTTCATATTAAATCCTGTAACGTGTTATGTGTGATAAAGACCTGTTCCTTCCCTTCAGTGTAGTAGGTGTACTACTACGCTTTCATGTACACTGTCATGATCTTCACTTTCTTAAAAAAAATGAACAGAAGTTTTATGTTTTTCTCAGTGAGTCAGGCTTATGAGCTTGAGCTGTCTGGGGAATTTTCAAACATGTCCATCATGGAGATTTCTTAAACAATCCATTCCAAATCTCCCCATCTGTGGTGCCCGTCTGTTCATAAGGGCATGTTTTTTTGATGTGTGATTGTGTGCATGTGTGTTTGTGTATGAGACAGAAAAAAAGAAAGACAAAAAGAATTATACGTTTGTGTGAGATGTGTGTGTGTGTGTGTGTGTGTGTGTGTGTGTGTGTGTGTGTGTGTGTGTGTGTGTGTGTGTCTGTTGGGGGTGGGGGGGTTAACTAGAGGATACACGCTGACAGCACATCATTACAGCCTGTAAATAAACTGAAGCAGTTGGTGATGCCATTGCACTCTGGCTAATGATTTCTGAATAATGCGTCATCACCAAACAGTGCTCACAGTATTTGTGTCACAAAGATGCAAAGTCTGACATCACACTAAGCTATTCTGTACTCCCACACACTGCAGCTCTGTAGACATCAAGTGCTGAGTGTCTGATGTATGGATATGATTGCGTTAGGGTCTAGGTGTGAGCAAGAAAATGTTTGTTGCTCAGGAAGAAGTCTAATGTCATAGCTGATCATTCTGGTCATCCTTATCTGTTATTTGCTGTGTTTAGATAAGTCAAAAAGACAGCTGACTCAATAGTGTTAGAGATCAAATGTGATATTATAGAGATAGCGGTTGCCTGCAGTTCATGCAATTCAAGGCGGTTCAAGGTGGAGTTGTGTGTTATAACAAGGATATTGTACAACAAATGGTAAAATATATTCTGTTGATTAACTATAGTAAATATTCATGAATATTCTATGAACATGCTACTATTTATTTCTGGTTTATACAAAAAATATTCACAGTGTCCAAAGTTGTGTCATTTGTACATTTAAGGTGATTTAATGATAGAACATTTGTTGTGAAATTTTTTAAGGTTAATGGTCCTGAGTTGAACTGACACTATGAAGTCCTTGGAACTGCTGCTGCCTTTACTGCTACTTGTACGAGGTAATAACCTCTTGTCTGTTGCATAAGGTGTTGAACTGAAAATGACATTCCTGTTGCAAGATTCTTTTCCTCTCTTGAATTTTTAAATGTAACTTTTTTTCTTTTTTTTTTTTGCCCCTTTTATACAGATATACATGCTCAATGGACTGTTTGGATGCCCAGGGACATCTCAGCCATGACTAACTCCTGTGTGGTGATCCCATGCACATTCATATACCCCTCAGGAGTCAGGCCATACAGGGGCACCCATGGAATCTGGTATTTTGGCCAGCCTTATCCACAACTCTTCCCTCCAGTAGTTTTCAAGTCTCGCACAGACATTGTGCATGAAAGCTACAAAGGCCGTACCAAGCTCCTGGGTGACCTTTCGCAGAAGAACTGCACGCTGCAAATCAGCAACCTTGGAGTTGAGCATGCAGGGAGGTACTACTTCAGAGCCGATCTAGGAGGAGCAAACATCTATACCTACCCAGATTTCACTGAGCTCAAGGTGTTGGGTAAGCACACTATAATACTATAATATGACAGGCTATTAATTGTCCACATAGTTAACTATAAATGATAATATTGAGAAATACATTTGGACTTCTGGTCCGTAAAGATCTGTCCACTGGTTAATGAAAATAAATGGCTAAATAACTGTAAGAATTTGAAACCTCTGCTTCCTTCTTAGACCAGCCCAACATTGACATCCCAGAAGAAATAGTCAGTGATGAGAGCTTGGACTTGACTTGCTATGCTCCAGACAACTGTCCCGACATGACTCCTGAGATCCACTGGATGTACACAGACTATCTCCCTGATCCTCTTTTTACATCAGACTATCTGGAGGAAAGCAACACAGCAGTGATGTCTAGCACACTTACTTTCACACCCAAAGCTATGCACAATGGTCAACTGGTGGGCTGCAGAGTCCAGTACCCCAACACCACTTTTGTCTATGAGCGTCTCATCTCCCTGGACATCAAGTGTGAGCACATAAACCATTAACATCCACTTATAAGCAAAACTGCTTTTGAAGGAAACCAGCACACCATTACCTGGTTACTGGCGATAAGAGTTCAAAAAGAGATAGCTTACAGTGGCATAAGACCTGATATGGTACACACTTTTTATTCATTAAACACAACATTTTTCAGTGGGTATTGTCACTGGATATAGTCCCATCTTACATGATTTTTGGGACTGTGAGTCAAGGATTATTCAGATAGCTCCATTAAACTGGAGGCAATAAGTGCTGTGGAATGCATCTGTTTTGAGTGAAACACAAAAATGCATGTTAGAAAATGTTGGCCTTGCTGTTCAATTGTATTCCATACTTTCTCTCTGTAGATGCCCCTCGCAAAGTGTGGGTAAATGTCTCTCAGGAAGTCATGGAGGGGAGCTCTGTAGTACTTCACTGTGATGTGGACAGCAACCCTATGCCACGGATTTCGTGGTTCTTTGGGGATGAAGAGCTGATGTCGGAAACTGCCTCAAATGCTTCTCTTTATCTGGACTCCCTGACTGCAGATCAGGAAGGTTTATACACCTGTGTAGGGGACAATGGCTATGGGACAATGAACACCTCCATGTACTTGGCTGTCACATGTGAGTCTATATGTCCCTCTTGTTAAATTTTCTGTTTTTTCATATCTTACCTCTTCATTTCTTCATTTGCCCCTAGCTCACTCTCTTTATTTTGTATGATGGGTTGTCCTATAGATCCCCCAAGAGAGCCATTGGTGAATGCCTCTCTGGTGGTGATGGAGGACTCCTCTCTGGCTCTCCATTGCAGCACTCAGGGCAATCCTGCCCCTACACTTACCTGGCTGAAGGATGGAGAGCTGGTGGGAACCATAAAAGCTGGAGAGCTGTCCATACTCGAGCTTACAGATATCAACCCACAGGCAGATGGCACATACCGCTGCCTGGCTGAGAATGAACATGGCCGGGCCAGCAGTTCTCTAAACGTCACCGTGGAGTGTGAGTTAACTGAAAGTTAATCAAATTTCTGAGCTTGAAAGAAGATAAACTTTAAATGAGACAAATACAGCCTTACAGACAAATAAGTGACATATTAAGCCTGAGAATACTTAGAACTTTTGATTTCATTAAGATATTGTAAGCAGATCATCTGAAGGTAAATTAAATATAGAAGTTTCTGACCTGTGTTCCTGTGTCTGACCCCATAGTTGCTCCCATTTTCCTGGACGATTCCAAGTGCACCATAGTGCGAGAGGGTGTGCAGTGTGTCTGCATAGCCTCAGGGAATCCTGAGCCATCCATAGTATTCTACCTACCTGACCACAATATCACCATTAATGAGACAAATAACCGTTTCAACTTCTACACACATTCGGATGGCTATACGTCAACCGGCATGATCAAACTGAGGGAGAAGGGTGACCGTGAGAACAACGAAGACATGGCTGTTCATGTACACTGCAGCATCTCTAACACTTATGGTTCTCAGTCTATCCGGCTGGAGCTGCAGCAAGAGAGTGAGTTCATGAGATAACCTTAAGATCTTATGTTGTCATAAAATCTAATAAACCTAATCCAGGAGATTTGATGACCTGAAATATTTTGATAGCTCAGTTAAATGTCTCATTTGTGATGCAGTTTGGAATTTAGGAAATCAAAGAATTATGATTTTTCTTGATCAGGATTAAACTACCCTTCATGGGGGCTATCTTACTTGTGATCAAATAAATTGACAAATTTGCTATGCTATTTTTGAAAACATAATGATGATAATGATAAGGATTATTGCGGCAACCATTTCTATTATTTTGACATTAATATCAAATTTGTGTCATGTTTCAGAAAAATACCTGATGGCCGTGATAGTGGGAACCATTGGAGGAGTGGCAGTTATCGCTTTTATCATTGCAGCTGTAAGATATGTGGGACAAAACAACAAAAAGTGAGTAATTTACCATACCCATTGGACAGATCTGGGGAAAGGGGCAAAGCAAGGAAACACCAAAGCCTAGTCATCCATTCTCAAATGTGTTTCTTTTTGATCTTGCTATATACATGACCCATTCAGAGCTGAAACAATTTGATCAAATGGTAAGATGGTACATGCAACGAGTTGGCAAACAAAATGACAGTGTTGGCCATGATGTGGACTCCAGATGACCAGACTAACAAGACTTTGATTTGCCTTCCATTGCTTTCTAGCCTCAAATACTAAGCTAAGCTAAACAAAGCAAAGGCACTTAACCTCAAGTGCTTCAGCAAATATACAACCACTATTATGCTCCAGACAACAGTCAAAAAACAATTCCACCCATTTTGACAATGGAACCAAAAAAGCAATTCACAAGAGCCTCTTGGTTAGGGAGGCAAAAGTGATCTGCCTTTCTCAAAATGGATGCCCAGGCTTACAGTGTTGCCCTGAGCTAGGCAATAGCATCGTTCCGTGTGAGACAGAGTCTGATCCTCTGACTCCAACCTCCAGAGAGAATGGCAACCCTGGGCAGGACGTGGGCTCTAGAGTGGAGAATCCCTCCATGTACTACAGCGCAGTCAAGAAGGACAAACAAAGTCTCAGGAAAAAAGTGGTGAGATATTATGAAGATGAATTATGATTATAATACTATTTTTACATGTGCAGTTGTTTATAGTGGTGTTTTGCTGATGTCTTGGGGGTGTTACATTGTTTGCAATGGCACCGAAAACATAAGCTTTTAATCTCATTTGTTAGATTCTGTACAGTCAACGTCTATGTGTAATAGGTTTTTGTTCTAAGTTTTTGTAGTCCATTTTGGGCTAGAAGAATCTGAGTAAAATTTAACACAAATATGAATAGTACCTAGTATTATTTTAGGGTCCTCACTAAAATATCACACGGCATTTGCTTCATACTCTCATTGGTCTCTCATGAGACTCTAATGTCTTACGCTATGTTCACATTACAAGCTTCATTGCACAATTCTGATTGTTTGCTCAGATTTGATCTGTCTCTCTTGACAGTTCACATTTGTAACTTCAAGTGGCCCATATCTGTCTTTAATGTGATTGCACCTCTCCCCAAAACACCCTGAATGGACACATCAATATCAGTTTTGCATGACTCACTTGTGTCACAAACAACAAATTGATGGCATTTTTGTGAGACATTCCATCACAGTAGAAGCAACAAATGAATGCACTATTAGTCCAAGCTTGAGTCATGGTCTTCTTTGACCTAAGAGCTGTTGAATATTTCTACGGGAGGTAAATTAGCGGTTTATCACCCAAAATGCACTTGATTTGCTCAGAAAAGGGGCTCATTGAGCAACCATGACCTCTATGTTGATTCAAGTGTTTTGCTATTTTGAACTTAGCCTTGAGGCACTATATTTCACTTTAGCATTGTAGTTACATATGTTTGTGACCATGCTTTGCCATTTCTTGGGTGATTGTTTCAAACACTGCTCAGGTTCGGTAGCTTCCTTCCAGTTTTGCTTGAATTGATTCATTTGCCCGAATATCAAGTAAATCACAATTTCCCCATACTTTAGTGAATATAGTCACTGCTGTTGTTGTCCTCCATTGTTGTTTTGCCAGACTCCTGACACTGAATGTTGATGACAGTGATATGCACATACGCATTATTGTGCATTTGGGAAAATGCCACATGAATTCCGACCATTCTCATTCATGTCACATGGCCAGATATGTATCTGATCTTGGCCTGTGCATGAAAGTGGCTCAAGTCTTACTTGATAAGATTGAATTTTTATTTTCACATAGTCTCGAAAAAAAATCAAATCTCACATTAAGTCACATTAAGGCAAAAAAATTGGATTTGTGTCACACAACCTGGTAATGTGAATGTAGCCTTACAGTAATTGACCTGTACTTGTACAGTAATTTTCACTGGATTATCTGATGTTCAGTAACATGTTGTAGACAAAAAAACATGCTGTAAATTAAAAACCTGTTGTAAAGGAAACAGCACAGGTTTTATTTGTCTATAAATTAGTTGTTTCCCAGTATTACATGGTGGAGTAGTTCTAGGAGTCTAGACGTGGTTATTTGCATGCCTGATGGTTGAGTGTGGCCTTTGCTTCAAAGCATTTCCTGACTATTCTTTCCTCCTTCATTGCTTTTCTGCATTCTCTGTCTCTTTTGTCTTTCCCCTAACTTAACAGCTTAAGACTGAGCTGCTGGGCTCTAAGTTTAATTCCATCCTAGAAGAGAGCACGGTAAGGCTAACAAATCATAGCTGGAGTGCAAGCACTCCCTGCAAACAATGTAGAAAGCAAACTGTAGTACAATGAGAATATATTTTCTAAAAAACTTTTTTCTCATCCTGGTTGCAATCTATCATGCTTGCATTAGATTGATTATTGCCTAACACGATACCAATGCTTGGCTTCTTTGGCTTTGCTACGTTTAACCTAACAACCTGCTTTTGATTGCCAACTCATGTCATTATTTTATCAGGATACACAATGGGGAAAATTTGATAAAGCCATCCAGTAATTGACTCTGAAGGCAGTAATTCCTGGCTCTATTTTTGCAGGGAGAAGACAGTGATTACCAGCATGTTGGCTCGACTGCAGGCATGGAGAGGCAAGAGCTGAACTTTCTCAGGCGACCTCGAGAGGGAGGACTGGGGAGGGGGGATGATACCACTGACTACACAGAGATCAAAGCCAAATGAATCGCGATCCTTCCCTGAAGCCTCGACCGAAAGGGATACAGTGGCCTCTAGTTCCCAACAAATTCCTTTGCCCAGTTTGCTTTAGTCTATACCAATTAACTTGCCCAAATTTACCAAATCTATAATTCTTTTGGCTGGGGCCAATATTTTAATCTATTTTACTGTGATGTTTCTGAAAAGAAGATTTTCTGAAAAGAAGCCAGTCCCTGCATACAACCACATTTAGTACCTCTCAATCTCACTGTTGCATTTGGATGTAATGCAACGAAGGGTCTAAACAGGCTTTGCAAGGGGTGTCTTAAATCATTCACAGGATTATATTAATGTTACTATGATAAGTACTTGTTGAAAAAGAATGGGCCTTGGCTGTATCCCAGATCTCTTTCACTAGTGGTCATTCACACTGTGTCCCCAGCAAGCCGAAGCATCAGGGAACGGGACATGCAGCATGTCTCGATGTTCAAGCACTATCTCCAACTGTGGGTTTGCAGGTAGAATGTTTTCTCAAATCCAGAGGATCTCTTAGCCACTTTCAAAGGGTACCATGATAAGTGCTCAGTGAAGTATGCATTCTGTATTTCAAATGACATGCCCTAAAGTGATTGTTAGTGTGTCTTTGCGTTTGTGTGACTCTGCAAAGTAAGGATAGGGATATTGTTTACCCAGTGAATTTCTTTGAAGTGGCTAAAGGAATGGCTGACTAATTATTGGTCATTTTTTCTGTATATCTCAGAGTGATGATGATGATGATGATGATGATGATGATGATGTTTAGATCAAATAGATACTTCTGTAGTCCATTTTCCCTGTCAAATGTTACATAAAAACTTAAGGAGGTGATTAGTGGACTTATTTGCCTTTGAAAAGTAAAATTGGTTCAAGGCACAGTATTCCTTGAGGAAAAAAAATAGCAATTGATTTGCAGTGCTATTGCAATGTGAAGTACTGTTTTCAAGAGGAAATGGTGTCATGGGTCAATGAAATAGCTTTTCTCTACATGTAAGACACAGGGGAAAAGGAGTGGACTACACCCCTCTTTCTTATAGTCCATTTCTTGCCAATATATAATTGTGTTTTGTTTTGTTTCAACTAAGCTCCAGTCTATTTTTTATTTTTATTTTTTACAAACTCTTCACTCTTAGGGTAAATTCAGAATATCAACCAACCAAATGAAGATAGCAGAATGCAATCCAACACAGTCAAATACATATTCAAAGCAAAGAGGAAGTTATGTCAGATCTGTTAAGATGAATACACAAAAGCGTCATATTCAAAACTATCAGTTTACCCAGGGGTGCTTTAATGAAATGTACTATTTATTATCCTTAAAACATCCTCTACTGAGGTTATATCAAATTCATCAATATGTACAATGTATGTACATATCATAAATCTTAACTTATGCAACTCGATTTTACTAAATACTTAACACATAAAATCACTTACCTTACATTTGTAAAGAATTCATGAAAAGCACCAATATGAAGGGATATGAAATATGTAAATATGCATCTATTCTCTGTTGTGAATCCTTTAAAACCCAATAGAAGGGATTTTTTTTGGATTTGCAACACAGAAATATAAAAGAGGCAAGTAATAACAGATTTATTTATAAAAATGCATATATTTACGAGAGCATTTTGGTAGTCCAGTCTAATTATTCACTTTATGTATTGTAAAGAGTATTTGTAAGCATTTGACTGTGTGATAATAATAACAATGAATTTTTGTTTTCTTATTGATGTAACAATTTAGACAGGGACTTTGCAACCCTTGGACAAAACAACATTGTTCAGAGCTAATCGTGCATTTGATTTTTATTATTTTTTTAAACTTTCACCTTCAATGCCATGTTTGAAGCAAACAAATAAAGTAAACAAGATGGGGGAAAACTCACCTACTGGATATTTTATTTAATTAAAATGTCAAACGAAATGTCAAAGGTAATTACTAGATAAGTATGTCGGAAAAAATATATCTACAATTAAAAAACACTGAAAAACAACAACAACAACAACAACAACAACAACAACAACAACAAAACATACAAAATACTAGGTATTGGTGTAAATTTACCATTATTACATGCCAGCACAAGGGCCTACTTTTGGTAGTTAGTAACATATGGTTTTATTTCACGTGATCCACCGGTCTTGAGGCAGCAAAGTGATCTTGAATATGTGATATGGACAGAGATTACCATCAGTGGTTTTGTTCCTTTTTTTCTTTTTTAAGAGTAATTTCCCATATTACTGTAATATCAGAATTTTCATACTATCGTTGTGAGACCTTGAATTTTCAATTCTGATACCAGAGTCATAAACGTCCAGGAACCTGAGAGAGTGTATTTGGCCCTGCTCTCTGGAGGATAGCATCTCTAATGATGCTACAGTTTTGCAGCATAACACATTGTGGATTCATGTGTCATGGAGGCAGCATATGGTCGACTTCAGCTTCCGTAGCTCATAACTACTGTACAGTAGGAGAGACCTAGCTAGGATTAGGATTCCTCTGCAGTGACCTGCCATGAACACTGTTTATTTTGTGTCTCAATGAGAGGTTTAGAGTGGCCCACACCAAATAACCCTCAATTATAAGTTCACCATAAGAAACAGCTCTTTAAGGAAATGTGAGCTAAATTTCTGTGTACAAAAAGGTTATTAAGTGAAAGATTTATTTGCTTTTTTCTAGGATAAAAAATATATTTAAAGGTCATGGGAGCTCTGAAAGTGTCTTCAAGATTATATTAGACTTTAGACACACCTGTATAAAAAGAAAGAAGAAAAAAAAAAAACTGGTGTGGGCAATAGTCAGTCATGCATGAGTGGCTGTACTTGTGGTTAGAAAACTTGTGCAAAGAAATATTTAGAAGCAAGTAAAAGGTGGAAGTGCTTTTAAAAGTTTGAGGAAGGATGTGAAAGCAGTTACAGCAGCCTGCAACAACGCACAAACTCTGACAACACTCAAAAAAAGCCCTGGAGAAAGGAGGACGTGTCAGAAAGAGGTGAGTTTGTTTGGCTTTTAAATGCAAGTTTATAGTAATGATGATAGTAGATAGTAATAAGAAGCATATTGTGGCTTTTTAGTTGTTACTTTCTACTTCTTTTCTACAAGCACTAAGACAAATAGTATCAAAGTTACCAATATAAGGCAAGAGCATATGGATCTTCCTTGTTGTTACCAAAACAATTTTTTAATGGTGCTAGATTTGCTCATGGTCTATCAATAAATATTAAAATCTTCTCTAGAGGATACATAATCATTTGTTAATACACTACTAAAATGATTTCTTGTTCCTATTGATTTATTAGATAGAGAGACTGGTATATGTAAGCATGTTTTTAATTATGTGCAGATCTGGTTTGGGTCCGAGTGAATGCTGAGAGATGAATATACTAATAATCTTTGTTTTGCTCTTCACATTCACTCTAAAGGCCAAAGGTAGGTGCTGCTCCCTACCATAGCATGTATACGACTACACACGCACACTGCACCTATTCAGTATGTTTTTTTTTCAGGTAATACAATAAACAATTACTAATGCATACTCCTTTCCTTCATACAGTAACACACTTCTATTTTTTTTTCTTTTAAGGGACAAATGAGAATAATACTGATGCCACAGGCAATTACAACAGTTCACTGCAGCAGAATAACTCTTATTCGGAGAATATCTCAAATGAAGGTATCACTTTTCTGTTAAATTAGTCAAATAATGCTGCATCAACAAAACCATTTTTCTTTGTGTTTTCACCAAACTTATGTAAGGTCCCCTCATACTGCTACAATGTATGTAGAATAAGTGAAAACTAGAATAGTAACAAGCTTCCTGAATAATGAGAATGAGTCTAAGATCAGTGTATTGTTCAGTATCAGGCTACAAAGCACTAGTCAGTCTGTAGTATCTGTTTGCAAACTGAATAGACAGACATACACAGTACCCTCCGAAAGTATTGGAACAACCTGGCTGATTCTTTTGTTTTTGCTATACACTGAAGACATTTGGGTTTAATATCAAAAGATGAATTTGAGATGATAGATCAACATTTCTACTCTCATTTCCTGATATGTACATCTCAATGTGTTAAACAACTTAGAACATGGCACCTTTTTGTAGGAGTCCACCTAAGTTTAAGGTGAGCAAAAGTATTGGAACAAATAGTCTTAAAGTAAATAACACTTAATATCTGGTTGCATATCCCTTGCTTGCAACTTGTGGTATGGCCTCTATATTTCTTCAGAGATGTTAATTTTTTAAACAATCAATATGACAGGGCATGCCTGGGCAACAAGAAACATCTGCCACATGTCACATGTTGAATTTTTGGGATCACTTGAAAAATGGGTTGGTTCAAACAAAAGTTGCTATGTTCTAAGTTGTTTAACATATCAGATATCAGGAAATAAAGGCTGAAATTCTGATTTATCGTCTCATATTGATCTCAAACCCAAATGTCTTCAGTGTGTAGCAAACACAAAAGAATTGACCTTGCCGTTCCAACACTTTGGGGGACTGTAGATGTTCTATTCTTTAATTATTCTAAAAAAAAAAGTAACTGTTGGCAAATTGCTGTTATTATAAAATGAGTAAAACATTTTGGAACTCTCCTTTACTGGAAAATACCCAATTTCACTTCACCCCATTATTGATTATTTTCCTATAACAGCACATCCAGTTGCATTTTATTCCTTACTTATACTTTTTTTTTCAACATAATTCTCTTAAAATATTAGGTAAACAGCAATAGTTCTGACAATAGCTTTAAGTCAACCACGTCTTGATTAATATCTTTTAGAAAGTTATAGATAGTACTGTAGAAACTCATGCCTGCTGATGTGGTTTTGTTCAGTGACAGTGCTTCTCAGCTTAAATGTAGTAGCTAAGAGAAATGTTAAATGTGAACATTTTAATTTCATAGTTGCTCTTTTTAAAGCAGTAGATGTTAAATTCAGAGCTTTGGTATTAGTGAGTGGAAGGTCTGTGAATGTCTTGTCTATTTCCACATTGTTCAAGTTGTTAAATGAGGCTATGAACATTATTGCACGTCTCTCATGTACAGAGCATACACTTGTCACTTGCTCTGTTGCACATAAATATATATATACTCACAAACACACACACACACACACACACACACACACACACACACACACACACACACATATATATATATATACTCACAAACACATACACACACACACACACACACACACATATATATATATATATATATATATATGTGTGTGTGTGTGTGTGTGTGTGTGTGTTTGTGTGTGTGTGTGTGTATATATACACATATACACACATACTAAATGCTTTTCAATGTAATAGATGTAATTGAGTCTCAGGCCAGGAAATGTGCTTTATTTCTACAGTGACACCTGATAAAACTGGATTAATTAATGGAAGTAATGGAACACTGAACTGTTTGGCCCTGAATTCATGCCCCACGGCTGTTCCAAACGCAACACGCAAGGAAGAAGGAAAAAACCTCACTCAACTAACTAATACCACTTCAGATGGTAACATAACCTCATATCTGACCTTCACTCCCTCCACTAACATGCATAATGCTATTGTCAGTTGTGGACTATGGCAACATTTCCATTAACACAACCTGGACCTTGAAACTAGGAAATGAGTTTCACATTTCTTTCTGAATGCAGATAAGTAATTAATATAACTGGTAACAATTTACTGTTACCATTATTAATATCTATTCATATATGACACAATTGGCTGTTAATATATATGCTCCATTATTTCCTGATGAGTTAAAGATCAGTGTATTAATTCATTCTTATACCACAGTGTTGCTGAATCCTCAAATCTGATTTGTTAGAAGGTGTTGATTAGTTTTCAGCAACATCAGATCTGACATAATGTCAGCTGCAAGGCACATCACAGGTATATATTAATCTGCTAATCTTCTCATGCATTATTGTTTCTATAGTAACAACTTACTTACTTGGAAATTAATCAGCTTCTGGGTGGCAACATTAACCACATCTGGTGTTGGACCACATCACGCTACCTCTTCACTGATTATTTTCCTATAATAGCACACGCAGTAATTTTTATTCCTTCCTTATGACAGCATGGGTTACAGACTAATAAATGCTTTGTGGACCTTATTGTAAAGTGCCATCTTCCAAATGTATTATATAGTATATGACTTTTTTTTCTGGTAATCTAAGCTTCTTATTTTCTCTGATATCTTCACGTGACATCAGATCATCCTAAGGTCCACAACACTTCAGAATGTGAAAATGAAGCTGACAGGGAAGAGAAGAAGGAAAATAAAAGTACAGTCATACAGTCTCAGAAGCCAGACCGCTAGCTTTGCTAGAGTGTTTGTTATAATTAGTCATTAAACATACCCAAGAACTATCTGATTTAAAAGAATGAGGCAATTTAACTGACATAGCCAATGACCAACCATGGTCCTTTACCACAAACTGTTACCAAATACGCAACATTATTTTGTTAACTCATCACTTGGAAACAAACTTTTTAAAAAGCTTTTAAAGGCAGGATTCGGTTAACATATATCAATCCAGGGATTATATACTGCTCCGAAAAGTTCATTGTGTTGCTGTGTTAAAATGTTTATTTTACGGCTGGAAACCAGCACACAGAAGACAACCTTTATCATACTGAAGACTGTGGTCAGAAGGTATACAAAAGATATCAGGCACTCTGTATCCTGTGGGTGCGGCTTCTGAGGCTGAAACTACTGAGGTCATCCAAGAAAAAGCACACAGAAGTTTTAGTTTACACAAACAGATACTGAGAAATAGCTTTTAGGAACTTTGTAAGAGCAAAAATAGTCTCAGGAAAAATAAGTATCATATTCAGTAAGTGGGGAAATTTGCTGTGTTGAAGCTAAACTGTCGAGGCAGAAAGATGTAAATTCTTAATGCATGATGCAACCATTATCATTCATTCATGGATGTAATTTTTTTTTTTAGATGGCTTCTTTTTTAGATAAATTAATTGCATCCCCTATATGATGTTCATTCCATACATTTAGAAAACGGTCCCAAAGTTAGCTATCACTGTGAGGTTAGCTATCACTGTTAGCTATCGCTGTGAGGTGGTAACCTCAAGGAGACATCTTTTGTACCTTTAACATCTGGGAAAGTGAATGTAGTGTAGGCCACTTATAAAGGGATCACAGTTGCAAATTAAATCATTTTAAAGGTGAATGATACATGGTAATGGGGACAAGCAAACCTTAAAGTTTAGTACCATTTTTTCTGAAAGTGCCATTTCAGGCTCAGTAGAATGAACTCTCTAATTTAGCACAGAGGAAATGGAGTTTGTTCATACTGGTAAACTGGGTCAAACAGGACTTACACAAGAATCCTTGAAATGAAGTTGTATATGTATATTAGTCTGATGTTCTCCCTTTTTACTTTCACGTGCATTATTCCTGGACATTTTTGCAACTATATTCCACTTAGCAGTATTGTAGTTCAGTAATGTTGAACTCCTTCATTTCAGATTTAGCATTGACCATTCAAGCATATCTGTATATAATAGCATGTTGTCTGCAAAAGTGCGTGGTAGATTCATGCCTAGTAGTTTTCTAGATGGCTAAAATGTAAGATATGTCATTGTAGTTCCTTTAAGAGACAAACTGGAACCCTTATGGTGAATATTGCGACTTGACTGATGTGAGCATTGGGCAGAATACTGGAGATATGGGCATAGTTTAAAATCAACTCAAATATAACTCAGGCATGTAGCCATTTTCAATACAGCTAACTGTTAGTATTTATGTGTAAGATCTCTTACATGCAAAATGTTAGACAGATCAAAGTCTCAGTGTATCCTTAGTGCCAGGACTACTACTACAATGATTCTGGTTTTAATAAACCTCTCATTTCAGCATTAAAGCTGCTTAGGACTCATTGTCTAACTTGGATTTTGAGAAGGGGGCCAATGTTTTTGTCTTTGAAAGGAATATTTAGTTACTTTGTTAAAAGTAAAAGTGAAAAGAGGTAACTCACTAGTGCATATACAGGGGGAATTACCAAGAGGAGTCTCCACTTTCACTGCCTATTCTCAGAGTTTACAAATGGCAGCATTATTATTAAGTGCAGATCTTTTAAACATTGCCTATGAATGGGTTAGATTTAGCATCATCCAGAGATTTTAATATGGTAACAGGCAGAAAGTGTTTAGAACTATAAACTGATCAGACAACACTAAATGAGAATGAGACAGGTTCCTCATTGCATATGTAAGGAAAATAAAAACTAGAAAAAGCAGAACTAAGAAATGATGTGGGGGGAGGGGGCGGACAGACAAAGAGCAGGTAATAAACTCACACAAACTATGAGTT
Organism: Pangasius djambal; assembly: GCA_022985145.1. Lineage (NCBI taxonomy): Eukaryota > Metazoa > Chordata > Actinopteri > Siluriformes > Pangasiidae > Pangasius > Pangasius djambal. The sequence goes on from CM040988.1 coordinate 17,078,068, forward strand.
AAAATGTCTAAAAGCAGTTTAAAAAAAAAAAAAATTATTACATACTGCATGATTAAATGAAGCTCGTGCACTTACACTAATGTTTAACTCTGTGTAACTTTTCATCCAGTTTGGCTTGTCAGTTCTTAGAAAACTGCAATCAGGAGACAATCCAAAGACAGCAGTTGTCTCATTTTCACCATTCTGGATGAAAAGGAATATAAGAAGAAAAATATGTGTTAAGCTGTGTCAAGAAATTCTAAACTCAAATCATAAATAGATCTAAGCTTATATTTGTTATTAATGTGACCAGTGTTCACTAACTTTTGCTGGTTGTAGTTCGTAATTCACATATTTATATATTTATGTCACAGCGTCTTCTACATGTAAAGATGCCCAAACTGAAATTATGAAGTTGGACCTGAGGACTGTTCTCATATTTTTGCTGGGAGTGATTTGTTCAACCATTATTTTCTCTACTGTGTCGTGCTTTGTGGTCATCTGCAGCAGGTACGGTATGAATTAATTTAGAATTCTAGATTCTGATTTTATGATCGGATCAATGTTTTTCTAAATTGTTAGTTGTTCTGTTGTCAGAGTGGCAAATGTTGTGATTGGGGAAGAATTTACTTTTTCAATTCAAGCCATGTCATTTTTATCATATACTAATGGATTATAGTTGCCTAATTTAGGAGTCTATTCTGTGTATTACTACCTGTTGCCACTGCTGGTGATAGTAATACTAATATGTACAAGTTTGTTTGTATGCATACTTTGTCTCTGCATGTGGCACTTTTTGTGTTGACATGCAAAGATGAAATTCTAGAATAGTTAATAAATGCTCTAGTTAATATTGACAGCTATTTCAGATTCACACGGGAATTCTCATGCATATGCAGTATTTTTTCACAATACTACTTCACACCTTTTCTGTGCAGATGCAGAACTACAGATGCAAATGAAAAAGAAAGTATTATCTTAGAGTCTGTTAAAAGTGAACGTGACCAGGTAAGATCTTATCATTTATTATTTCGTGCATTTATCTTGTGCAAGCCTCTAAAATGACAGAGAGCAAATAGAGCCTGGTATAAATGCCTAGCAGAGCAAAGAAAAAAAAAAAGAAAATGACATAATTTTGCATCAGTATCCATCAAATGTTACCCAATGGCTTGTCAGGTGATTACTCCACTTGAAATACCACTAGATTTGGTGTGCATTTAAGCTCCATTCCCTGCCATAGCATATTATCAGTATGATTGAGGAGCACATTTACATTTACGGCATTTGGCAGATGCCCTTATCCAGAGCAACTTACAATTATCTCATTTATACAACTGAGCACTTGAGGGTTAAGGGCCTTGCTCAAGTGGCAGCATGGTGGTGCTGGGATTTGAACTCTTAACCTTCCACTCAGGCAGCCAACGTCTTAACCCCTGAGTTACCACTTCCCTGCATGAAACACATGAAACACAGTTGTGGGTATCATAAAACATGAGCAAAGTGGATTACTTTCTTGATCACTGATTTTTCAAAATGCCTTTCAAGAAGAAATTAGAAGTAAATAAACTAAGCTAACATTGTCCAATCAAAAAAAGGAACAAGTGGCAGAACCATAAGTTTTGTGTGATTTGAATAAAAGAGCTGGGTAATGGCAGCTGGTTAAATCACAAATGGTGCCACCTATATGCTTTTCAATGAGTGTGTTCCGGCATGTATACATAAGAGTTTTATGCCTATGACGAGACACTGTGCTATAAGGTTCGATCATAATAGTAATGCCAAGTTATTGATAGGTAGTAGAATTTTTTCTGTCCTCCCATCTTAAACCAGCTGCCACTGGAGAGCAAAGATGTTTCTCAAAATTAGCTTCATTATTTATGTATTGTTATTATGTGGGAAAAGAAAAAAATCCATTCAATCATAAGAGGTGCTTTAAAAGAAATGGATATTGCTGAAAAGTTCAAGCTTAATATTTTTTCCATAGTCAATGATGCAGTCTGATGAAGACCAGGCAGATGAACAGGCCCCTCTTCAAGTACAGACTCCTGTTGAGGTCTCCACAAAGACATCTGCATTAAATAGTGGGAAAGTCTTAGGAATGGAACAGACAGAAGGAGCAGGAGAAGTAAATGAAGTTAACTATGCCTCTATCAACTACTCACTTTTACAGAAGAAAGCTGATGGAGACTTAAATCCACAGAAAGTGGAGAGTGATTATGCAGAGATTCAGCTAAAAAAGCTGAGTGAAGGAGAGGAAGTTGAGACCTTGCAGGATGGAATGAAACAGCATGGAGTAAAGCAAGATAGAGTGGATCAGGACGGAGTAAAGCAAGATGGAGTGGATCAGGGTCTAGAGGGTGGGATGGAGAGCCAGAAGCAAATGGAGTTAGAGGAAGTGCAGGTTTAAACCAGTGCTCATGGTTTACAGTGAAGAAGGACAGTGAAGAATTGCTCCAGCATTTTAACTATGAATGATTGATTGTGTAAAGATTCTGCTATTTATGTTCTAACTGAGTCAAGTTCCATTTGCCTTAAATGCAGCATACATATTTGCATTACTAATATGTAAAACAGTTGTGCATTTTTTTTGTTTGTTTGTTTCTATTCTGCTTTTTCTGAACACTGAACAACCCACTTCCCCTATTTTGAAACAATGTACATGTCTTGCCGATTACCTTAAAAGTAGCAAAGCTGAGCAACTGCTTCTGCAAGGCACAAAGCTAATTTTTGGAAGAAAATGTAAATAAAAGCCTGAAACAAAGTAGCAGGCTCCAATGCGTGGCAGTATTGCAAATCATGAAAAATAAATCTCAAGAATACAAAGTTTCTTTAAAATTAAATGATTATTGCAGGTCTAGAAACAGTTTTAAAACCATTGATTTATACGTGGTTGCATCATTGTTTTATACTGTAAATATGTACTATTCTTGTTCATGAAGGATTCACTGATTGTGATCATCTGAACTGAATGAAATAAAGCAACTGTTAGTGTCATAAACTGACCTTTATCTTCATTTATGGAATAAAACATTTGAGGGTGTGTATGTGTAAGTCAGAAGCACCTAATAAAGTGGCCTCTGAGTATGGATACACAGTGTAACACTGCCCACTTTTGGCATAAATGGCTATTACGTTTATGAAACATAAAAGAGTTTACATCAGAAATAGGGTCTGCATTTTAAACCAGGAACAGTTTACACCATGTTCACGTGATTATAGCCAATAGACAATTGCTGTCCTTCTTAATAATATAAGGAAGATGCTTTCATTATGGATGATAAATAAAGTATCCACAAGTTCTTTCAGAAAAGGCCAGTGGTGACAGATAAGGGTGAAAATGTGTAATATTTATTTCCCTATGACAAATTACATAACTTTCACATTTTCGAGAAATGCCAATGACTGACACTAGAGATTAGAATATATTTTTGGATGGTTTTATAATTTTAAGGATTTGAAGGTTTATTTTATCTTATTTTATTTTAAAGATTACAAAGCGGAATGCACAGTGATGCAGCACAGCTCCAGGGTTCCCGGTTCAATCTTGAGCTCAGATTACTGTCAGAGCCTAGTTTCACATGTTCTTTCATGGTCTGTGTGGGTGTCCTCCAGGTTCTCCTCATTCCTTCCACTTCCCAAAAACATGCTGGTAGCTAAACTGCCCCATGTGTGTATGTGTGTGCTTGGTACCCTGCGATGGGTGTATTCCTGCCCCACACCTACCATTTCCGGCATAGGCTTTGGATCCACCTCAATCCTGACCAACATAACTGTGACCATCATTTGGACAAAATGTTCATGTTTAATCAAATATAGTAATCTACAATTGGAGATGGCAAGGTGGCACAGTGGGTAGCACTGCCGCCTCACAGCTTCAAGGTCCCAGGTTAGATCCTTAGCTCGGGCTAATGTCTGTGGGGAGTTTCTGAATGGTCTCCCTGTGACCACCAGTGACCAGTGGGTTTCCTCCAGGTGTCTGATCCCCCCCTCCAACCTCTCAAATATATGCAATAGGTCCATTGCTAAGATAAATTGCCCCAGGTGTGAATGTGTGTGTGCATGGTCCCCTGCAATGGACTGGAATCCCATCCGGGTTATATTCCCTCCTCATGCTCAGTGTTCCAAGGATAAGCTGTGGATCTGTTGCGGCCCTGATCAGGATAAAGGGGTTACTGAGTGAAACTGCTTGTGATATATATAAATGAGAGAGTAGGTCCACAACAACAAATGTAAGCAAGTTTATTCTGCAAAGGATTTACTCTTTGGTCATTATATAGAACTTTTTTCACATTATTATTTTGTGTGTTAGTTTTCTACTTTCAGTAATATTATGAACTAATAGAATTATTTTTTTCATTTGATTGTTAAGAATTACTATTAAGTACAAGCTGTTGTACTATTAACTACAAACACTTAACTAGTTAAAAAAAAAAAAAAAAAAAAAAAAAAAGACTGCCTTTACTGAAAGTTTTTTGTTTTGCGTTTCCAAATATGCACTCCTCACACTTGATGTATGTGGGTATTGAAAGCTGCTGTGTTTCTGTGGATATGTAAGCAGATTAAGTCTTAGTTAATAGGATTAGAATGTTCCACACACTGAAGAGCATCTTTAAATAGTCAGGACAAAATGTCTGGACTGCCTCTACTGTGACAAACTATGTGACAAACTATCTATCTGTGTTTACCCAGAGTGTCTAATTGGAAAATTCCAGGTAAGT
>CM040988.1:17082864-17121182 GCA_022985145.1 Pangasius djambal
CCCCTCTGAAAGCCCTCTGTTAATGTGTTTTACCTAGAACCTATAAGAACCTTTTTTCCTGAGAAAATAAGGAGGGAAGCTGTATAAAACTCTTAGTAATAACTGACTAATGTTATGGACATACATACATTAACTGCAAAACATACTGTAAAACTCCACTCACAGATCACAACAAGAGACATGGCAGATGTGTTGAAGAGTCTTAACCTCTTGGAGACCCTGAAAGAGTCTATTGAGAAGAACAACTTTTCAGGCATAAAGGATGCTGTTGAAGACCTGTTGATAAGTCGTATAAATATTGCAATCACTGGAGACAGAGGGCCAGAGAAAGCAGCGTTTATTAACTCCCTCAGGGGGCTTGGTGTTGGTGATGAAGGAGCAGCTCTCTGTCCATCCACTGCAGCCCCAGAAGAATTGGCTGTATTCCCAAATCCCAAGCATCCAGATTTCCGTCTGTGGGATTTGCCCATGATCCCCAATGATGACTCTTTTGACCCTGAGAACTACATTGAGCGCTATAAAATCCCACGATATAACATCACAATCATAACCTTTACTCAAACTCCTAGTCCAAGCACTGTGGCTGTCTGGAGAGAGGCGCGTTCACTGCAGAAAGAAGCCTTGTACTTTGCTTTATTGGCATCTGAAAAGGACACTGAGAAAAGCCTGGAGGCCAAAAGACAAGCTAGTTTGGAGGTGATGAAAGCTGAAGGAGTGGCTTTGCCAAAAGTCTTCCTTGTGCATCCCTCCTCTTTGGAAAAGCTGGACTTCCTAAAGCTCTTAGAAGTAATGCAGGGTGATATTCCCGAAGTAAGGGCCTTTGCCCTTCTGCTGGCTTTGCCTACCTTCTCTCCTACCATAGTGGCCCAGAAAAAGGATGCCTTCAAAGCTCTGGGGTGGGCTGCAGCCTCAGTTTCTGGTGGTGTTTCTGCTATTCCTATACCCATGGTGGCATCCATGGTGGATGTGAGTGTTGCTGTGCGGATCTTAGCAAAGGCCCAGATGTCTTTCTGCCTGGACAATGAGTCTGTGGAGAGACTTGCACGGCAACGGGGAATAGACTCTGCCAAGCTCAAGGCACTTCGGACATGCATCCTCTCAGTGGAGGTCAGCAAGAGCGAAGTGAAGAAGCGGCTTGCAGCATCTGAGAAGGACACCATCACAGCCACTAAGAGACTGGTGGAACTGGCCATGCCACGGCAAGCCAGAGCTGTGAGTCACTCCTTTACTGTCATGCTGCAAACCATCAACTCTGCCCTTGATGACATGAGTGCTGATGCTGAGAAGATTGTAGTTTTGGCAACAGGGGAGTCACCGTGACTGGCAAATTTTTACCATTGTCCCAAAACTGTAAAAAAGTTTTATGAAAGAATCACACAGGGTTCAGATAATGAAGACTGACTTGCTTTGCTTGCAACACGTTTTCTGCAGACAGAACTGAAATGAGACCCACCCACCCTCTTTTCATGGTTTCCTGCTCGACTGAGTAGGTTTTACAGGAAAATACAACCACCCCCATGTTATTAGCAGCAAGACACCCTTATGCATATACAAATCACAGAAGAATCTAATCTTAAATCATTCACATTTCCACCTTATTAGACATTGATGCTTGAGTAACTATAGCTGAGATTTTAGGTATTGTATATACTTTGAATGAAAGTACTCTACAATTATTTTCTCATGACATAAGTCTCACCCACAGTGACAAGCATCTTTTTGAACAGTATGGACTTTCTTTTAACCTTTTAAGTGTAAATTTGTGTAAATCTATGGAAAGAAACAACACACATTAAAGATGGATTCAACAGTAGAGTCTGACTTTTTTTTTTGTATATGTGACATTAGCGTTGATCCTTCCATTAAGTAAAAATTGGTTTATCTGTAAAATAAAAACATTTTTTATTTTAGAGAATATTTTCTGAATCCTATCACTTACCATTTACAGCATTCATATACATCCAGCCATGAACAACTTAACAATGTACCTTAACAATGTAAAAAGTTATTTAACTGTTGTGTAATGCCATGTTGACCTGTATAGGGTAGAACTTAACCAATTGAGAGAAGAGTTACACCCTCTCAATTATCATTTCTTATACTGTATATAAAGTATAGCGATGCTCAGAACACAACAGGCAAAAACATTTTTGCATAAACACCCCCTCAGTAGGTGCACTTGTGCTTTACTCTCACTATAACCTTTAGATGTCATGTCAGCTAAGGAACTCCTGATGTTTACAAAAGGGACAGTTGTAGTTAATTAGATTTAAACCCTGTGGGAACTACAACCCCTCGCAGCTTCTCTCCTCAAATCAAGCACTGTAAACCAGGTTCTCTTAGCAACAAAGTCTCACAAAAATTCATACATATAGTACTAAAATACCAGCCAGTATATTCATAACACTTGTGTGAATTCCACATGTGATTCATACTTATTGTATGATCCCACAGAGCATATTTTTTAATCCACTGTGCTTCCACAAAACCTGTACTTTTTCTCCAGTATAAGTGATTTGTTTATATTTTAGTGTTTAGTATATATTGCGTATTAGTAGTGTATTTAGTCTATTGTAGTTTATGCATTTTTATGTTATATAAAGTGTTTTATATACTATCTTTCCATTATTTCAGGATACCAGATGTGTACCACACATGCGTGTTTACAGCCCTATTGGGGCCATGGTAAACTTCTGTATTAATAGCAAGTCTTATAGAAAAATGTTCACATTTACCTTACATGTAGCACCTTCTGTATGATGAATATCCTATCTCAAGAACACAATTTATTCCACATTAGCTATATCTAAACTTTCAGTCCGTGGTTACCCAGTCCGCGTCCCCTGCTCAATTTGTGCCATGCATCCTCTGTACCAAAATAATTAGGCCACACCCACACTATACATTTTGAATAACATTGATATGTAATAAATGCTGTTGTCCTTCTTTTGGCTGCTCCCTTTAGGGGTTACCTCAGTGGATCATTAGTCCGCATATTTGATTTGGCACAGCTTTTATGCCAGATGCCCTTCCAGATGCAAGCCTATCCATTGTTATCCGGGCTAGGGACTGGCACAGCACTGTCTTGTGCAGCCCCAGCGGCTGGGGGTGTTTCCCTGGGCAGGAATCGAACCCGGGCCAAGGTGGTGAGAGTGCCGAGGCCTAACGACTAGTCCTCCAGTGACCCTACACTGATATGTAATAAATAATTTACCTAACTTTTTAATCCTATTCAGCATGGCCCACTCTCTGTGTAATTTAGTAATATTCATGAAATATGGTTGGACAGAAGTTTAATGAAGTAACTTAACTGAATGTATCCTTGGCTGTAGTCATGTGACACGGACATTTACAGTATTTACACACCTTTTAGCCACTCCTTCATCTTTACTCATCAGTTTTTGTTGTATTTGTATTAAGTAAATATTTTACACAACTGGGAAAAATAAGAGAGTGTAACATTATAAATAATAAGAGCGATCCTGAACATTTCAAGCTGTTTTATTAGTGATTGCGCATTGCATAGCACTATCGTTATCCGATTTTTATTCAATTTGATTTTTACTTTATCAAAATTTATTTTATTATTGAAAGGTCTGGCTTTCTAATTCCTGTATGATTTAAGCATTTGTCAGCTGACATACATTGAAAATAATTAAAAGTTTACTGCCCCACCCACCAACACCCTAGCAACCACCTGGAATACCATAGCAACCAGCTAGCATCACCCTAGCAACCACCTGGAATACTACAGCAACCAGCTATCAACACCCTTGCAACACCCGTGATGCTGTAGCAACTGAATAACAAAATGCTTTAAAAAGAAGAAAATTCAGTCTTAACCTATGCAGTCTGCATTCCAGTTCACCCCAGAGGTGTTCAGTGGGGTTGAGGTCAGGTATCTGTGCAGGCCATTCAAGCTCTTTCACTCTAACCTTTGCGAACAATGTCTTCATGGAGCTGGCTTTGTGCACAGGAGCATTGTCATGCTGGAACAGGTTTCGGCCTCTTAGTTCTGGTGACAGGAAAGTGAAAAAAGACATCCTATACAAGTATGTGCTTCTTACGTTGTGGCAACAGTTTGGGTAAGACCCACATTTGGGTGTGATAGGTGTCCACAAAGTGTCCACAAACTTTTAGCCATATAGTGTATGTTACAAGGAGGCAAAATGGAGCACCACCATACTTGAGACTATTTACAATAACAGATTTCTTAACACTATGCCTTTTATGTTAGAATAAAAGTTAGTATTGTAGGGTGTGTACGTTATAACCGCAGCATTTTTTAAATACAATTTGCAAAACCAAAACTATAAAATAAATATTTGTAAAATATCATGCACAGATTAGTGCACGATGTATCGCATAGATTAATATATACAAGATAGGAGCTTTTTTTTTTTTTTTAATCTACTGCATTTTTATTTTTGCAATGAGGGCAAATTTGCAGCAATATACGTGTATATGTATGAAAAAAATAGTGTATTTTTTCAAGTTATACATTCCCAGTTCTGGGAATGGTCTTTGAGTAAAATATGTAGGAATTAGGGCTGTGAGCAGGCTGTCTCCTACGAACAAGGAAATAAAACATATTTGGGTGAATGATAAACAATGCGAAGATTTCCTATTCTTCCACATCAAAATATAGTATTAGCCCCACTCTCAAAAGACCTCTACTTACACATACACATAGGTGAAACTGTAAAATGGAGAAGTTGTTTTTCATGGTTAAGCATGAAAAATATTATCTAGATACAGCTGTAAATGTAGTGATTTATTAAGAGCAAATTTGTGGCAGTGATTGTGTTTTGCAGAGCAACTCCTCCTTCAAATAGTATATGCATCTTGGAAACCAATGCATATTTTCTTGCAGTACCTTCAGACATAATCAGTATGCAGTGACCCATATGCATTCAGTTACACACAAAACACAAAGTGAGAATTTGGCATTTATCCTGTTTTGAAAAAAAAACAACAACAACTATTAAATCGAGTATTAAATCATATATTGCTTTAAGTGTAGATCTTGTAGAATAAGGCACGAATCATATGTTTAATGGAGTTTATAGTGGGGTACCATGCTGAGTGGAAACATGCATATAAGCTCTTTGAGTGTGCCCGCTTATTGTGTGCTCAGCTTGTGAACTTTTGCACTGTGTTTATATTCTATATACTTTCTGCATGATTTCTCTTTAATACGTTTCAGCCTCTTCATCAGCATATTTAACCCTTTGCATGTTTTTACATGACTGTGGATTTTTGTACTGTTGGCATATAAAATACAAATGTATGCACTTGTATCCAAAATCTTCAAATATCTACATAAACATTTGACACATCTAAACATAGGTCCTTATAAAAACACCACTGTGCACACTCAGTTCCTAAAAGAAGCAGAAGTGCTAATTTTATATGCTTTCGTAGCAGAATGCTTAATGGTTTCATTCACACCTTTTATTTTTTGCACCAAAATGATACAATGCCACAACTCTACGCTTTGTTTCGCCGTGTGCGTCATGAAATGGAGTAAAAAAAAAAAAAGTAGACTAAAATATCTCATATTAACAAACTGCCATTTATCTTAACATAATATTGTTATCTACCTAACAAAGTGCTGAATTTATTGTGAATAACAAATCGAATAGCTGTCAGGAAACTGACATGCAGTCAGGCCTAATAACAAAACTCTATACGTAGGCACTTTTTAGAGCATGTCTAACTCCAAAAATAGGTTGTTCTTCTTTCTACGAAGCAGCGTCTGCTCAAGTTCAAGATGTTATTCTGGTTGCATCAGTATTGACTATTACTGATCACTACAGCAAAGTTTGTACTGAATTCTGTCTCACATTAGAGGCAAAGAGGAAATTTGTGCTACAGGAAGTGGGCTAGTTTGCACATGTTCAGGGGGTAAATATTGGCACTTTTTTAATCTCTAACCGGAATAACACTTTTTTTTTTTCTTTTTGTTTTCTGTATGGTTGATCATGCAAATTCAGCACAGGAGTTCTTCTTTTGTTTGATGGCTTCCTTTTGATTTGAAGGGCCTATTTTAGTTTGAAGATTTCACTTAAACAGATTCGAAGTCCTTCGAGCCATTTATTAAGAACGCCGGATTTGAATGCAAGGTAATTTGCTTTTCATGAACTGTAATTTGTTTGTTAATATATAAATCCTTTTCTGATCAGTTGATAAAATGTGTACTACTTTGAACATTCAAACTAATGCATAACATTTTTAGTTGTATTAGTATTAGTAATATAATTGTAAGACTTATAAAGCTGTTTGCTTCATTAAAAATGATGGTGCACTGCAATACTGAATATGCATGGACTGGATATTTAGATTTCTATAAATATCACAATATAACATTTATTGTCTATTTTTGAGTGACAGGAGATATCATGATTAAAAACCCTGCTGCATTAATATTATACATTATTATATTCATGGAACTATTTATAAGGTTAAATGATGAAATTAGATGACACTATTTGTGAAGGAACCAACTTGGTTTATTGTCTTTAGTTCACAAGGTTGAATATAAATAAATGCAATGAATTTACATTATAGATAAGTATCACTTACTGCAAGAGCAAAGTTCTCAGTTCCACATCAACTGTTTAACCGTGAAGCCTACACCTTGAAAGTGAGTCATTTGCAGCTGCGATATGCCATGTGAGACTATGTGATGCATCCACACGTGAGCAGAACTGATGTACCCATATAAATATATATATATATATATATATATATATAGTACTATATATATAGTACTGTGCAAAAGTCTTAGGCACCCTATTTTTTTAGTACAAACTTACTATAGATTTTTATTTTATGACCTCTACATTATTGATTCAGTACAAAAACATTTTAGAGTTCCAAACATTAGTCAGTAAAGAAAGCATTACATAAGAGACCACTTTTCAGACAAAAAATAAACATAATGTAGGCTGCTGGGTTTTGCTGCAAAAATAAGAAGCGAGTGTGACAGTCAAAGTCTCCAGAAGAACTGAGGCTGGTTCTGCAAGATGCTCAGTAAAACTTATAGCTAATTTCCTTATAAAACTGCACAAATTGTACCTGAGACTACTATTTTTTTAAGTGAAGGATCATCACACCAAATATTGACTTTGTTTCATTTATTACTGTTTACTGCTCTTTATAGTATTTTTTTGAATGTAGAAACATTTAGTTTCATTATTTTTGAAGGCATCTTTGCTCTACAGCATTTCTTTGCATGTTCCTAAGACTTTTGCACAGCACTCACTGTATATATATACTTATGTATACAAATACTTCCGGACCTGACTGTATATATATATATATATCTTTGAGTTTCTAAGAACTAGAATTTGAAATGGAAATGTCTCTTTTTTTCAAAAGATCACACTGTAGACTACAAAGAGATGTATTCAGCGTGGAATTCTGTCCTTCTCTGGGGTGTGTATTGTTTTGTTTTTTTTTATTTCAATTCTAGAGAAAAAGAAAGTATTGCTTTATCCATACACTGATTTAAGTAAGGAATAAAACACTGGGGGGGGGGGCTAATGTGACATGGCGTTACAATAAGCACCCTGAACTTAATTATCTTCCTTCAGCATCGCTTCCCAAAGTGTTTTATTCTCCTTATACCACAGCAACTTTCTTTTATTTATTAAAGAACGACACTTTAAGCTATAAACAATCGTTCCTTCACTTTTTCTTGAAGTTAATAAGACAAAAACAATGCAGCTTTTTTTTTTTTACTGAGAAACCATAATGTCCTCTGTGGCTGAAAACTTAAAGAGACAGCTTTAACTCTGACTGAATAACTGACACTGGAGACTTCTTCCATTAATGTTAAATAATTTAACATTAACTTAAATAGTAGGATGTTTTAAAATCATTTTATTATTAGCCTTAGATTATGTGGAGCATCCACCACACGAGTCCCAGTCAATGAGCTGTTCCTAGATACATTAATGTGTTACAGCAAGCACATTAATATAAACCTGTGATTTGAATTAGAGTCAGCACTAATGTTAAAGCTGCTGGTAGAGAAAATTAATCAATACCTTCAGAGCAATCACTTTTGAGAATTCAAAATTGTTGTGGTATATTAAAAATAATAACTATTATAATGTTGTTATTACAGTCGTAATTAATTATGTGTTACTGAATCTGTTTCTCCCTCAGTCTTGTTTTGTTTGTTTAGGTCAATAGCAACAGCAGGTATCTCACCAACTATAGTCATCACGGAGGAAAAAGCAACAAGAGAGGAAGGATCGTGTGTCACAATCAACTGCAAATATATATATAAGGAGGAAATGCAACTGTTGTGGCTTAAAGATTCTAAGTGGAGTGACGCTGAAAAGAGATTTGATGGAAAGATTGTATATAGTAATACATTGCAGAGGCCACAGGATTCTGAGTATTCTGACAGAGTGGAATTTGAACATTTAAATACAAATAGTAATTATTGGGCCCCATGCACATTAACAATTAATGATCTTAAAAAGAATGACAGTGGAAACTATAGATTTAGGTACATAAAAGGGGGTGACAGATACATAGGTGGCACATTTCATCTTACAGTCACAGGTGAGTCCTATGACCTCTGTTAACTAATTCTTAATCTTATTTTTAAATTCACTGGATTACAATCCATCCATTTTGTCAATTTATATTGTAGACAATCCCTGCAAGGTCCACATTAAGCCACCAAATTTGACCAAGTCATTCAAAGAAGGAGACAATGTGGATCTTCACTGTGCAACATCAGCGGCCTGTACGTTTTATCCTGAATGGCAGCCATCTGGCTCAAGCGAGGTTCTCAATATAGAGGACAAAGAAGAAAAACGCAGTGATCTGAAGTTGACAGTGAGCTGGACAGATGATAAGCGAATTTTGACATGTCGTTCTGGACGCCATAATGACAACTGCCTGGATAGGAGGGTTACACTGAGAGTGGAATGTGGGTATAGATGAACAAAATACTGTGCATACCTTATGTATTTATTGTGTGTGTATGTATGTGATTATATTTTGAGAATTTATAAAATAATCATCTTTAATTATATAGAACTTTTCCTTTTGAGTTCAAAATCTCAAAGTATGTCACCTACAAGCGATTAGAAGGTTAAAATAAGGTCATGGTATTTGAGGAATAAAACACGACAGGGTGGTGGGATGCCACCAGAAGTTGATTATTTTCCAATAACAGCACATAGTGTTGTGTTTTATTCCTCTTCTACCACAGCAACTTGTCAATGCTAACAAATTTCTGTTAATGAAACAACAACAAAACATTTTTATCCATTTATAGCTATATTTACTGGTTTAGAATGTTCATGAAACAAGTTAATTCATGGTTTATATAATACGTAACACATTATATCTGCCAGTCGTTGTCTCAACAGCCTCTTGTTTTTCTCTGTCTTGAAGCTTGTCATATCATGTGACAAAGAAACCTCAAAGCTCTCTGCCCTAAAGACTTTCCTGTATCGGAAAAATTACAGCTTTACCTCTTTTACTTTTGTAGACTGTTACAAAGTTCTTACAGAAACCATCACCATATCAACAATTACAAACACATTTAAAATCTGTTTATGTGCCACAAACTGTTACTATAGAAATGATCACATATTAGAATGAGGGCATTAATATAAACCTTTGCTTTGCCATGCAACCAACATTACTGTGAGATCTGCTGTTACAGAAAATTAATCAACACCTTCTGGCCAATCAGAATTGAGAATTGAGCATTGTGGTATAACGCATATAAAAGTCTCTAAGAAAAAGCCTAAAAAGTCTATAAGAAGTACTATAAACCATGAAAATAAAAAGGAAGACTAAAAATTTACAAAGTTAAATAATTATGTTTTTGGGTTTAAAAACTGTTATCAAACTAGCATTTCTAATGTTATCTGATTTCTATCCCAGAGATTAGGGGCAATGTAAGAAAAATGTCTTCCTCCAGTTGAGTTGATGAGGTTTTTTGACGCAAGGACTAGGTTTTTTGCAAGCCAATGTTAGTACTAGAACATATGCCATCTCCATTTTTTTTTTAATTTATTTATTTTATATATTTATCTAGATGCACCCAGAGAAACAAAAGTGCTTGAGAGCTCAAGCTCTAAGGACGTGAAAGAAGGAGAACAAGTGACAATTTCATGCTCCAGCAAGGCCCACCCTAACGCTACCTTCACATGGTTTCAACGTCAAAGCTCTTTTTCCCAGCATGGGGAAAATCTTACTTTACATAATATGACACCAGAAGGTGGAGGCACGTTCTACTGTCAGGCTAAAAATGAATATGGAATTGATAATTCCACTGACATAAAAATCAACGTTATTTGTAAGTATGTGTCTGTTATTGAATCAATAATTGCACTGCATTTAGCAGTCATGAATCAAATATTTTGAAAATACTCAGAATAAGCATATTGTTTAACAGCTTATCATCAGTAAGTGAACAGAGATGAAGAAAGAGCATCAAAAAATATAATATATGCATAATGCGTTTTGTGTTTCTCAGATGCTCCAAAAGGTGTCACCATCAGTCCTCAATCCAGTGATCTCATAGAGGGAAACTTGCTTACACTCACATGCTCAGTGGAAAAGAGCAATCCAGCAGTCAGAGAGCAGTCCTACAAATGGTACAAAGATGATCAAGAGATTAATCAGCAAACATTTAATACATTCACTATGCACAACATAACACGACTTGACAAAGGAAGCTATCAGTGTCAGGCCGGAAATTCAGTAGGAGAGACCAAGTCTGCCCACAGTACCCAAGTATCTGTGAAGTGTAAGTATTATGATGCTATATGTGGCACAAGCTATAATTCCACTATGACTCATTTTTTGTTTTTAGAAATGAGATAAACAAATGAGTGAAACTTGTATTTTTACAAGAAAGTGACAGTGAGGTGCAATGTTAAAAAACGAAAACCTAAAAATACTACATGCTGTAGAGTTACTCTCATGTCATTATCTTATAGTACATCTAAAAAAAAAATGTTATGCTCTGAAACTGCACATGTGAACTGGTGAATTATATGAGATACATAAAACCACATGAAAAATTAACATGTGAAAGTAAATAAACCATGTGTAAAAAAAAATGACATTTGAAAAGTACATGAAACGTGAAAAAAAGATAAACACATTCACTACATGCAAAAAGCCCAAATTCATGTGTAAAATTTGTAACTTTTCTGTAAATGATTACACCATGAAAAGTCTTGTGTTTATAGAAATAGTGTCTAAAAAGTTTCTCAAAACAGTCTAAATAAATTTGATGTACATATTTTTATTAAGCAAGAGTGTTTTGTACAATGATATTTAAAACATTGAAGTTTTTTCGGAAATACCAGATCATACATTATGTGCACAATTTGAGAATGATGTTTAATTTCTCTCTCTCTCTCTCTCTCTCTCTGCAGATGTTCCACAAAACACACAAATTCAAGGCATAAATAGCATAAAGTTGGGTTTCCACCTTAAGCTGGAATGTGTTACCGAGGCTGATCCTCTTCCTAACAATTATTGCTGGTATTTTAAACCAGAACATGAACAGCAGTTTCTCAACCTTTCACACCCAAATCAAGTGTACCAGATTGAGAACGTGGCTGTTAGTAATGCTGGGTCGTACATGTGCAGTGCGCGGAATGTTATAGGTACAGGTGCAAACTCTACTGACTTAAATGTTGTTGTGCTGTGTAAGTATATTTTTTTGTTTGTTTGCTTTTAGCTTTATGGTGTTAAATTTCCAGAATGTTACAGATCTAGGAACTTTTGGTTAGAATGTGCAATCAGTTAAATTTCCTGAGAACATTTATAAATAACATTTTAAGCACCCATAATGTTAAATTCTTTTGTCTGACTAGGGAATTTGTGTGAGCAACTTTATAATACATTGTGAAGCAGCCCATTATTACAGCTCATTGCAGGAATGTTATTTCTGGAGTGTTACAGTCTCATCTTAAAAGCTTCTGAACACTTACTGAATAAGTGTCTAATAATATTCTCAGTTATCTGTTACCTGAGACTGCAGTACAATAGCATTTAGATTCCAGGCATAGGGTGTATATATATATATACATATATTAGCATATAGATGACTAGTGTATTTCATGCCTTTATATATTGTTAAAGTGCGTTGTTTTCTAATTCCTCAAAAATATACATTGCATTTCCTTCTAAAATGCTGCCTTCACTTTTATTCACAGACGCCCCCAAGAAACTAAATCTGACCATGCAACAAGTTGTAAAGGAAGCTGAATGGTATACTATCACATGTACTGTAGAAAGCTCACCCCCGTCGGTGCTCACGCTATACAGATCCTCTCTGACAAACCCAGAAAAAGACAGAGAAACCATAAAGACGGTTAAGTCCAACTTACTCAGGTTAACTACCAAAGCATCCGTGTCAGATGCGGGTGTGTACACCTGCACAGCAAAAAACACAGAGGGAGACGACTCCTCACAACATCAGTTGAAGGTTTTGTGTAAGTAAAACTGCTTACATCTGCTCTATTTTGTGAGTAAGCTTGTTATTAAAATATTATCAAGAAGTAAGCTATTATCAAGAGTTAAATATGATCAGTGCTACTTCCTGTTGTCTTTGCAGATGCCCCTAAAAATGTTAAAGTATCAGCATATCCTGGTGAAGTGCTAAAGGAGGGCTCTAACCTGACCCTCACCTGTACAGCTGATTCTGTACCCCAGGTGTCTGCTTACACGTGGAAGAAATCTTTTGGGAAACATTCAGTGACACTGGGACTTGAACAGACAATAAAATTCCATTTCCTGAAGAGCTCTGACTCTGACCATTACTTCTGTATCTCCAGCAATGAAATAGGCAGTGCTCAGTCCTCATCAATCTATATCAGAGTCAAGTGTATGTATCCTATATCATGCCAGCTCTTGTATCTGAGTTAATGTGGGGAAAATGGATAAAATGATAAAATGCATAGTTTCAAAATAAGTAAATGAGACTGTTCATGCAAATTTTCATGAAACTTAACAAAATCAGTCATATGACTGCATTACTGGTAATGAACAAATAATGTGTTTGGTTGTACTCTCCTGTGGGTGAAAGTGAATAGTAAGACATGAAGCTCATGTGACAAACAAAGGACATGTTCACTGATATGAATATGTGACAATTTCAGTGTTTATTTGTTCCTTAGTAATTGCCTGGACAGGGTTGCAGTGGCTTAAATTAGGCTAATAGTTTCTTTATATTTCATAAAATAGAACCAGCTAGTCTAAAAAATTAATCATTAAATGCATGAGAGGGATTTATGTAAATATATATTTATATAAATGTTGAAAGATTCATAAAGAAACATTACAGAAGGATAGGACTGGCAGTAGAAGAAGTCATAGAAGTTGGCTAATGTCTTTGCTAGCTACTGATGATGATGATGATGATGATGATGATGAATACATTCTGTAACTATGTCAGAAATGGTGTTATCCTTTGTACCTCAATAAGCCAGTTTATGCAATGTTCATCCTATACTTTTTTTTTCTTGTTCAGATCAGCCACGCATAACGATTATCCATAACATGACATCACTGAGTATATGGGAAAAAGCGACTCCAATCCACCTGAGTTGCAGTGTTCAGTGTGATCCACCAGCCGATTTCTTTGAATGGTACAAGTTGGAGGAAAACACCACTGTCTTGTCATATGAACAGAACTACACAGTTCAACCAGAAAATCCAGGAACGTACTACTGCTACGCAAGCAATGAAGTAGGGAGGTCAACATCTGAACCGGTCAAAATATTTCTTAATTGTATGTCCGAATTTACACTTTTAAAGCTATTCATGACTGATGATTTGTATGAGAAATCAATGCAAATGTGTACAGTATACATCACAAGCAGAGAAAATTAACTAATAATATAATGGATTCATTACTTTAGTTTATAGACTTTTAGTTTTCTCTTGTTGCATTTTTCATTTTCATTTGTAATCTATACTAAATGATAAAATTATTGTGGTGCTCTAAAATATTGTCAACTCAAATTTCATTTCTTATCTCTTAGATTTCATTATTAAACAGCTCATTCAGGTCATCATCTCCCTACTGGTCATCCTCTTTCTGATTGGTGTCATATTTCTGCTACAAAGGTAGAAATTTCTCTGCTATATTCTGTGTTACAGAAAATGTGTAACAGTTCAGGTTATGGCGCAGTTTGTAATTTTTAAAATGAGTTTCTACCTAATAATCATACAATTTAAGATACCGTAGAAAAACTATGACCTATTCCTGCTGCTTTCATGGATTATATCCAGAAAATGACTAGTTTGACTTTCTCAGGATTTTTGGCTGTTTTCTCTTTTCTTCCATATAGTACAGTGCTTTCTTCAAAAATTAATTTGGAAAACATTTAGTTTTGAACAATTCTCTTCACAGATCATATCAAGTGTTGATTTGATAACATTATTAATTCACAACACCTTGCATATACACCCACCGTCCACTTTAATAGGAACCCCTGCTTATTTATACAGTTATCCATGTATGCAGATACAGGTCAAAAGCTTCAGGGGATCAGAGGAGAATCACCAGACTGGTCTGAGCTGACAGAAAATCTATAGCAACTCAAATAATCACTCTTTACAATCGTGGTAAGCAGAAAAGCATCTCAGAATGCACAACACATCAAACCTTGAGGTGGATGGGCTACAACAGCTGATGCTTTCCCCATTCTGATGTTTGATGTGCACGTTAAATGAAGCTCTTGACCTGTATCTGCATGATTGTATGCATTGTGTATTAAAGTGGATGGTGAGTGTACAGCATCTGAATTTCTTACAAAGTGACTCTTTTGAGATTCCCATTGCAGGCAGCAGAGCTCTAAAAATACCAAAGCCATTTTAATTCATGTAATATCTCCACTAAATTTCAAATGCTTTTTTTTTTTTCAATTATTTTCACTTTCACTTTTGAATTACTAAATATAAATAAATTAGGCTTTTAAAATTTGCTTATCATGTAATTAGGTGTTTTTATTTGTGATCACTCAGTGTTGGACTTTTTCAGAAATCTCTCATTGCACATTTATTACTTTAATATATTAAGTGTGTGTGTCTGTGTGTGTATCTGTGTGTGTGTATGTCTCACTTACAGAATTGTCCTGAGAAAAAGATCCTCAGGGAAAAATGAGGCAGCCCAGCGGTCATTTTTCTTCTCACCGGCTCCATTATGGCCTTTATCGAACTTGCGCTCATCGGTTAGTTTTTTTCTGTTTATTTCAAGAGTAAGCAATTTCAGAAAAACAGCATACTACGTGGAACCCAGTATTATATCTCAAAAATAACATATGGTAGCACGATGATACAGTGGGCAGTGTTGCCACCTCACAGCTCCAGGGTTCTAGAGTCGATCCTGAGATCATTTTATTGTCTGTGTGGAGGTTCTTTGTGTGTTCTCCCCATGTTCACGTGGGCTTCCTCTGGGTTCTCCAATTTCCTCTCACCTCCCAAAAACATGCCATTAGGTGGATTGGCTAAGATAAATAACCCTTAGGTGTGAATGTGTGTCTTCATGGTGCCCTATATATTTTTGGCTCATGCCTAGTGTTCCTGGGACACTAGGCTCCTCATCCAATGCAACTCATACTTACTGTACGTGGACAGCCACATGTTGTTGTGCTTGCATGTTTAGTTTTATTCAGTCCCTTGACATAAACACTTTGATTATTTAAAAACTTCTCCACCACCATCTCATGTTCAGCATAATAACATCTGGCATCAGTCATTGACAATAACCACTGCTGTAAAAAAACCCAGAACATATGTTAACATAGACAAAAAAAACCACAATAAAACATAGGTATTAATAAGCAATTAATACTTTTAAACAAGCTAACAAATACCATTGAATTATAAGGCTCAATTTGTGTTAAGAATGAATGGGAGGTAGAACCTCATAATACAAAAGCCATAAAATATCGATCTGGTTCTAGAACAAGTAATGGTTCAATGCCAGAGGCGTATATGTTTTTGAGGCTGTCATTCATGGTACATTTATCCAAGACAGGCAGACATTCACTCAAACACTATTTCAGTTAACAAACTATATTGTGTGTAGGGCTCACGTAACAACATTAGGGAAAACCTGGTGATGGAGGAGTCTACGGAGCTCTCTGGCATCAGGGACAACCAATCAGCCACTGCTGTTCACGCAAATCCTCCAGCCAACAGGATCAAACAAGCAGGAAGATTAACCACTCTCCATACGTGTGTGATTTGGAGGAGTAGATTGTATACATAAGAGTATTATCTCTTTAGTTTCATATGTCATACTTTATGAACAAATTATATTTTATACATTATGTTTCTGCATTCCCAGGCCAAATTCTAACATTAACACAGTGTATGATGCTGTAAAGTTGCCCCCATCCATGCCGGTAAGAAATTATAGGATTTCTTTTTCCTTTAATTACTAATCACCTAGTATATACGGGGTTTTCCATATAGTCCTGTGTCTTTATGTGTAAAATAGTAAGCTTATAATCTAACGTATCCGATAAGCAAAAGGCAAATGTGATAATCTGTAATTTGGCATGGACTTTATAGAAACAACATCATCATACAGAAGAGGATTTAACCATGACCACTGTGAACTATGCTATGCTACAGTTCACGGACAGCAAAAATCCAAATAAAAGGTATATACAGTACATGTGAAATGACAAATTGAGCAACTATTTTATGTGGAAAAATACAATTTGTTAAACATCTATAAAAGATTATAGTCTTGAATTCTAAGTAAAATTTTGCATTAGTGTTTTTGTTTTTTTTTTGTCCTAGTGTACCGAGCCGTGACGGTTGTGGTCCAGTCTATGCTGAAGTTTCAAAAAATAAACAAATGGCAAAGGTAAGTCATATTACTCATACTACAGTTCAACAACGGCTGACCTATTGATCCAGATCATGTCTTTTGATTTCATAGGAATACACTTACTTTAGGCATAATAGGTCTTATACATTTTCATGCATGGGATCATCTTTATGGCAAGCATCCTTATGTTCCGTACAGTATTTGTAAAGGCCATTTGTAAGATTTATTTTAAGAGCCTAATTGTTATGAATAATTTAGTCTCAAGGAGCTTTCAATTCCTAGAATTGTTCAAATCCCAGCACTGTCAGTCTGCCACTGCTGGGCCCTTGAGCAAGGCCCTTATCCCTCAGCTGCTCAGTTGTATAGATAAATGTAAGTTGACTGGATAAGGTGCTGTAAATGTATGCAAGGTGATGGGCCTCCACAAGCCACCAGAACATCTTTTAATGATTCTACTTCAGTGATGTCTCTGGGATTGTACCTTTCCTTCCAAAAGATATTCCCTTCATTTGTTTTTTTAATGATCGTGGTGTAGAGCACTGTTTAACACATTGCTCAAAAATCTCCTATAGGTGTTAAATTGGTTTGAGCTCTGGTGATATTAAAAGCCATAGCATATGATTTATAACCTTTTCATCTTTTCAGCAAACCATTCAGTGAGCACTTGTGCCCTGTGATCTAGGGCAGAGTCATCTTGGAAGAGACCACTTCCATTAGGATAGAAATGTTTCATCATAGTATAAGAGTGATCAGTCAGAAGAACTTTGTATTCATTTGCAGGAGACAAGTGGACCCAAACCACACCAGACATTAGTCTTTATGATCAGTTTGTACACTATTGAAAAAAAAGTTAGGAAAAAAAAGTTAAATATAGAATGCTGAGATGTTCTGCAGGTTCTCCCACTGGAGGAGCCCTGAAAATTTCTATGTAGCAACAAATACTATTAGAGTCTGAAGTAAGAAGCTAAAAACCCTTCACTATTGGTCACATATTGGATGTGTAGGCTTTGGTAGGTTAAAGCATGATCAGTCTGGGAGAAATGAACTTCACTTAATGCTGCCTTTCTTGCAGAAACGACAAGATGGTCATGAAGATTATGAAAACGTGTCCGGTGCCTGTGCTCCGAAGCAGCCGTTTCCCAACATAAACTGGGACTCGGACACCAGTGAGTCAGAAGAAGAGTTGAATTACACTAAAGTGTCATTCACTGTAACATCACACCACAATCCACAGAAATATGTACTCGGTTCTGATGAGGCAGACAAAACCGAATACTCTGAGATCAAAGTTTAGGATTAAAGGAACATTTATGTATATGCTTGTATGTATAGCTTCTAGTACAATATGCAGTAAATTGCTATAAAATATGGCTCTCTAAAATGATTCTGCTAAATCAGAGCACTGTTCTGTGGTTATGTGGCAGTCTGGGAAAACCCATTTCATGTAACTGTGGCTGAGTATACTATATCTGAATGTACTTTGACTGATTTTAAGTCTCTACTTTAAGAAAACATAAATATTTTACCAAAATGACTTGAAAGTGTTTTTATTTGGACTATTTTTCTAACCTTGCCTTGGCTGTCTGTAGAGATCATGTTGTGTAAGTAGTCAGTTTGAACAAATGCGGTGATAAAAACAGTCAGTCTGCCTAAAGATGTCCAAAACCTTGCTGGTTCAGTGTGATTTCCTCACATCACAGTGCATGTCATGTTTTGACTGTTGGATAGCTACATGCCATAGTGAAATGGAAATAAGCCTAACCGGTTCAGTTTATACTCAGAGTATCTGACTATCAAAATGTTCGAGTGACATTTACCTCAGTGGATGATGGTGATAAACTGATAACTCATTTCCCATTAAATCTTTTTTCCCCAAAATTTTCCAATAATTTTTTTTTAATTAGTATATTAAGTTACATGGAATTTTTTTAATGCATTTTTTTTTTTCATTTTGAGGGTAACCACAAATTTAATGCTAGTTTTCATGTGATTGAGATATGCAAATAAGACACCAGTTTCACTATATTTTTTAATACAAAATTTTTATACTACAGTATTTACTATATGTAGTAGAAAATTTAAATAAAATCGCCATGTGGAGGGTTTCCGAAGAGGGGGCACACAGTCAGGAGGGGAAAAACAAAGTTCACTCTTGTTCTAGAACCACCTTTAGCAATAATAACTTGAAGTAAACATTTTCTGTAGGAGTTTGAGTCTCATTTTGGAGAAACATTGTGTCTTTACACATTGCTTCAGTTCACTGATGTTTGTGGGCATTCGTTTATGCACAGCTCTCAAGACCCCACCACTGCATCTCAGTGAGGTTGAGGTCTAGACTTTGACTTGGCCATTCTCACCTTGGGTTTTTTTTTTCTTTAGCCATTCAGATGTCAATTTACTGATGTGCTTCATCATTGTCCTGCTGCATGACAAAATTCAGCCCAGCTTAAGCTGCTGGACAGATGGCCTCACATTTGTCTCAAGAATATTCAGATGTAAAGAGGAGTTCATCGTTGTCTCAATGTTTGGCTGCAAAACAAGCCCAAATTCTCACCCCTATACCGCCATGCTTGACAGTTAGTATGAGGTGTTTGTGGCGATATACTGTTTTGTTTTTGTCAAACATAGTATTGCTAAATATCTCCACCTTGGTCTCATTAGTCAAAGGATCATTTTCCAGACCTTTTGTGGCTTGTTCAGATGCAATTTTGCAAACCTAATTCCTGCTGCCTTTTTTTTTTCCTTGTGTTGACTCCTTTAATGATTGTGGAAGTAGGAAATGTGTACTTATTTTTTCCAACCTGGTTTCTGAATGTTGGTTTACTCTTTGGGGGGAAAAACATGATTACATATTGAAATCTTGTAATTTTTGTTGTCATTTGAGGTTATTTGTTTGTTCAAAGGAGATGGATTATTTAGGCTCTGAGGGAAAAAAATTTGAATTGAAGGAGGGTGTACTTTTTTCCCCATTTTTAGCTTTTGTTCAGTTTTGTTTTTTTTTTGTGCAGATATTCTATAAACAGGAATTTAGTCTCTAGTGGGATCGTGATCTAAAAATTTTAAAATAAAAGAAATACTTCTTGTGTGTGCTTTGATTAGATCATTATGTACTACTCTCCTGTGCTGGGCTTTGTTTTCCTTCTGCTCCAACTATGTCCTAACCACTTTCCTTGCTTATGTTAATGATTTCATTGTGTGTGTTGCTACAGTGCACCTCTAACTGCTCATATTTCCTAGTCCATTTCCCCCTATTTTTTTGACATAGATGTGGTGGTAATTTAACATTGTAATATTATCATAAAAGTAATAAATTATTAGGTACAAATCAATTTTTTACTGAGTGAAGGATTAAATCATCTACTTACTAATGTTCCAATCTTTATTCAGTACACAATGTCATTCCACATGCATGTAACATAATACAGAAAGAAGCTGTCAGCTAGAATATGCTATATAAAATGGTGTATCTAAATCATTATACATTGCCAACACTCATACATATGTCTGAAATAAAATGAATAGTATACATTGAAATCTTATCATTCAACGCATCTCAGTTTCTTTTCATTCTTTCCCTATTTTATCTGGCATCACAAAAAGCCTGCTGCGGTAACCACTGCTTTTCGGTCTTTCTTAGACCATTCTACACACATAACACTGCTAAACACTGCATAAGATCCAAATTAGCCAAGCTTTATAGAAAAAACAACAGTACTTCGGTCCGTCTGCATAGACTCTTCTGTCATCATTACATTTTTCGATGCATTCTGATATTGGCAGCGCTGTTGTAATCATCCTCATCATAATGCTATAAAGAATTTTGGGGGAAAGACAAAGTAAGCATAAAGGATCAGCAAAGCATTCAAAATGCACTCAGCTGAACAGAACAGATAGCTGTGTAATGAACTAGTTGGAATATTTATATTTCTGGAAGTTCTTATAGAATTAATTAATAAAATTGCTCATATCAATAATATACTTACTGCTAAGTGGCCACCTCTTGCTTTGTAGGGTTTTGGTCCACTGTGATGCATAGTTTACAAAAGGAGAGAAATAACCACACAGACAGATAGAGAAGGCACAGTGAGGTACTATGTACAATGTTGAATGTCCTTTTAAACTGTACAGTCATGCATTATTTATTAACCATATTGCTTTTTTTTCAGTAGAAATAAGCAAATAAGAATTACCTATCTATATGTAATAAGCTTTGTCTTTTACTTAAGTACTACAGGTCTTCAGAAAGGAAACCTATTCATTTCATTAATAGAAATTATTAAAGAGAATGTACTGTACCTCTTTGGTGACGGAAAGCGGGGTTTTGAATATCCTGCAGATGGGGCTGCTGCACTAACACTGTCTACTCTGTGAATAAAAGTTACATTTTTATTGACTTTGTATGATCTTTAAAATAAAAGCATATGTGAAAACCAGCTCTTGCTTAATTTTCTCCATCGTTCATGACTTATTTTACACAAACTAATTTACAATATATAGATGTTTAAGTTAAAATACATTAAATGTTTAAAACTACTGTATGCATTTAGAGCAAACTGACAAATACATATGAATCTGATCTGATTGGTCAGGTTCATATACAGTCCCCTTCGAAAGTATTGGAACGGCAAAGCTAATTCTGTTGTCTTTGCTGTACACTGAAGATATTTGGGTTTGAGATCCAAAGATGAATATAAGATGATATAATTTCAGCTTTCATTTCCTGATATTTACATCTACGGTAGATGTGTTAAACAACTTAGAACATGGCACCTTTTGTTTGAACCCACCCATTTTTCAAGTGATCAAAAATACTGGAACATGTGACTGTTTCTTGTTGCCCAGGTGTGCCCTGTTAGATTGACTGTTTAAACAATTAATAGCACTGAATGTCTACTCTTGGTTTGAGTCCTGGGTTTTGCCTGTAAAGACTGCATTTTTTTTTTTGTTAAAAAGAATAAACCAATGGAATTCAGAAGTCTACAGAAACATTCTGTCTGCCAATTTACAGAGAAATCCATCCACTCTAATTGGGAGGAACTTCATCATGCAGCAAGACAATGACCCAAAACATACTGCCAACACAACAAAAGACTTCACTGGGGGAAAAAAAGTGGAAGGTTTTAGACTGGCCAAGTCAATCACCAGACTTTCAACTCCTGAAGCGGAGACTGAAGGGACAAACTCCCCAAAACAAACAACAACTGAAAGAAGCTGCAGTACAAGCCTGGAAAAGCATCACAAAAGAAGAATGCAACAGTTTGCTGATGTCAGTGGGTCACTGGTTTAATGAGGTTATTGCAAGCATGGGATATGCCACCAGATATTAAGTGTTATTTACTTTAAACCTATCTGTTCCAATACTTTTGCTCACCTAAAAATTGTCTGGTCTGCCACTAAAGGTGCCATGTTCTAAGTGGTTTCACACATCCAACTGTAAATATCAAGAAATGAAAGCTGAAATTCCATCATCTCATATTCGTTGTTTGATCTCAAATCCAAATGTCTTCCGTGTTTACCAAAAACAAACAAAAAAATTGGCCTTGCTGTTCCAATACTTTTGAAGGCGAATGTATATGTTTTCAGTGTTATTGATGTAGACAGCACTTTTAAGTGTTAGAAATGTACTTTGTAATCTTTACGGGAAATTACTGACAAATCAGAGCCAGTGTGAAGGGTTATTCCCTCTAGTGAAAGAGAAATCCACAGGATTTCCCAGTTGTATCTCTTGAGTATATGCACATAAAAACAAGCCAATTCCTTGTCTGTAGAATCAGAATCATTTTTTGTTTCATTAACTTTGTATCTTTTTCTTTTTGTTCTTGTGAAACGTTTTTCTCTGGCAATTTAGTTCTGCACTTTTTGTATGTGTCCTGGTTTCTGACATTAACGAAACTCTTTGTCATTAAACCAACAATCAGCAGCAGTGTATAATCGTATCACAACAGTAGTAAGTGGGGATTCCTCTTTTGTCTAATTTGTATATGAGGGAATCTGTTGCCATTCAACTGTGTCTTTGGCTGCTGTTTCAATAGACATAGCGATTTCAATTGCACTTGTATTTGATTACAAAGTATTTACACCAATCGTACTGTACTATATTCTATTCTATAAATTTTTTTTGTGTGTTACCAAAATTATACCTACGTGTACTGCACTGTCAGATCTGTACTGGTCACTGGACCTCTTCTGTGAATACAAAATGATGATGATGATGATGATGATGATGATTGATGATTATATGAAAATTTGTATTTCCAGCTAAATGTTTGTGATAATAAAATCATAACACAAACACGTAAGAATATAGAAGATAATCACCTGGAAAACCTGCTCCAGATGCTGCGCCTAAGAAAAGGTTAGAACAAGATTATTGCATATTAAGCTATTCGGTATCATTGTTTACAACATTTAAGTTATCCAGTTAAGTGCAAGTTCTATGTAACAAAGTTTACCTTTTCTCTGGTTTTGGTGGCCTTGGGGGTGAGCTGTTGGTCATATTAATAATGGGTATATTTTTACCATTCTAGTAATTTTTCAGCAACAAATGCAAAACGTTTTGGAAGCATATTTTCTTCAGTATATACCTGGTTTCCCTAGTAGAGTTTAGCCAGTTTGCAGCCCCATCGTATCTCCTTTGCAATGCAAGTTATGATGAATTCATGAAAAAAAGATCATTTTTATTGTTTTATTTTTGGAATGAGAAGGAGCACAGATATGCACTGAGTGGCAATAATTGTGACAGAAAATTATAATAATATAAATAATATCTTAACTGAACTGTTTTCTCCATTAAAAATAGAATTGTTATTTATCTTTTGCTTATAACATGTTAGAGGGCAATGTTTAGCACTGTAATATTAACATTCTCACATAGATGTAAAAATCTGTTATACCTGTAATCTTCACACATCACACTTAAAGTAATTCCAAAAAGGTTGTGTCTAGTTTATCATAATGCTATGTTTTTAAAATTTTACCCAGATAAGTTTAAAGGAGAGTTTGTTCTAACCTGGAAATTTGGTTCCAAATTGATCTTCTATTTAAAAAGAAAAATAACAGAGATTTACCTTACTGTGAATAACATTTCTACATTTGCATTTCTTAATATAAACAACTTTCAGTTAAAAAAACTCTTACTTTTTTTCAGGTGTGGGATTATCACTAGTTTTCCTGTAATTGTAGGTTCAATATTTCATTATTAAAAAGTAAGTTCAATGTTTCAATATTAAAAGAACATATAATTTTTTTACACACACACACACACACATATATATATATATATATACACACACACTTACTTTTGGACTCTTCTCCTACAAATGATAATTCCAGCAGCAATACACAAAAGCAATAATGAAAGCAAAGGGAGGATTATATAAAGTCCTATGATGTCCATACCCAGTCCTTCAAATCCTAAAAAAGTACACACAAGTCATACAATAACCCATGGAAGCATGGTTTTAAACAAATAAACCTAAGCTGAAGGATTTTGCATTCTCACGTTTCACACTCAGGAAGGCTGAGCTTTCTTGGCTCTTTCCCCTCCAGAAAGAGGCTCGACAGACGAGATTTTCTTCTTCTTCATAGCCAGTTGGGATGAAAGTAATTGTGGAGATTGTTACCCATTTGCCTGTACTTCTCTCCACATGGCTCACCACTTCTCTGGCAGCCGGAACATTCCATGTGATAGTCGGGGGATGCGAAGAACATGTATGTGCGACAGAACAGTTTATTGTGAATCGCTTGCCTGGCTCCATCTCCTCGGGAGGAGCCGATATCACAGGGCTGTCAGGAGATGCTGCATTCAAAGAAAGATAAGGACATTCATCAAGCTGTTTCTTGTTCTTGTACATATTTAACCATAATTTAATAGTTGTATTAAATTAGAGAGCACCTGCTGATGGTTTAAAAAACATGCTCATAGCATGATAAAACTTCTGTTTCACCTTTCATGATGACGAACACACAGCTGTGGTTGAACCTGTATTTATTGTTGCCTTTTTCTGCATGAAAGCAGAATGGCCCATTATCATGAGCTTGGACATTATCAATCTCTAAAGTGCAGTTCTGCTCATCTGGATTCCCCAGAAGCTGTGTGCGGCCCTTAAAGTTGTCCATAATATTGGACTTTCCAGTGTGGTAAACATATTCGCCAGTAGTGGTGTACCACAGACCTCGAAGACTCATAATCATCTCGTTACCAGTCTGGAAAGTACAGGGTATCACCACACAGGAGTGGGTCAAAGCAGTGATCCTGGGCACCACATTTGCCTCTAAAACGTGGAAAGCTGAAATGCAAAAAGTTGTTAAAGTTTTATATATATATATATATATATATATATATATATATATATATATATATATATATATATGAGCAAGACTGCAATTGTTGAATTCTGTCATAAGATGATTAAGAACACTAATAAATTTTATACTGATAAAGTATAAAAATGGAAAAAATCACATACTGTCATTCTCAAATGGATCCACCACTTTGGGGACATATCCTAGAAATGAATACAAAGCCAGATGTTATATCAAGTAAATGGTAAATGGCTTTAAACATACAGTCATGAAAATAGAGTCACTCACTTTGAACCTGTAAAACAATGGAAGTTGTGATCTCTCCACCAGGAAGTGTTGCAGTGCAAGTCAGTTTCTTGCCATCATCCTCCATTGAAGCTATATATAATGCATTGGAGTAGGTGGCCCAGGTTAATGATGGCCCTTTTTTAGTCCCCACAGTCTCTGGTATGTCTTTGTAGTTCCAGGTGAATTTTGGAGTCTGATCCTTGCAAGAATGGAAAACTGTGCAGGTGAAGTTTTTTCCAACACCCTCTACAACATCGGCCACCTCAGGATCAATGGCTATATCCTTATAGGTACCTGAAATAAAATTATAAGCCTTTGTAAGAGTACATGTTACTGAAAATGCTAGAAAATTAGTGGGAAGATATAGCTGTATGAATACCACATAGTAGTCCTTCCTCATACTGTAGTGTCAATACTGGGTATAGTTATAAATCATAAAGCATATTCAACAGAACAATCATGATTGATTACTTATGTTGAAATCTCGAGTGGCAAAATTATTTTCATGAGCCAGGCCATACAAGATTTACACAATCCTGTTTGCCATTTTAAAAGAGATCACAAATATAATGGCAAATATTGCAGTTTTTTTGTGTGTGCTGGAATGCCTTTAGTTATCAAACCACAGTACAAGGTTTGCCTAGAATACAAGACCATGCACTTTCAAATCATCCCAACCAACTTTCAGAAGCTGGGATCTTGTAGGATTTCTCATGAACAAACCTGAATTCAGATCAAAACTATCATGGAGGATGACAGATCAGATCAGCTGTTTTTAGTTACTGGTCTTTCCCACATGACATCAAGACACTAAGACTACAGGATATTCATTCATTCATCTTCTATAACCAATTTATCCTGATCAGGGTCACAGAATCTATCCCAGGAACACTGGGTACACTCACACCTACAGGCAATTTAGCATAGCCAACCCCTCTATCTGCATGCTTTATGAAAACTCCACACAGACTCCACACAGGCTATTGAGTCATAAATATTGAACATATTTACCATTTTAAATTGGGGGCAGCAACAACTGGACTGTGAGCAGTTTAGAGGGGTTAATATTTGACTTTAGGTATACACCCCACACCATAGGGTAAAATCAAGACAACTTTTGCAATAATCAAAAGGAGTAAATCAGCCTGTTGTCTAGGCATTCCTACTTACACTGAGCATTGAGATTGAGTTGTGCTTCCGATGTCTGTCCGCCATGGAATGTGGCTTTACATGTAACAGTTTGCTTCTCTTCCTTAATTATAAATGTGTGAACCCTAATGATCTCCCAAAAGCCATCTTGTACTGGAGTGTGTACAGTAATGTCAGTTTCAAGTGCTTCCCCCATAGACAGACTTGGAGGATTGGGCGGACAGGTATGCAGGACACTACAGGACACTGTGATTTGCTCTCCCACTCTTGGTATGCCAGTAAAACTTAATTTTGGTTTATCAGCTTGTTCTGTAAAAAACAAACAGTGGAATGGAATCGAGATAAAACACTCCTTGGTAATTTTAAGTATCTCTATTAAAATAAGTGGCACTACCTTTTATTTGGAGTTCAACAGATTTGTCATAGTAGTTTTCCTTGTGAAATGTCAGAACTGATTTTGGATCCATCCAAGGATACAGTCTATCCCCATTATGGTGCATATCAAGTTGCTTGATTTCCAAACTGCAATTTTTCTCACTAGGCAAGCCATACAGTCTTGCCTTGCCAAAGTATTTGCCAGTGACCTCGTCATTATCTGGGCTATACACTAAAGGGTACTTTGTTGTGGAGTATAGATACCATTTCACCACAACATTCCTAAGTTTTTCAGATCTGAAGTCAAAGCTGCAGGGAATGACCAGGCAGGAGCCCCGGATAACTGTGATCTTGCTGGGCATTGAATAAGTCCAGTCCAATGAGAACATCCCCCCTTCATTAGGGAACAAATAAAGCAGTATGCAGTGAGTAGAATATTTTTGAGTGCTAATTCACAATACCTCTGCGTTTTTACTATACAACACAGAACTTGAACCAAAAACTACTAAAATAAAAAGCAAACAGTTACTAATTTATGACAATTTCTTGTTGATGACTAGGGCTGGATTGCAGCCAGTACAGTTTTTTCTTGCTGGATTTGTAATCAAATGATGCAAACTAACTTACTTTTTACTTTTAACGTAATATGATCTGAAGTCTCTCCCTCTGTAGTTTGAGCTGTGCATGTTAATGTCTTTCCATGGTCATCCCTTGATGCTTTCAGTTTTAAAGTGGAAACTGTTTTCCAACTGTGGGAGGAAACCTTATGCGTTTCAACAGAAACTGGCATGTTTTGGTAATTCCAGATTATGTTTGGTTTTTTTTTTTGACAAGTGTAGTTCACAGTACAAGTAAAGCTTTTCTCGATTCCTTCCATAGCCTCGTCTTGGGTTGGACTTATTACAGGTTTGTCAAAGTCACCTGAGAAAAATAGTGATAAGTTGATTAAAGAAAAAGATGTGAAGCTTACAAGCTGACACACAGGACTTTTTGAGCTAAAATCAATGTCTATTGTTTCAGACTCACATAACGGATTAAGACTGATTTCAGTCTTCGATGTCTGTCCACCTGCGTAACTCACGGTGCAAGTAACAGACTTATCATTTTCCTCAACGGTCCACGTAATCTCTCTGGTTGTCTTCCATTTCCCATCATGAAGGGGTGTGTGTGTTAAATGTTGCGTGCCATGAGAAATACTCAGGCTCAGTGTTGGGGGTGTTAGAGGACAGGTGTGTACCACACTGCAGGACAAGGTTACTGGCTCACCAACTTTAGCTGTGCCAAGAAGTTCTGCCTGTGGTTTCTCAACAATATCTTTAACAGGTAAACATATCATTTATGAGTGATACAAGGCAAACTTAATGGGTGATATTTACTTTAAATTTCTGAAGTAAACTGATTTTTCTTTTTTGTAAGGAGTCCATAAGATCTTAATGGACTCCATGAGATCTTAACGTATCTTAATATGGTAAAAACTTTACTTCTGGTTTTGTTTGTTCTTTGTTTGTACTTCAATGATTCTAACACTACTATCATGCTAAATTTTCAATTAGCAATAATAAATAGAAAGAACATGTAAAATATGATATGGATATTGTATATTATATACTAATATTAAAGTGATCTTACCTGTCACCTCAAGGACAACAGTTACATGATCAAAATTGTTGCTGTGGTATGATTCAATAGAATTTGGGTCCATCCAAGGAAATAGTCTTTCCTGACTATGCTGCATATCAAGCGGCTGGATCTTCAAGCTGCAGTTTTTGTCATTTGAGGAGCCAAATAAACTTGTCTTTCCTTTGAACCGATTAATTATTTTGTTTGTTGATTGGTCATACACCAGATGGTAACCTGTAGTGGAGAGTTTATACCATTTCACGTCAGCGTGACTACTCTGGGAGGTCTTGAATTCATAATTGCAGGGAATGACCACACAGGAACCTCGGATGCCAGTAATTGTGCTGGGCATTGTGAAACTCCAGTCAAGTGAGCCCATTGACCCTGTAAAAAAATGCAAATTAAAGATTATTATATGTTCATTTTTCTTTAAGCATTCTTAACTTAGGAGCTGGCTTATTCAAATTCTTATCATTTGCCAGTCATGAGAATGTGGCCAAATGATGGACATAAATGTCAGAAAGGAAGAGTAAGGATACAGGTAAATAGAAGGCCTTAACACCAAAAGTTTTTACTCACTTCGAACTCGTAAAGTGATTTCCACTGTTTGAACATTCCCTTTAAAATCTGCTAGGCAGGTAATGGTCTTTCCATGATCACTAGCTTTTGGCGTGAACTTTAATGTGGATCTAGCTATCTGTTTTGTTCCCTGCTTTGTTATATAAGATGTGCTGCCAGGTAACTGTTCACCAATCAAATTAATGTAAGGTCGGTCTTTGGCACATGTGTATGTAACAAAGCAAACAATTTCTTGTTCCACACCCTCCAGAAACTCTGTGTTTGAATCAGAAGTAATCTGGACTTGATCAATGGGACCTATAACAGATATTAAGGGCATTATATAAGATAATACACAGAAACAAAATGATATTAAAACAGATGTAATTTTACTCTCATCATTTTACTGTAATAATACTTTTACACACTGAAATCGTCTATTGTTTCGGACTCACATAAAGAATTAAGACTGATTTCAGTCTTCGATTTCTGTCCACCTGCGTAAGTCACAGTACAAGTAACAGAATTATCATTTTCCTCAACTGTCCATGTAATCTCTTTGGTTGCCTTCCATTTCCCATGATGTAGGGGTGTGTGTGTTAAATGTTGAGTGCCACGCAAAATACTCAGGCTCAGTGTTGGGGGTGTTGGAGGACAGTTGTGTACCACACTGCAGGACAAGGTTACTGGCTCACCAACTTTAGCTATGCCAAGAAGTTCTGCCTGTGGTTTCTCAACAATATCTTTAAAAGACAAAAGAGGAAAAAAAAAAACATACTATAAAAAAGTACTATACCACTTGACCGGGGTATTTTGTTTTTTCTAAAAATACTTTTACAGACACCCCTCTTTCCTCTGTTACACTTTAAAATGGGTGTTTAAAATGACCATGTCTTATCTTATCTTATCATTACACAGATGTGAAAATTAATTGACCTGATATGGCAATTATAATATATGGATATATTTTATATACATTTCATATAGGATTTCCACGGCAGTCCTACCACAAACCTAAGAAGTTCTACAAGTCACTGCTCAGTTTTGAAATGGATTTGAATGAAATGCTTATGCTAATGAATTTAAAGAGGTGATTTACACTCACAGAGTATTTTATTAGGAACACCATATTAATACAGGGTAGGGCCTCACATTGCTCTTAGAACAGTCTCAATTCTTCATGGCACGGATTACACAGGATGTTGGAAATATTCCTTTGAGATTCTGGTCCATGGTGACATGATTGCATCACGCAATTCCTGCAGATTTTTCAGGCGCACTTTCATGCTGCGAATCTCCCGTTCTACCACATCCCAAAGGTGTTCCAAAGGATTCAGATCTGGTGACTGGGAAGACCACTGAAGAACACTGAACTCATTGTCATGTTCATGAAACCACTTTGAGACGACTTTTGATTTGTGACATGGTGCATTGTCATGCTGGAAGTAGTCATTAGAAGATGGGCAAATTGTGGCTATGAAGGGATGCACATGGTCAGCAACAATACTCAAAAACGCCCACACCATTACACCACCTCCACCAGCCTGGACTATTTACACAAGGCAGGTTGGGTCAATGGATTCATGCTGTTGGCATCAAATTCTGACCCTACCCTCTGTGTGCCTCAGTAGAAATCGACATTCATCAGACCAGGCTTTTTCCAATCTTCAACTGTCAAGTTTTGGTGAGCCTGTGCCTGTTCTTC
Organism: Pangasius djambal; assembly: GCA_022985145.1. NCBI lineage: Eukaryota > Metazoa > Chordata > Actinopteri > Siluriformes > Pangasiidae > Pangasius > Pangasius djambal. The sequence continues at coordinate 17,113,710 of CM040988.1, forward strand.
GCTGACAGAAGTGGAACCCGACGTGATCTTCTGCTATTGTAGTCCAACCACCTCAAGGTTTGACATGTTGTGCATTCTGACATGCTTTTCTGCTCACCCCAATTGTACAGAGTGGTTATCTGAGTTACTGTAGCCTTTCTGTCATCTTGAAACAGTCTGCCCATTCTCCGTTGACCTCTCTCAACAGCAAGGCATTTCTGTCCGCAATACTGCCGCCCACTGGATGTTTTTTTATTGCACCTTTCTGTGTAAACTCTAGAGACTGTTGTGCATGAAAATCCCAGGAGATCAGCAGCTACAGAAATACTCAAACCAGCTCGTCGGGCACCAACAATCCTGCAATTGTCAAAATCACTAAGATCAAATTTCTTCCCCAAATTCAAATCAACCATCAGTTCCCCCTACTGATGGCTGATTTTAACATTAGCTGATGCTGCTGGCCCATATCTGCATGATTTTATGTATTGGGATTCTTCCACATGACAGGCTGATTAGATAATTGCATGAATGAATAGGTGTACAGGTGTTCCTAATAAAGTGCTCCGTGAGTGTACTTCATCTCTGGTTTTGTTTGTTCTTTGTTTACACTTAAAACCATACTAACAATAATAGTTTGCTAAATTTGCAATTAATAATAATAAAAAGAAATAAGATGTAATAAATATGATATAATGTATATTATATCAATATATATGTATACCCAGTAAAAGCATTGATCATACCTGTCACCTCAAGGGCAATAGTTGCACTGTCAAAATTTTTGCTGTGGTATGATTCAATAGACTTTGGGTCCATCCAGGGAAAAAGTCTTTTCTGACTATGCTGCATCTCAAGCGGCTGGATCTTTAAGCTGCAGTTTTTGTCGACTGAGGATCCAAATAAACTTGTCTTTCCTTTGAACTCATTAACGATATTGTCTGTTGATTGGTCATACACCAGACTGTAACGTGGAGTGGAGAGTGTATACCATTTCACATTGGCATGACTACTCTGGGATTTTTTGAATTCGTAATTGCAGGGAATGACCACACAGGAACCTCGGACACCAGTGATTGTGCTGGGCATTGTGAAACTCCAGTCAACTGAGCCCATTGACTCTATGATAAAAATAAACATAAACATTCATTAAACTTTTTCAAGATGCTATACTATCTAGGAATCCTAACAAAAATGAGCAATACCAGCTCCTGAGTGGCGCAACAAATATACATAAAACTGCTAGCCGTGCCTGTAGGTCTAACCTTAAACATTCATAACTTACTAGTTAGCTTATGCAAATTCATATTAATTAACAGTCAAGAGAACATGCTAAAAGCATTTACAAGTGATGTGCAAAGATGTCAAGAAAGAGACGAGAAGGAAAAGTAAGGATACAGGTGACTAAAAATTCCTGAAATTCTTACTCACTCTTAACTTTTAATGTAATTTGCACTCTTTGAACAGTTCCTTTAAATTTGCTTTGGCAGGTAATGATCTTGCCATGATCATCAGCCTTTGCTGTGAACTTTAATGTCGATCTAGCTTCATATCGTACTCCCTGTTTTCTTTCATGAACTATGCGTCCACTTAACGCTCCACCATTCCAAAGAATCTCAGGTTTGTCCTTGAAGCACATGTATGTAACAGAGCAAATAATGTCTTGTTCCACACCCTCCAGAAACTCTGTGTTTGAATCAGGAGTAATCCTGGCTTGATTAATGGAACCTACAATACATACAATACAATAAAGTAAAATACAATAAAATACTTTGCACGCTGACAAGAAGCAAATGAGAATATACACAGCAATGCAGTTTGTTTTTTATGGACAATACATTGCAATATAAAATGTAAAAATATTACTTACACTCTGCATTATGTATTTTTGTACTGGATTCAGTGAGGCCACCACTGTGTCTAACAGAACATTTAACTTCTTGTCTTTCAGACTGAACAATCCCTTGACGTGTTAGTGTGATTGTCCACTTGCCATCATAATAAGTGTTACTGTGTTCCAATCCGTCTTCTGTTCCGAATCGTTTTTCAATCCCAGTCAGGCTTAGAGAGGGGGGTTTGTGAGGACAGGTATGATATGTTTGGCATCGAACTGTAATGCTATCCCCAATTCTGTAACCTTCAAGAATCTCAACACTGGGCTTTTGTGCATGTGCTACCTCATTCAAAATGGATAGAAAAAGAAGAAATGTATCAGACAAAATTACATTTAGCTTCTAAATATTAACTGTAGCAAAGCTCCAGTAGCAATTAAACTGTAGCAAAGCTCAATTTTCACAAAAAAAAAAAAAAAATTAAATGTCAACATTATTGAAAAGGAATAGATAAAATGGTAAGTAAATGTAACACTTACAGTCAACATGAATTATAGTAGTAACATCATAGAATTTGTAAGTTCTCCATCCCACATTTTCCGGGTCTATCCAAGTATATATTCTGTCTCCATTGTGGGAAAAACTAAGGTCCTCAATCAGAAGACTGCAGTCCCTATATGTCCTCTTATATAAACTGGTTCTTCCTCTGTACCTATCAATCACTGAAGAGGGGTTCCAACTGTCATACACTAGAGGATATCCCCTGCCAACATACTGATACCACACTACCCGAGAAGGGTTATGAGGTGGATAGGATGAATAGTAGAATGAGCATGGTATAACGAGGCAGGATTTGTGCAGGCCACGAATGTTGTGTGGCATGGATACTGACCAGGCCCAGGTGTCATTAAACAGGATGCCTGTGTGCCAGAAGTGATATGTTAGTTCATTCCCATGTTCATAACACACTATTTTGTGCTTTACATAAACAGTATTTAAGATTGAAATGCATTGTACCGTAAAGTATTATATCCAGTAGCAGCAACCTTTTCATGTTCTCAGGCCAAAATGAATGCAGATAAACAGACCTGCCGACTCTAGAAAGAACATAATATAATGTTAATGAGATTATAAGGCCATTTTCTGAGAATGCAGCATTTGTTCTGTGCAAGCTTAATTGTGTGGGGAAATGTAATTAATGCATCTGACTTCAATTGAATCCATATCAACATATAGAATGTTCTATTTTACCACCAGAATCACATTTGGTGTGCATGTGCACAGACACCAGCAAGTGACAGTATTTGCAACAAAACAAAAAGATTTCCCTTTTCTTCTTGAGCCCACATGTCAGACCACGTGTACACCTTACGGAGCTATGAGCTTAGCAGCTTGTGACTGTCATGCAATGCTGCAGATAGCTTCCTACCATTTCTTCTGCCGCAGTGAGTGTAAATTTTATTCATTGTGAGCCCTTTCCTAGTGAAATACTAGAGAACTGCATGGTGCCTATTAACTTCAAATTCAATCATTAGCATCGCTAACCTTATTAGCTATCACCCACTACACTGTTCACTAGATATCTCTATGAACTTGCTCCATGTTGCTCAGTAAGCAGCACCCACAGCTCATTCTCCTGCCACCTTCTCACAGTATTTCACATCCTGCAATATACAGTATAACCAAACAGTGGGCTTCTGACTATGTGCTACTAATGTGTTTGAGTGGTTTGAATGTGTGATACCACACACTGCTCTCAGATTAGTTCACAGCATTTAAGACACAGCTCTGGGGCTGGAACTGGTTTTACCTCAATAAATAGACCACTCATTCTTTCAATGATGCACTGAGTAGTTAAGTCAGTGCAGCCAGTGCAGCCGGTGTCTCGAATCCCACTGTAGCACCAGCTATGTGCTGACTGTGCAGACTATCAGGCATGCTCAGCTAGCAGATTGATAAAATTGATACTGATGATATTGATGGCATTCCTTAGAAGAAATCTGTTATACTACTAGCTGGGCATCCCTGGGCAATTTCTCCAGGTTTCACAATGTCAACATCACACCTCCCAGTGATGTAAGCTTGGCTGTCATCTTTCAACACGTTTCCAGTTAGTCCTAAATCATGTCAGTTCCTTATCACATTCTTTATTCTCACCTCGCCATGATAACTGTTAACCACAAGAACTTAGCAAGTACAGTACTGTGCAAAAGTCTTAGGCACATGCAAAGAAATACTGCAGAGAAAAGATGCCTTCCAAAATAATGAAATTAAATGTTTCTATATTAAAAAAAATACTATAAAGAGCAGTAAACAGTAATAAATGAAACAAAGTGAATATTTGGTGTGACGACCCCTTGCTTTAAAAAAAAAAATTGTAGTCTCAGGTACAATTCTGTGTGGTTTTATAAGGAAAATATCTGTTAATTTTTACTGAGCATCTTACAGAAGCAGCCATGGTTCTTCTGGAGACTTTGACTGTCACACTTGCTTCTTATTTTTGCAGCAAAACCCAGCAGCCTACATTATGTTTTTTGTCTGAAAAGTGTCTCTTATGTAATATGCTTCTTTCTTTACTGACATCCAAACATTTTTCTGTAACATTTAAATTTGTGCTGGGAAACTAATATTTGGACATCTAAAATGCTTATACTGAAATAAAATAAAGTTCCCAAATACTTAATCTATCCTGCAGGCCAACTTCTTATTTCCTGTAAATGAAAAAAAAAACATTCTGCAGGTTATGTAGTCGACAAATTTTAATTTAAAAATGTTTTGAGTGGGAAGAACATGCTGTTTAAACACTCTTTCTGAAGTCTTTGGAGGCCAGAGCCTATGTAGGCATGATCTTTTAAGATAAAACTTGTTTTAGTCATGAGCAACTCAGTGGTTTAACGAATCGGTTAAGTAAATGAGTCATTCACAATGCACAAAAAAGACACTCACTTTTTGTACATACTGGTGTAACAATGAAATTTACAGAAAGGGCCAGCTTGCTTACTAGCAAACACAGCTAATTTTATTATTTACACACCGCGGTTAGTGTAATGTTAGCTCCTTTACTAGCAAACACGGCTAATTTTATTATTTACACACCGCGGTTAGTGTAATGTTAGCTCCTTTACTAGCAAACGTGGCTAATTTTATTATTTACACACCGCGGTTAGTGTAATGTTAGCTCCTTTACTAGCAAACACGGCTAATTTTATTATTTACACACCGCGGTTAGTGTAATGTTAGCTCCTTTACTAGCAAACGTGGCTAATTTTATTATTTACACACAGCGGTTAGTGTAATGTTAGCTCCTTTACTAGCAAACACGGCTAATTTTATTATTTACACACAGTGGTTAGTGTAATGTTAGCTCCTTTACTAGCAAACGTGGCTAATTTTTTTATTTACAAAAAACATTCTTACCAGTTTTTTTTTAGTATTGAAATGCACTCTGGTTTGGAAACCTTACAGATTGCATCAGTCATTATTCGACATAATTTCAATAAATAAATTAATTCATTTGTGAAAATACTTTGCTTTTGTTGTGACGTTATTTCCCCTGTATGTATCCTGTAGCATACAAACACTCGCCATGTCCTGCAGAATTTCCCATCTGTCCTGAATAAAAGTCCTGAAAGAAGTGTGTGTTTTAAAAAGACCTGCAGGACATAATTACTGGAGGATATAATTCCTGCATAGATTTCTTTCCTTCATAGAAATCCTGCAGGTATTTCCACAGGCAAATGAGCGGAAAATCCTGCAGGGTTCCTGTAGGGTTTTTTTTTTTTTCGTAAGGGAAATGACACTACTAGAGGGTGGAGTGTTTTAAAAGGAGAAGGTTCCTAAAAGAAAAGGATTTTCTTTTACAAAAGAGTGCAACAAAAATCTAGCATGTATAGTAAATACAAAGCACAGTAAATTAAAAAGAAATTTTATACTGATGCAATTATTGATGTTAGATAATGTTCCAGATATGAGCGTGTAAAGTACCCACCACCTCTCCACGCTTTCTCACCACTCTATTTTAAAAAAGCAGAAGTGAAAGTATGTTCTTCTTAGAAACAGCTATTTTAATTATTTACAGAAAAACGATCAATTTGTGGTGCGGCTATCTGTTGTGTCAGACTTTTTCCAAAACACTGACATAAGACTTGAACCCTCTTTTATAAGCCACTATTAATAAATGTCTTACATAATTTTCTGAGTAACAGATAAAAACAATACAAGTTCAAAAACACAAGGGTGTCTGTTCATGTGACCCTCTTACACTGTGAACATAACTGTAACAAACATGTCTGGTTTCCACTTCAGTGAGCTGGGTGCCTGTGACATTTAATGCAATACGGAAAAAAAGTTTAACCCAGTGTGCATCGTAGCAAAATGTAGTTTCGGTGTTGCATTAAGCAAATTCTGGTATAGACTTCACATTGGCAATAGAAGCCATAATATATAACTCATGACAATTTTGAATCAGGAATAATAAAATCAAAAAGTATACACATACAGAGTTTCACAAATCCTAATGGCCCCTTATGATTTGACATTTGCACATGCACAAAACCTTGGTGTAATTTTGGAGAGCTAGCTAACATTCCATACTCATGTTGCTAATACGATTCAGTCATGCAAGCCCCATGCCCTTTCAGAACTGGACTAATGCAACTTGCTCCTGGTAGGTCTTAGCATCACACATTGTTTTTGTCCTCCAAAGACACTCTCTCATCAACAAATAAAACAAAAACTGACTAGTCCTTACCGACACTGTAATCTGTCTGTGTAATTTATGGTGAAATACTGATAAATAGCAACATATCATAATACCAACAAATCCTGTTATATTTACTGTAACAATTTGTAAACCTGAACTAATTTTGCTGTATAAAATACTGCGTACCTTCAAAAGTAAAGGTTAAATACCATCATGTTTTAAACAACCCTTCAATTTCACTAACCCAGATTTTTTACATATATAGACATTACTTGTAAACCAGTGGACTTTTAATGAATAAATATTGAACAATAAAAAACAACTATATACCACTGCTAATTTGTCCAAAAAGAGAGATTTGTTAATTAAATCACATGACATTACAATAGAAAGCTGTCAAAAGATTCTTCATTTTTTTCAGTGTTTCCTTCCTAAAAATGTATTGCTGTATAAACAAATTTTTATCCTTTTCACTATTCATAATTTTTAAAAGTAAATGCAAAGCTCCATCAGAGTTTTGTGTGTGTGTCTGTGTGTGTGTGTGTGTGTGTGTGTGTGTGTGTGTGTGTGTGTGTGTGTGTGTGTGTGTGTGTGTGTGTGTGTGTTTTATTGTAGGTGCAAGCAAACCAATGAGTACTACCTACCTATCTATCTACTGTATACACACACACACACACACACACACACACACACACACACACACACACACATATATATATACATATATATACACTGCCCTCCAAAAGTTTGGAAACGCCTGAACGAAATAGGGTTTTTGGGCAATATCAGCATAAATCATCTTTAGTTAGTGACCATTTTGCATTGATAATAAGGGACAACACTAGGCATCCGAGCAGTCAGTTTATTCAAACATTGACTTGATATATTACTCCAAGCCTCCTGGAGGATTGCCCAAAGATGATTCACACTGGTTGGACACTTCTTACGGACATCACGGTCCAG
>CM040988.1:17121282-17139075 GCA_022985145.1 Pangasius djambal
TATATATATATATATATATATATATATATATATATATATATATATATATATGAATATATATGAATATATGTATATTTTACATATTACCAAGGAAATTTTATTTATAATTTTATTTATATTTTGCGATCTAGCAGTGACCAATTCCTGGTGACAGATCACCTACTTGCTTTGGGAAACAACCTTGTAAGCACATGAGGCCATCCACCCTCTTTATCTATAGCTAGATCTTTCTTTTGCTGTATTTATGGTGAATTTGGTCTCATCTGAATAAAATATAATGGACTATACACTTTGGCTTCATCAGTCACTTGCATTTTTCTCATATGCTTCAACTTTGTTGCAGGTGTGTGCATGATCCATATAGTATGTACTTGTTGGCTACATCGTGCTATGTGAAGCTGGATAGATGGAGTATACCTGTATGCTTACTCCTTCCTCAGACAGGCCAACTTTCTCCTACTTTCAGTCACTTAGTCCAGAGGAATGGATGTGTCAGATTCATCCTGATTAGTTAGTATGCATACTTGTGGTGTTTTTTACAGGATTAGTGCTGTTCTGTAATTACCTGTTTTACCATTTCTGATCTGATCATTCACATGTCTTATATAAAACACTGTTCTTGGCATAGGCACATGGAGCATCAACAATTTTGAATTGTATTATACTTCTTATAATACAAATATCATTATTCTCCATTCTTATTTCTATTGGTTGAGGTTTTTTTTTTTACTGAGATGTGTGAGTTAAACTTGGAAAGTTGTTTACAGTAGGCTTTAATGCCACTGTAGTAATGTGTTGCTTTTTAATTGCCCTTTATTTACAGAAAACACTTTTCCAGGTTTTGCGGCTATAGAAGTATTTTTACAGTATTTCACAGTAAAACTGTTGCCATTATAGATAAATGCTGATATATAGGATACACCAATACCGTGATTTATGCAGTACATACCTGGCAACTACAGCTGCCAGCATTTTACCATAAAATGCACAGGAAATTATGTTTACTGCTCAACAATACTGCATATTTAACAGTAATTATATATAACCAAACACAAGTTTGGCTGTTAATTTTACAGTTACAGGTTCTGAAAAATCATATGAAAATTTAGAATTGTTTTAATTGTGTAATGGTTTATTTGTCCTAGGTAACAGAAAAGAAGTGATGTATCATAAACATACCGAAACACTGTGCAAAGTCATTTCTATCTATCTATCTATCTATCTATCTGTCTGTCTGTCTATCTATATATCTGTCTGTCTGTCTGTCTGTCTGTCTGTAATCTCTGATGCTTTTTAGAGGTTTATATGTCTTATAAAATGCACAGTAATTCTGCACTGGTTAGCAGACATCATGTAAACCAGGAAAAAGTACCAGGCAATAGAAAAGAAAATAATGTAGACAATTGTCCTTGTACTTACAAAGTGGATATCGTTTTCTTCCTCAGAAATCTAGCACACACCAATCAGCTCACATAACAGCTGTAATAATGCACATGGACTCTTTTGCTGCTTAGATAGGCTGAATCAGAAAATTAAAAAAGTATGGTGATGGAATTGTTTTATGTTGCTAATCACAGAGCAGAGCATCCCATCCACTCAGGTGGCAAACCTGGAAGAACGAGCACACGGCAGCGCGTGCAGTTATACGAAAGTAATGGACGCGGGAATGGGGGTGGGGAGTGGGGGGTCTGGGGTCTGCGTTATGCGGCACAATGCCAAACCGCGCGCATTATTATTATTAGTAGTAGTATTAGTAGTATTGTGTGTTATTCCGCTTATACCACACCGAGTACTAAGTTTCATTTATTAATGAACGACACGTCGTGCAGTTTACTGGTTTATCGGTAGAACATCCGAGAGACAAGTTAGTTCCTGCACCTGCAATAAACACACACACACACACACACACACACACTCTCTCGCGCGTTCTCTCTCTCGACTTTGCAAAGCACTGACTATTGCAACTCCTTCCATAAATGTTAAATGTCTCCGAACAACAAACAAACAAACAAATTAATTAATTAATTAATTAATTTAATAATTTTCCATGATTTTATCATTTCCTCTGAAGGAGGGCTTATTGAACTATAGGAAAACCATATTGGTCTAGCTCAGGATATTATGATGTAATAATTTTTTACCAGATTTTTCAAATGTGACATAGGCCAAATGTCCCCCTGTTACTGGACATTCTCATCTCTTTTAATAAGTGTTTAGAATAAATAGTTGCAGTAATATTTACATTTTCTAAGTGCTAAAATGTCCCTCATTCGACCCTCCAGCTGTATTTTAATAAAGCATTAATACACAAGCATTATCTAAAAAAAGATATGTTATGTTTTATGACACGATGTAATTTCAATGCAGTTCATTTAGAATTAAAAAAAAGGGCTGTCAATACAATTAAGCCCCATTTTTAAATGATTTCATTTTGTCAATTCATTCCTTGCAAGTAACCAGAAATATATGCATAATATTTGTTGATTTTATTTAGTTAATATAAAAAAAAGACTACACAGGGTGGACAGAGGAGAAACAGGGTGGGCACAACGTAACAGGGTGGACATCACAACAGTGAACAACAAAATATTTCATTATAGAAAGCTAATTCATTTACCCCAACCTCACTCCACCTTCAACAATAAAATGTACAGAACACCCAAAGGAAATGTCAGGAACAGTTTTCAATGTCTGATCTCAGACATCACATCAGCAGTGAACGGCAATTTCAGAAAAGAAAGCCAGTTCATTTAGCCCCCAGTTTCAACCACTGAGCACGGAAAAGAAATACCAGGAACATTTTTCAGTCTCAGATCTCACAGATGTTTCAGCAGTAAACTATGTAACAAACCATCAACCTAGGTGTTTCTCAAGGAAATTCCACACTGTCTTCTCTAGCTGGACGGACCTCCTATTTAAAGCTTGTGGTTCTTTCATCAAACATATAATTTGATCATCCCTATACCAGCTAATGTCCTCTCGTGGACTTGGCCAATAGAACTAGTTTGTCCCATTCTTATGCATGCATTTCACTCTTATACTGTATCTTCTTCAACCTCCAGGATGATTCCTGGGTAGGGTTCACCATCATAACAATGCACCACTGCCCAATGTTGTCTTTCATGATGACTTCAGGCCGTGATGGTTCTTCAGTGGAATGCGGGCTTGCTTGTTCTCCCAGGCTCACCTGTTTCAGCCCATAGCATGCACAGTCGAGAACACCTTTGTCTGCCTGGCAAAGACAAGTTATGTCACGGTATTTAATGGTCCCTAGAGAGATACTAATGACTTGATGGATTTTCATTGTTCCTTTGACAGGCACAAGCTGAGGGGCATCCATCATTTCCTGCACTTTTCTCTGAACATCTCCCTCTCCATAAAGAAAAAGTTCCACTGAAGTGCCCATCTTCCTTAGCTTGTGGAACATGGCCTCTGCATTGGGAATATCTCCTCCATGATGGACAATTTTGTCAGCAGATCTTTTAAGGGTACCGCCAACACCATCTGGAGCCCCATTTCCATGGCTGGGCTCAAAGAAGTGCCAGCTAATATCTTTGAAGCCTTTCTTGAAAGGCTCTTTTGATAGAAAGTAAAAGTTGCCCCTTCGTTTGTACTGAGTAGCTGGGCCATCACTGAACTCATCGAGGTGATTGATCAGAGGGTATCTCTCCCTCAGCATGTCTAAAACAGGGCTGAGGTGGGCCCAGATAGCTGGGGGATCATGCTGCCTTGAAGGTGAAATGGAGCAGAAAGTCATAATAAAGTAATCTTCTTTAAAAATATAAAACAAATGAATGCACAACAAATTAATAAGAAATACCAATACCATATATACAATACAATGGTTACTAAGCAAAACAGTGACAGGGTGGACAGTAACAGGAGTGACATTTTATGCTGGATTCAGCCGTTACTATTCATGTGATGAACAACAGGCTAGCACGTGGTGATGACAGAGAAGGATTTTTAACATTAACAGTATTATTAACAGTATTTGTCAAAATTACAAAAAAATGATCATTCCTCTATAAATAAGCATAACAGAGGGGACATGAAGTGAAGTGACATGTGGCCAAGTTTGGTGACCCATACTCGGAATTTGTGCTCTGCATTTAACCCATCCAAGTGCACACACACCCGGAGCAGTGGGCAGCCTTTTTTTTTTTTTTGCTGCGGCGCCTGGGGAGCAGTTGGGCGTTCGGTGCCTTGCTCAAAGGTCTCACCTCAGTCGTGGTATTGAGGAACATCGAGGGGGCATGTTCAGAGGGATTTCCATCAGAGTAATGGGGGGACATTCAACTCAGGAACGCAACTTAATTTAAAGACTTTAAGCATTAAAAATGTATTAATAACTAAAAACAACATTTGGGGAGGAATATTATAAATATGGCTGTACAACAATAATGAAAAGTGTAGAATTTGTTTGATTTTCTTAGTTATATATATAACCGAAGTTGAGCATACATGATTGGGGACATGGCAGTTTAGTCTACGGGCACTAAAATCAGGGTAATTATTTTAAATTAAATTTAATTCTGGGTACATATCATTGTGTTCCATGATGGAGGGGCGTTAATCATATAAGACAAGCTTAAAGAAATTAGTATAATCCCAGTTTTTATATAAAATATACCATATTATGTCTTGGGGACTCAAATGGCACCGAATAGTAGGAATGACCCTATTAGTGTTAGATTATCTAGAGCGTCTGCCTACAAGTCCCTGTATGAGCAGTTACTATAGAAACAATAACGCATTAGAACGAGTGCATTGACATTAAGCTATTCTTCGTGTAACTGCTGGCTGAGCCGTGTTTTTATATACCACAATCGTGCACACCTTCTGACCAATCAGATTCGAGCATTCAGTGATATAAACATAATTAACACACAGGTAGTTAAATCTGGAAACGGATGAGACTTTATCTCAGTTATCTAACTGCACACAGCTGCACAGCGTAGTCAACCATTAAACCCGTTCTGACTCATACAAATTAAATGAAACATTCATACTTTGTCAAGCACGTTACAGATATGACAAAAAAAAAAAAGAATCAAGAATTTAAGACATTGAATTTAAGCAATTAAAGGACTGCCATATAGTGTATCTCCTCTTGTTATGACCAGGTGTGGCGAGACCACACACACACACACACACACACACACCCTTCTGTAGCAATTTATTGTTCCTTTTCTGTATTCACTAATTGCTTTTGTTTTTTTAACAGCTATATTTTGTGATCCAGCAATGTCCATTTCCTGGTGACAGAAGATCACCTACCTGCTTTGGGAAACACACTGGGAAATTATTCTCTCTCTCTCTTTTGGTTAAAAAAGTGGTTTAAGACCAGGCAACAATAATGAACAATAATGAACAAAACGACCTCTAACTACACACAAAGTGAACTAAAAAACCTAACAAGAACAACAAAAAAGAAAAAAAAAATACAATTCCTTCCCTTGCTCCCTAGCTAACCCAAAACCACAAGAAAACAGATTAAACATAAATGGTTCTGACTTCCTACTAACCACTACTTCAAATGTACAGTTTACAAAAGGGTGGTTATTGTAATGTGTTTTGCTGTGATAATTATGAAAATATAATGTGATACTAGTTAATCACATTTCTTTAAAGCAATGTCAAATTGCCACAAAAAGAATGCATAAAATATAATTTAATGTATAGTGTAATGTATAATTAAAACTATAATATAATGGTAGCTCAGCAGTTTAGACATTGGGTTACTTAATGGAAAGTCATGAGTTTAAATCCCAGCACTGCTAAGCTACCACTGCTGGGCCCCTGAGTAAGGGCCGTTTACTCTCAACTGCTCAGTTGTATAACTGCGATAAATGTAAGTTGCTCCGGATAAGGGTGATTAGATAGCCTTCTAAGTACTATCTAATGTTCACCAATGGTATTTTTTTTGTTTGTCTTTCACACCTTTCTGTCTAAACTCTGCAGATCGTTGGGTGTCAAAATCAGCAGTTTATGACATCCTCATCAATTTTATCCCCATTCTGATGTTGGATGTGAACATTAACTGAAGCTCTTGAACTGCATCTGCATGCTTGTGTGCATTGTGCTACTGACACATGAGTGGCAGTTTGGACAATTGCATGAATGAGCAGGTGTTCAGCTATTCCTATTAAAGTGGCCAGAGAGTGTATGTCAGCATATGTATTAAACCATTTTGCTACACTGTGTCAGCAGGGGTGATGCTGAACCTTGGGTCAGGGTTATCAAACAGCTATTGATCTACACCTGTGCATCAATAATCTTACAAAAAGAAGAATATCTATTTTTAGATATAAAAAATAAACAGTGCGTCTGTATACAATTAAAGGACTGCTATTTACTGTAACTCTCATAATGTGTGTTGCTATAATAAATAGATTATAATTTTAAATAGAAAAACAGAAGTTAACATTATATGCCACATGCACACAATACACATCTTAGGGTGTGATGATTAGATAGAAATTAGAAGGCTATCTAATGTTCACCAACCCTGTTCCTGGAGACCTATTAGTTGAACAGTAGATGTCACAAAGAGCATTTTATCAAACATATTTATATCATTAATCAAGCATAACCAAGATTGGTAGGAGAATGTTGGACATGGAGCTGCCAGGCAGGAGGCGAAGAGGAAGGCCAAAGAGGAGGTATATGGAGGTAATAAATGAGAATATGAAGCTAGTGGGTGCAAGTGTTGAGGATGCAGAAGATACGGATAGGTGGAGAGTGATGATTCGCTGTGGCGACCCCTGAAGGGAAAAGCCAAAAGAAGAAGAAGAAGAAGAATCAAGCATAACCAAGAAGTAAAAAGAGCGAAGCTTAATCTAGCATTTACTGTAAGTAAATTGATCTAAATAAATTATTATGAATATAGAAAAAGGCAATCATATCTTTATCCTATTCGGCATTATTTTATTATGAACATTAAGCACCACTGCAGCCCTGTCCAGGATAAAGCAATTACTGAAAATGAATGAATGAATGAATAATTAAGCACAGAAACTGGATGAAAAGGAAACTAAAAATTCCAGGAGATCAGCAGTTTCTGAAAATACACATACCATTCCCATATGAGACCAGAAACATGCCACAGTCAGTCATTGAGATCACTTTCCCATAACCATGATTTTCCCCCATTCTGATGTGTGATGTAAACATTAACTGAAGCTCTTGGACTATATCTGTATGGTGCTACTGACACATGATTGGCATATATTAGATAATTGCATGGATGAGCAGGTGTACAGGTTCCTATTAAAGTGGCCAGTGAGTGCAGGGGTGATGAGAGGCTGGGGAAAAGTTCATGAGGTTAACAAGCAGGCTAATAGCCTACATCTGTGCATCAATAATCTCCTTTTAAAAATGTCATGCTTTGTCAAGCAATATTACAGATATGAAGAAAGAATAAACAGTGCATCTTTGTGCAATTTAAGGACTGCCATTTACTGTAACTCCCCTAATGTGTGTTACTGTGATAATTATGAAAATATGACTATTGTTATTACTGGCAAGCTAGATATTCATATTTCGTTAAAGCAATTTCAAACAGCCACAAAATGTAATAAATATAATCTAACTTTAAATTGAAAAAAGGAAGTTAATATGATATGCCACATGCACACAATGCACACATTAGGGTGTTATTATTAGATGGCCTTCTAAGCACTATCTAATGTTCACCATCCCTGTTCCTGGTGACCTATTAATAAATGTGCATTAAGTGGAACAGTAGGTGTGAACAAAAGAGCATTTGAGAAACATATTTATAAAATTAATCAAGCATTTCTAAGCCCAGGGGAATTTTCAGCATAACAGAGAAGTAAAAGAGCAAAGCTTAGTCTAGCATTTACTGCAAGTAAATTACCATTATATTGATATAAATATTTATAAATATAGAAAAGCACAATCTTTACCCTATTCAGCATTATGCTATTATGAACATTAAACACCACTGCAAACCTGACCAGGATAAAGCAATTACTGAAGATGAATTGATGTTTAAGCACCAAAACAGGACAGTTGAAGAGTGGAAAAAGACCAGACGATGTTTTTTTTCCAGTCTTCAACTGTCCAGGTTCAGTGAGCCTGTGCCCATTGTAGCCTCAGATTCCTGTTTTTGTGAGTGGAACCTGATGTGGTCTTCTGCTGTTGTAGTCCACCCTCAAGGTTTGATGTTGTGTGCTCTGAGATGCTTTTCTGCTCATCATGATTGTAAAGACTGATTACTGTATTTGTGTTACTGTAACCTTCTTGCCAGTTTGAACCAGTCAGACCATTTCCTTCAAGAAGGTATTTCCGCCCCCCGAACTGCTGCTCACTGAATGTTTTTTTGTTTTTCACACCATTCTGTGTAAACTCCAAAGACTGTTGTGCATGAATATACCAGGAGATGATCAGTTTCTGAAATACTCATACCAGTCTCTTGGGCACCAACAAATTCACATTTCCCCCATTCTGATATTTGATGTGAACATTAACTGAAGATCTTGAAGAATATCTACGTGATGCATTGTGCTTGAGATGATTGGCATATGAAATGTGATTGGCACAATGGTTAGCATGTTTACGTGGCACCTCTGGGGTTGGGGGTTTGAATCCCGCCTCCACTCTGTGTGCATGGATTTTGCATGTTCTCCCCATGCTTCAGAGGTTTCCTCTGGGTATTCAGGCTGATTAGCTTATCTAAATTGTCTG
Source organism: Pangasius djambal (assembly GCA_022985145.1). Lineage (NCBI taxonomy): Eukaryota > Metazoa > Chordata > Actinopteri > Siluriformes > Pangasiidae > Pangasius > Pangasius djambal. The sequence continues at coordinate 17,129,995 of CM040988.1, forward strand.
TAGAGTGTGTGTGCAGGGTGCCCCCTGCATTTTGCTCCCTGTGACCCCATGTAGGATAAGTGGTACAGAAAGTGAATGGATAAGCAGGTGTACAGGTGCTCCTAATAAAGTGGATGATGAGTGTATATCAACATATTTAACTCTTTTAATAAACTGTGTTAGCAGGGGTGATGAGCTGTTAGGGAGATGTCACTGGAAGATGTTGAGAGGTTGGGGAGAAGTCATTGAGGTTAACAAGCAGGTTAATGGCAGGTTAATAAAGAAAAAATAAACGGTGCATCAGTGTGCAATTTAAGGACTGCCATTTACTGCCATTTACTGTAACTCTGTCTAGTTTCAGTAAGCCTGTGTCAAAAAAAATGCAGATTTTTTTTTTTTTTTACTAAAATAATAAGAACAGGATAGTCTAATAGAGAAATGAGAGAAACAGTAAGAGTGAAACCTTCTAGGTTGGAGCTTTCTAATTTGAGAGAATAGAGAACAATTAAGATTTGCAAGATCAGCTAGTTTATTGTGCAGGGGACAAATTACCCAAGCAATGTCTGAGTTCCTAAAATCCTTTCCCAAAATATCTAAGATTTACCAGAAGATCCAAGAACATTCTTTAAAGCAGCAAATTGAAAATGAAAATGAAAAAGCAAAATAAAAAAGAAAATTCTATTGCCAATTATTCATGTGTTAAACATGACGTTTTTATTGTCATGCGGCAGGAACAGATGCAAATGCAAGTGACAGGTTTTATTTAAGATGCACACTGACAAACCCAAAGGGTTAGGCAAAGTCATAATCAACAAACAGGCACTCATCAATCAGCATGAACTAGACAAGACTATGGGCAAAAACCAGAAACAAGAACAACACCAGAGATACATGATGGCAAAATACAAATGGCTTGCCACCAACAGGTACAGGACACTGAGTGTTTACTTCACAATGTGTGTGTGAGAACTGAGAGTCCTTACATACTGTGAATGTGGCAGTGATTGTAAATGAGTCCAGGTTTGTGCAATCAGAACTCCAGTGAATGTGAACGTGAGTTTCATGATGGCTGGGTGTTGTCGTCCTTGGCAGCCATGTTTGTACGCCGTATTGTACACTGGGAGTCATAGCTGGATGCTGATTCTGATGTTGATGTGACATTTATCTTGTATAATGGCTATAAAGGACTCTGGTTTGCCCACAGCATTACAAAATAACAGAGACAATGTATTATTTTCAGCTACAATTGTTTGAACCTGACAAATGTTACAAATTATGACTTATCCTGAAACAACCTGAGATTGTCTCTAACTGGAATGAATGAATGAATGAATGAATGAAAAGAATTTAATAGTTTTCATAAATGCATATTTTCATTCCATTGATGGTAGCACCAATTAGCATAATACTGTGTGTTGGACAGTAGTGGGAGAGTGCGTGGAGCCACTGACAGTTTAATTAACTCCAGCTTTTTAGTAACACTTTGATATTATATATGATTTCAAGTAAATGTACACTTGTTGACACAGACGTACACGTGTTGAGACACACACGCACACACACACTCACACACAGACTGGAAATGAACCAGCGTCATAGGGGGGTTTCCTGGAAGACACACACTGACACTGAGGCAGAAACTGAAAGTCAAATTTTAACTGTAAGTGGAAAGTTTGAAGGAGTATAATATTTAGAAATATTTTTCCATGTATCAGTCCTTTACTAAGGCATGCAATTTGTATTGTGTATGTTTGCCTCCCAAAAGCATATGGCAGGGTTCATACATTTTAAACTTATGAACCAATTAACTTTGACCAGGATAAAGCACTGAAGATGTATGTATATATGAAATGCTTGCATGCATGCACACCAAAAGGACACTGTTCAAGATTGGAAAAAGACCAGGCAATGTTTTTCCAATTTTCAGCAGTCCAGTTTAAGTGAGCTTGTATCCACTGTAGCCTCAGCCATGGTCAAAGTCACTGAGATCACATTTTATGCTTCAGGCAACATAATTCTGAAGAGTTTAGTGCTGCCTTGTTTACTTTATTCGTTTAATTCATTTAATTCATTAATTTTATTATTGTTTTGTAATCTACAAGCTTAAATTTGGTTGAGTGTTTGACAACTCCTGGGCTTCTGACAAAAACATTCACATTCCTAATGCATTCAATCTTGACTGAATATAACTATGTTAAAATAACATAGTTGTCTTTTTTTTTTTTTTATCACTCCTTTACTAAAGCATGTGATTTGTATTTTGCAAGTTTACCTCCCAAAAGCATTTGGCAGGATTCATATATTTTTCCATGGATTTAAAATTAAATAATTAAAATAGGTAAGATTGCACATATTATATGTACAAATATATTTATACACTTATAGTATATTCTTCCTATAAATTTGCTGTAAGAAATGATCATTAATTAGGCATGGACACAAGGCAAAATAAACATATGAAAGTAGACTTACTTCTCATTTGTACCCCAAGGGTAATTTGCAGCCCTTTCTCTGCCATCATTCTCTGCCAGGCTTTAAATATACTTCACACTCATTTCTATAACTGAGAAATAAAGAGTTAAGGCCATAGACATATATGTTATTAATTCAATGATCTCTCGGTTCCTTTTTTTCTGTTGCTCATTTAAAACAGGAGTAAAGTCCACAACTTAAATAACAGTTGGCATATTTGTTTATTTCAGTGTTAAATTTAGTGATGAATATCTATGTTATAGACGCACATATTTATGTAAATAAAGAACATGAATGATAGAATGAGGAAATAGCACCATCTAAGTTGTGGAAAAATAAAATGAAGGCTTCAAACCGCATTGACTTCCAGCATGTTTAAAATTTATAACATGACTTCCCTACAACACATAATTCACTCTGTGGATGGCATTATTCTATTTTCTGCTGCTCAACACCTAGTAAATCTCATTACCATTAGCTTTACAGCTTTCACTATGGTTGCAAGATAGAAAGTATACAAGGTCTTATGTATGGGTATTCAGGGGCATATGGTGAAGAGATTATTTTCTTGAAGGTGACCATTTTTTTTACTGACATGGATTTTGGCATGATTTACGGCTAGAATCCATCCAACAAAGATTTTGGAATAGTCTAATTAGTAACTTGTGTGACCTATTGTATATAATCAAATGCAGATTTTATTCAAACAACAGTATTGTGTTTTAGAGATCCAATATGTATATAGTCGATCAAAACTAGAATAAAATCAAATACCTTTTAAAAAGCAAAAGGAAGGAAGAGAAAAAACATATTAAGCACTTCATTAATTCACTTATTTCAGAAAAAGAGACAGCTACAGCTCACTGTGTGTATGTGAGTGAGTGAGTGTGTGTGAGAGAGAGAGAGAGAAAGAGAGAACATTTAAGGAGCAATTTCTACTACTATATGGGGTACGGCATCTGCTCATTTTTCTTCATTTGGCTACTGATAATTCTTTCAAAATCATTAGAATAAATAAAAAAAGTCACAAAACGAATATGTTTATCCAATTAGTCATCCAAATACAATTGACTAATACAATTGACTATAACATATTAGAAGGTAATTAAGATCTTGTACTTTGTTGTTCAATAAAGGCAACTGGACACTTGTACAGACTTGGACAAATTTGTTGGTGCCCTTACAGTTCTTTGAAACACTGATTCATTGCTTCTGAAAAGTGATTAAAACCAAAAGCAATAGTGTCTCATATATACCTGCCTGCCCATAGTATGTGATAGATTAAACCAATAAAATTGTGAACATGGAGCAGAGAAAGCAAAGGAGAGAGTTGTCTGAGGAGCTCAGAAAGAAAATTGTAGATAGCCATCTTAAAGGTAAAGGCTATAAGACCATCTCCAAGCAGTTTGATGCTCCTGTGACTACAGTTGCAAGTATTATTAAAGTATAAGGTTCATGGGATTGTAGCCAACCTTCCAGGACATGGCTGCAAGAACAAATGCAACCCCAGGTTGATCAGAAGGATTGTGCGGATGGTAGACAAAGAGCCAAGGAAAACATCCAAAGCCATTCAAGCTGAACTCCAAGGTCTAGGTATGTCACTATCTGATCGCACCATCTGTTGCATTTTAAACAACAAGGGGCTCCAAGGAAGAAGACACAGGAGAACACCATTATTGAAAGAAAAACATAAAAATCCAGACTTGCTAAAATGTATGTTAACAAGCCACAAAGTTTCTGGGAGAACGTCCTTTGGACTGATGAATCAAAACTAGAGCTTTTTGGCAAGTCACACCAGCTGTATGTTCACAGATGAAAATGAAGCTTTCAAAGAAAAGAACACCATACCTACTGTGACACATGGAGGGGGCTCCATCATGCTTTAGGGCTGCATTGCTGTGTCTGGCACAGGGGTCCTTGAATCTGTTCAGGGCACAACGAAGGCTCAAGACTATGAAGGCTGGAGAGAAGCATACTGCCCAGTGTCAGAAAGCTCTCCCTCAGTCACAGGTCATGGGTCCTCCAACAGGAATATCTGGATATGGAATATCAGGATATGGAATGATCTGAAAAATGCAGTGTGCAGAAAGCTCCCTTTAAACCTCAGACACTTACAGCAGTGCTCAGGAAGAGTGCCCCAAAATACCTGTTTCCTGATGCAGGTATGATTGCAGTGCTAAAGGTGGTGCAACAAAATGTTAAGTTAAGGGTACATCTTTTTTTTGTCCAGGTCACTTTCATTAGGTTCATTATCAGTTTAATCGAAAATCAAAAGTAATGTCTGATTTGTGTTAAACATGGAATTAACAGTGATTGATGCCATTAATGTTTTCAGTTTCAAATTATTTCAGAGATAGTTGTGGGTTCCTCTTTTTCATGTCTGTAAATGGTTAATTCAATATGCATTAGACTGTATTCATAAACACTTAGTGTTTCATAATTAGGGATCTGTTTTGTGTGTCAAAAAGCAAAAAACAAAAAAGACCAATAAAAAGGATTATTTGTGATTGTAATTAAGATTTTTTTCTATGCATATAATTCAGCATAAATGAATCATCTAACTTTAGCAAAAATAAATCCACTAATACATTGATAGAATGCAAGACTGGTGTCTGTCTTGATAGGGTCATTAATCTGACAGTGGGCACAACATTTCATCTGAGCTATGAATTAATAAATGAACAATTTTTTAGCACGATTCAAATGTCACCAAAACCCAAATGTAATAGCTTCCCCACCAAAAACTTGGAAACAAAACAAGCTGTTTATAATGGAAAAAATCACACATCCAGCATATTTTAGGACAACAGGAAATGACTATAGATACGCCTGTAAGAAATGGTTGGAGAGGTAAATTTAGAGATGTAACTTTGGTGATGGAATAACCATATAGTTCCAAAGCGCTCTTTTACACACGGCATATCACGTCCTATTGCTGCACAAGATATTTTTGTAACGTTTGATAAAATTCAAATGTTTAAATTTTCTCCTTTATGTTCCCACCAGTCACAACATGCAAGCATATGGTGTAAAAGTTTACTTTGAAATGTCAAAAATGTGCTGTAATATAGTAAAACACAAATGCATAGTACAATGGTCCACACACGCATTACGAACCGGGCAAGGGATGCAGATTGGGTAACCATAGGCAGGTATGCACTGTATCTTAGTGTAAATTTATTACACTGGTAACTTGTTTTGAATGGCATCAATTAATCATCTCTGTAAATGTCATTTTAATAACAATTAGACACAACCATACATTTTATTTACATTTTTTTATCCCAGTTCCATGGTCCCTGGTTTGGTCCTGAGCTTAGGTTACTGTCTGTGTGGAATTTTGCATGTTTTCCCCTTGTCCATGTACATTTCCTGAAGGTTCTCTGGTTTCCTCCAACTTTCTGAACTAGGCTGGATAGACCAGGATAAAAGCAGATACTGAAGGTAGATGAATAAATTGATATATGCCAGTTAAAAAAAAAGTGATATTCAGCATTTTTCCATATATTGTATTTTATTTTTGCACCAGTATTTTTTGAAGGCATGATTATAAAAGCAATTGTGTTTTCATTTTAATTAATTTAATTATTTTTTTGCATTTAATTTGAACAGAATGAATAGGATCTTCTAGTAGGGATCCTGTTCACTTCATTGTATATTGTTGAATAACTGTTTTACAGTGTCTTCTTTTTTTTTTTTTTTTTTTTTTTTTTTTTTTTTTTTTTTTTTTTTTTTTTTTTTTTTTTTTTTTTTTTTTTTTTTTTTTTTTTTTTTTTTTTTTTTTTTTTAATTGTAATAATTATACAAAAGGATATTAAAAACAAATAAAAGATCAGTCAGTATGTTTTATAAAATACTTTTTTTAATACATTAATGGTCACAGCCAAAAAAACAAAGAAAACACAATATTTTTTGTAATGTTAGTAGAGCTACTAATCAGCTGTACATAATACCAAGTGTGAGGGCATAAACATTGATTAATCATCAGTCAGTAAAAAGAACTAAAACCCTATCTACTGAAATGTAAAAAAAAAAAAAAATAGCACAGTCTGTGGTGAAGCTGCTGTTCAGTGGACCTTTCCAATATGCAAAATATCCTCGTATCATTGCCAACAAATGAAGACTCAACTCAGCTTCCTCATTTAACAAATTCCACATACAAATCATGAATATGATTCTCATTACAACATAAATTTTAAAACAGCAAGACACAGTAAGCCTTAAAAGAATATAACACATTAAAAAAAAGAGATGATAGCCTGGATTTCTGTCATCAGATATTCCCATACACATTGAGCTCTTCCATGTTCATGTAATCATCACCACAGTCCTGTAGAGAAAAGAAATGAAGAACTGAAAATGGCATGAAGACGTCACAATCTTCAGAGTACTAAAGATTTAATCAAGGCGGGCTAAATTTGTATGCCAAAGTATTATTGAAGATAATTTCCAGAATGTGCTATTATAATAACTACTTCAATATCAGTTTTTATTTAATAAATCTGTTCTCTTATTAAATTCTTTTCAGGATAAAATATGACATAAGGCAAGCTATGAAATTAACACCCTAATAAAAGGTTAGTGATCATTTAAACTGAAAAAAAAAAATAATAATAATAAATAAATAGAAATATGTGATGAGAATTACTTACAGCTGCACATGTGCCACCAGATTTGTTGGCTTTTTTTTCACTAACATTTAGTGAAAAAGAAGGATTGTGATTTAATTTTTTTTGTTTCCCCTCAGACAAAAAAACACATTGTTATTTCTATGTGTTACAAAATGTACTATTATTTCATTAATTGAAAGTTATCAGAATCCAGGCATTTATTAATTAACACAATGAGTATGGAGTTACTTCCAGTCAAATTTATTGTATAGAAAGCATTCAAAACACAATTAAATTCTTATCAGACAACATGGCATGAGAAAACAAGAGGGCGCAGCTGCATTTACTGCATAAGAAGGAGACACTGTGCATAGCATTTTACACACATACTGTAACAAGTAAGGGTACAGAACAGTACAGCTGGTTGAGACCATTGAATTAAGAGGAAATGGCAGCAATAAAAAGTATAAATAGGTACATCGGGGTGGACAAAGGCAAAAAAGTGGGAACTAACGTGTAATGAATAACACATGATGACCTATGCTGTTATATAAAAAACAATCCACTCTAGGGTGGTGTGATGAGAACTGATGCAAAACGGAGGGCTGTTACCACCCAAAAGTAGATTATTTTCGTGTAATAGCATGTCCCAAACTGTTTTATTTTGCTTATACCACAGCAATTTGCCAGTGATTAAAATGTTTCGTTTATTAGTGAATGACACATCACACTTCTTAACTGTTTATAGTTACATTTAAAGTTATGGAATATCTGCGTGACAATGTAAATGTGTTATAACAGTTATAAACAGCCGTTCACTCACAACTGTTTATAGTCGACCATAGTCGTTGCTATTCTCCAGTCCACCTTCCCAAGAAATCAGAAGGCGCCAAATGAATTTTACATAAATTTACTGACTGGTACTTTAGAAGGAGACTTAGATGGCTGCTTTGCGCTGGACTTTTCTGGCTTCCACATAACTGATTCTGAAAAGATCATCTGTCATGTACATGCTAATTAATCCATCTGGTAGATGTCTACCATCAACCATTTAACACCCTTGCTGATGGGTGTAGTACATTGGACAGTGGGATTCTGAACAAGTACCATATGCTATAGTTAAAGCATCGAGCTGCATCACATCACCCATCCACACTATAACCACATGAAACTTTTGTTTTGTTTTGTTTTGCAAAAGTCAATAAGGAGGAGGTTTTATTATTATTATTATTATTATTATTATTATTATTATTATTATTATTATTATTATTATTAACCTTCTTGTCTTGATTGGTCCACCCCTGGTATATATATATATATATATATATATATATATATATATATATATATATATATATATATATATATACACACACAGTATATACATATATATATGTACTGGGCCTCAGTGTAAGATACAAGGCATGAAGTAATACTATATTATGGAATAATACAGCATAATACAATGCATACAAACTACTCTACCTCTTTGGAGATGGAAAGCGGGCTTTTGAGAATCCTGTTGTTCCTGACACAGAACTTACACAGTTGTTTATCCTTAAAACATAGAAGTTTGGTTATTTGGTTGTGATCTGTACCATTTAACCAACAGAGCTTTTAAGACTCAGATTTTATATACAACATTTTTACAGCTGCTGGATTGTAACAATATTACAAAGCCAATATAAAGTAAACAGTAAGTATGATCTAAGTCTACAGAGCAACATCATAGAACATACAGTCAGGTCCATAAATATTGGGACATCGACACAATTCTAACATTTTTGGCTCTATACACCACCACAATGGATTTCAAATGATACGAACAAGATGTGCTTTAACTGCAGACTGTCAGCTTTAATCTGAGGGTATTTACATCCAAATCAGGTGAACGGTGTAGGAATTACAACAGTTTGCATATGTGCCTCCCACTTGTTAAGGGACCAAAAGTAATGGGACAGAATAATAATCATAAATCAAACTTTCACTTTTTTAATACTTGGTTGCAAATCCTTTGCAG
>CM040988.1:17171340-17184311 GCA_022985145.1 Pangasius djambal
AAAACTTCAAGGTCAGAGGTGGCAGTACCCCCAGACATAAGCACCATCAGGCCTTTTCCCTCTTTATCTCCAGTCTCCCTTACCACCTCTCATTCCCAATTTGTCCTACATATAACTTAGTAACAAGTTAACCTGAAGATTCCTCAAGCCCATAATAAACATCAGTCTGAAGAACACCAGTCTCCTGGTTCCTGAATCAATGTTGTTGAATTTCTAACAGCTAACAGCACCTGCACAAAACTTTCGTGAAAACTGACCTAAACCGAAATGAATAGATTAACGTTGTCTTTTAAAATGCTCACCATTGTTCATTGTTTAAATTACCCTCAACTGGCAAGCTATGACACATCATTACCATTACATGACATATCAGAGTTACACTGAGCTACAGTTGTTGTGACAAAATTTGTCACTTGACTCAGGTGTTATTTCAACTTGACATCAAAGTGTCTTTATTTCAATTGATGCCTACTGGAAAAAGTCCTTATAAAAGTTTAAATGGGATTGCCAATTTTCATAAAGGGGTTATGCAAGTGTCATATAGTCAAATAGTGACGCTCATGTAATGTTTAATTGGAAAAACACTGCCAGTTGTATCAGTGGTATATTTGGAGTTAAACAAGATGTCTGAATTATTCTTATTCTATTGTTCAATCAGCTCACAGGAGCCAACTTTAAGAAAAACATGATTTATGAAGGACACACAACCTAACTTACGATTTATGTATATCTTGTGAGTGACTGCAGATTTCTTGTTGCCGTGGAAAGTGACAGTGCAGGTGATGTCAGTGTGATCGTCCTTCTCTGTGGCAGGGAAGGTCAGGAGGGACTCCACCTCCCAAACTCCAAAGCCATTGTCCTTATAGGACAAACGAGGTTTAGCATCTTGACGATTCCATTCAGTAGATGGGTGGTGTGTGGGACAGGTGTGTCTGACATGACACTTAAAGATGGCAGCTGTTCCCTCTGTAGCGGGACCAAGGTACCAATAAGAATTTAGATTGCCGACCACGCCACCTAGGGGAGTTATGCCCCCCTTAGGAAAACTAACTATACAAAAAACACCAACATTGAGTCCACATAAGGAACACTGGTTCATGCACAAGTGAACAGAGACAGGATTCACACTAAACAATTTCTTTATTTAGTTCTTTTCAATAGTTTTGTTACAATTCATAAAAAAATAAAATAAATAAATAAATAAATAAAAAAATTAAAAAAAAAGAGTAGCAAGCACTGTAAATACAACCAGGGTTCAGTTATTCTGTAGACCTACAGGACAGAACACACATAAATTAGGATGGGGGCTTATCACAGGGAGGCGATCTAGAAGGAGGGTCCAAAAAGACCACACGTGAAGCGCACACATACACTGCACAGCACACCCAGGTGACACTACACTGCCAGAAAGGTGAAACAGACACAGGTACCCAGCCACCAGGTGCCAAGCCTCCCTGCTGGCATCCCCCAGCTCCTGAAAAACAGAACACACAAAAAGAAAAATTGAGACAACACAGAAAACCCACACCAGTTAAACCAGTTATCAAGTATGGCCCAATGGGGCCAACAAACATCCCACCCAATCTGATTAATGGAATATTTGCACAAATAAGTGAAAGAGCACACTCACTCCACACAGCAAACCAATACACCCCACACGGGCGCAACAAGGCGCCGTAGGAAGAAAGCACTACAAGTCCCAAAAACAACCGTGTGCACCGACACAGGGATGAACTGGCCACTAGGGGGATTTTACCCAAAAGAACATGAACAAAAATACAGAAGCACAAAAAAAAAAAAAAAAAAAAAAAAAAAAAAAAAAAAAAAAAAAAAAAAAAAAAAAAAAAAAAAAAAAAAAAAAAAAAAAAAAAAAAAAAAAAAAAAAAAAAAAAAAAAAAAAAAAAAAAAACACACCACACACACACACACACACACACACACACACACACACCAAACCCCACCACACACAACAAAATTAAACCAACATGCTCACACGCACACACACGCTGGCACCACACACCAGCACGCTACCAGCTACCCACAAAAACACACACTCGCACAAACATTACCGCTCTGACAATTCTAGCGCGCTGATGATCCAATCGTACACATCGCGCAACAATGGCAAAAGCTGAGTACACAGTGCCAAAGAAACAAAACAAAGAAATTCGCTAGAAACAAAACAGCAGCTCGCCGTCAGCAGACGGCCCCAATAGCTTGAAGTCAACAGCAGCAGAAGTCACCTGCTAAATAAAGGACACCGGAGGCATCTATAAGCTCATATGTAACTGGCTGATAAAAAAAAAATAAATAAAAAAAAGAGATAAGAATTAACATAGCGACATACCGCAAGCAGCGATGCAGAGGAACTTCTTTAAAAAGGGGGAAACCTCCCAGTCAACCCACCACACAGCCTAATGGGGGCAGGTAACAGTGAATCAAGTGGCATACTAGAGCCAATATACTAATATAGCAAGAGAGCTACATACCGGAACACAGGAACCGATGCAACACAGCCTCAGGCTTACAACACTCACAGTTGAGATATACGCACTATAAGTGCAAACAAGCAGCAACAAACTCCTGGAGCAGGACTCCAACAACTGCACCCTTTACAGTCAAGGCACAGACCTCTACAGGCTCCGACTCACAGGAGAAAACCCAAACGGGACGAAAACACACGGTAGACGAGCAAACCAACAAAAACTGCCACTTACCTTAACATCGCCAGCGCCGTGCTTTTAAAGAAGCTCCGAGGCTAACAATTGCTACAATCAGTCGCATCTAGTGACGTCATACAGGTGCGGCACAGCACAGCACCGTTGCTGTGGCTTAAAGACACAGGCACCTCGACATCTATCCACTACACCTCCATGAAGGATTCTTCGTGATCCAGAATTGGTTTGTCAAGTTCGGCTGTATACCAAGTACAACAGTATAGTAATTACTATTAAACAAAATGAGCTCAATAACTTCAAAATTAAATTAATATGAAGATGATATTAAGGATAAAATATTGTATTGTAGACTATTGTACTCTAGTCTAAGAAGAGAAGAAATTTCATTAAACTGTTTACATTAGGACCTACTTCCTCATAAAGGAAAATATTACACATCATTTTATCGAAGCATATTTTTCAACAAGTTGTTAAATTAATGATGCTATAACATTGAACTTTCTTGGAGTTAACGAACCTGGTTTGAATAAGAGATATGGTGAGTGTCTCTCTAAATATAGTCAAACATTTCATGGAGTGTTTCCTACATTTTATTACAGTTTACCCACTATCAGCAAATAAATATGGAAAAAAAATAAACAAGTGTTCCATCAAACCCCAAATAAAGTGCTGTGTTCAAGGACTTATTAATTATCCCCACTCAGATTATAATGAAACTGTAAATTAGTGTTTTATTAAAGGCAAGTGGGAGATGAACCCTTTACTCTAAGCCTATAGATAAATGACCCATAGACAGTGTTAATATCAACCATAAGATCAATTTGGGCTGAGTGACTTTCTTTTTACCACTTATAATTTCCAATATAATGGTTTTAGTTTTCCTAATTCTCCAGTATCTTGATAAACATGGTATACTTGAGCCCATTTCTTGAATTTTAACCAAACATGTTACAGGATGTTCAAAAACATTTTACTGGCAGTGTATATATGCCATTAATGGCAGAGGATTTTTTTTTATATATCTGATTATTACTGAAATGCTTTGAGAACTCAAATTTCAAAACCAAACTCACGCTTCATATAGATGGTCACACACTTCACAAAAGAGAATTTGTCTAGATTTGAGATTTCAGCTCTGAAACAGAACGGGCCGTCGTCGTGGTTTCTCACTCCGTCTATCTCCAATGAGCAGTTTTTTTCACCCAGTCGGCCAGTTAGCTTTGTGCGGCCCTTGAAGTCATCCTCAATCAATAAAGGATCTTCATCATAGATGCGTTCATTTTTGTTTGGATCTTTGTGCCAGATTCCCTTCAGCTGAGAGTCAGGACGTTGAAGGCCAGGGTAATTAAACTTACAGGGCAACACGACACAAGATGAGACCAGCGCCTCCACTAGAGAGACAACTTCTGCCTTCCACGGAACCGAAAAAGCAGAGACAAAGATCACTGTGGAAGATGATCAAAATATCAGTGAGCTGAGACGTAGAGTTTTTTTTTTTTTTGCTTGCAATATCCAGCTGTATTTAATAACGAGTGAAATAAATAGAAACATCAGGTAACCCAAGTAAATGTTATTCTGTACCTTGAAGGCAAATCCAGCAGAGCAGTATTTTTGACTGTGGATCCATGCTGCAGCTTAAACTGCTACAAAATTGATACACATCTGACGTCAGTAATAGTTTTCAAATAAAACAATAAATAAAACATTTACTTTACTTCATAATAGAAATAACTAGTACAGTATATGCAACAAAACATTATCTAGTGATTACATGTGTATAAAATTATAAAATATGAAAAGGAGATAAATTTTGCGTAGTTAATCATTAGTTGCATATAAAGATATAAACATGGCATATATGTGGTTTGAACAAATTGCAACATATCTTCACCTACATTTATTTTAGACTGGGAAGTCCAGTTCCTTACTTTATCAAGGCCAAAAACAGAAAATTAAAAGGATAGCTTTTTCATTCCCTTTTAAAAAATATTCTTAGATCAAAGTAATATTTATATATTTGAATGGATAGTCTTACTCTATAATGGCAATTGCAAATATGCAATTATTTGCCATCATTGTGTTGCCTTAAAAGAGGGTTTTAAGACTTTTTTGTTTACCTGCTATTTTATTATTCATTTGTACTTTTATAGCCTTAAACATCTTTTTAACCTGACACGCTGCTTGACACTGTGGACAATATTGCAACATGTACGTGAGAAATGTAATACGAGGAAAGTAAAGCAATGGTGTTAGACAGTGTGGTTTGGGTTCAGACAATTTTGTCTGCAATCAAAATGAGGTGCTGTGGGTCAGACTCGGGCAGCTATTCTGGAGTTATGATGGTCTAGCAATTAAAAAATGTCTCTAGGTTACACATGTAACCATAGTTCCCCGAGGGAACGAGACGCTACATCGAAACGCTATAGGGAACGCCCTCGGCGTGACCACACTATGAATCACATGTGTAATCAGTCCAATGGATGGGCGAGACATCACGGGCGGGGTGACGTAGTGACCAGGAAGCTTAAAAGTACGTGCGGTGGATACAGCGGCAGCTTCTGAGAAATGAAGCAAGCGCTCACAGGGATGCCAGAAGTATGGCACTGAGACACAGCGTCTCGTTCCCTCGGGGAACCATGGTTACATGCGTAACCTAGAGACGTTCCCCTTCAGGAACTCGAGCTGCATCGAAACGCTATGGGAACGAGTATGCCCACGCCGCCAGACTTACAAATCCCTGCCCAGTGTGGAAGAACACAGCTAGGCCGAGAGAACAGAAGAGCCCGGAGTGGCTCGCATATCGAGGACATAGAACCTGACGCACATACAGTTAAGCCTCTGCTGGTTGGGCTCCCAAAAGGGAGGAGGACAGAATGCCTGGAGTACAACAGGCCGTGGTGTAGAGGAGGGAACTTAACCCGCTCGAGGGTAGACCAACCCTGCGGAGAATCGGGCCTGCAGGAACTCCAGCACTGTACCAACTGGGCAGTTAACTGGGTCGAGCTGGCAGTCTCTGCACCAAGAAGTGAAAAGTTTCCACTTCAAGGAGTATAGTTTCCTCGTTGAGGGAGCTCTGGATTGGAGAATGGTCTCAACAACCTCGGTTGAGAGACCGGAAGCTACAAGTTGTGCCCCCTCAAAGGCCACACCCACAGCTTCCACCACTCCAGGCGGGGGTGGACCCGCCTGTGAGCGGAGATCCCTCCTGACAGGAATCTCCCATGGAGAGCCGTCTAGAAGGGAAATCAGGTCCGAGAACCATACTCGGCCCGGCCAGAACGGGGCTACTAGCAACAGACATACCCTGACCCGGCGCACTCTCTCCAGAAAACAGATCCACCTGAGCCTAGCCAAACACTCTCCATATCTTCTTCACCCCCTGGGCCTCAGCCCCTGCCTCGACAGGATGTCTGCTCCCATATTGAGATGTCCAGGGATGTAAACTGCTTTCAGCGAGAGGAGTTTCCCCTGGGACCACACAAGGATCTGGTGCGCCAGCCTGTAAAGGAGGCGCAAACGCAGACCTCCCTAGTGGTTGATGTAAGAGACCACTGCTGTGTTGTCGGTGCGCACCAACACATGGCGATCTCTTAGGTCCGGGAGAAAGTGTTTCAATGCTAGAAACATAGCCATCGTCTCCAGGCAGTTAATGTGCCACGTGAGATGGCCGTCGCTCCACAGACCGCGGGCTGAGCGGCCACTCATGACCGCTCCCCAACCGGTGAGAGATGTGTCCGTCGCTAGCGTTAGCGTGACAAGGAGCTCCCAGCACCGGGCCCTGAGACAAGAACCAAGGTTTCCTCCACATGTCTAAGGCACCTAGGCATCGCCGCGTGACCTTGATCATGCGAAGTGGGTTTCCCCTCAGGGAGAACCCCTTGGTCTTGAGCCACCACTGTAGGGATCTCATGCACAGCAGGCCAAAAGGTATCATGTTGGACGCAGCTGCCATCAGACCCAGCAGTTTCTGGAACTGCTTTACAGTGAGTGACTGGCCTTCTCTCACTCTCATGACTGCTGTGAGGATCGACTCGATCCGAGCAGGAGATAGATGTGCCTGCATCATGGTCGAATCCCACACCACGCCCATATAAGTGGTTCTCTGTACTGTTTCTTGGCGTTTAGTCTTAACCAAAGCTCTTTCATGTGGGCGAGAACGACATCTCGATGCTGAACCGCCGCCTGCTCAGCTAATATCAACCAATTGTCGATATAATTCAGTATGCGAATGCCCTGGAGTCGCAGAGCAGCATCCACACACTTCATGAAAGTGTGGGGTGAGAGTGCCAGGCCGAACGGAAGAAACCGATATTGGTAAGCTTCGCCCCCGAAAGCAAACCTCAGGAACTTCCTGTATTGGGGAAGGATGGAGATATGGAAGTATGGGTCTTTTAGATCGATTGTGACAAACCAGTCCTCGGAGCTGATCTGAGACATGACTTGTTTGATTGTGAGCATCCTGAACTTCAGTCGCATGACTGAGCGGTTCAATTGATGCAGATCTAAAATGCGACGCAACCCTCCATCCTTCTTTGGAACGATGAAGT
This sequence comes from Pangasius djambal, assembly GCA_022985145.1. Classification (NCBI taxonomy): domain Eukaryota; kingdom Metazoa; phylum Chordata; class Actinopteri; order Siluriformes; family Pangasiidae; genus Pangasius; species Pangasius djambal. The sequence goes on from CM040988.1 coordinate 17,178,566, forward strand.
ACCGGCTGTAGAACCCAGACTCTCTGTCATGAGGAGGGACCACCTCGATGGCCTCCTTCCTCAAGAGAGTATTCTTCTTGTTCCATTACCAGAGCCTGCTCAGGGCCCACCAGAGTGGGAAGAACCCTGCAAAAACGAGGCGGTGGAGAACCGAATTGGATTCGGTAGCCTCTCTCTACAGTATGCAGGACCCATTGAGACACATTTGGCAGAAGTTTCCACGCTGCCAAATAATCTACTAAGGGAATCAGTCTCTCAAGACTGACCTCTGGTGTAATGAGAGCGGCTAGCTCGGTGCCCTGAAGCGGCGAACCAGCAGGGAATGGCCGAACTAGCTGCTCTGGAGACCTGCGAAGAGGTAGTGAGCCTCCCAGTACCGCTATGTTCCTGGGCGGAAACTGAGAGAAGTGCTCACTGGAGACCACTGAGCCCTGAAGCACCACGGGTGGCAGGGTTGGCAGATCGATCTCCTGAGGGCACTGAGGAGGGACGGGCATAAGGTGTACACCGCTCTTCCCCAGAAGTCCTGGAGCTATATGGCTGGGGATGCTCCCTCTCAGCAGCCCCAAAGACCCGGGAACGGCGAGGGAGGAAGCACTGGAATGCCGCCGCCTGCTGCTTCGCCTAGGTCTTTTAGCAGGTCGGCCTGGTACGCCTGCAACAGTGCCATGGGGTGCAGACACGCACTGGCCTGACCTGCCGCCATTTAAGCTTTCCCAACCAGGCTGGATGTCAGTCTCACCAGCCTGGTGGGAAGCTTTGGGGCCTTCAGGGATGACGCTGAAGACGGGGAGAGATAGCTCGCGAGCGTCTGCTCCACCACCGGCATCGCCCCATATCCGCTCTCATTCAGCCCCGTGATGTTCGAATAATTCGAAACAGTAGGGCTGAAGAGTCGGAAAGAATATGGTTTTCCCCACGATCTCGACACCTCAGTGTGGAAATCGGGGAAAAACGGAAGGCATGTCGTGAAGGCTGCGACGTAGCTCCCAGGCCAAACGATGTTGAGCTTGGCTATGGCACGAGTCACAACCTCCACGAGCTCCTCATACTCGAGGGACTGTGGTGGCGAACTCACAGTCTCCTCAGTATCGATGCTCATCACGTCAACCTACTTGGAGTAAGACAGATGAAACGCCTGGCTCTCTCTCCAGGGGGAAGAAACCATGGGGTGGGCTTCTGCCTTTTTTTCGAGAGAGAGAGCCGCAGATCCAGCGGGTGAGGACCGAGAAAAGGACAAGCCCATCTCAGATCCCCTCGCGAAATCCACCCAGGCGGGAGCGGAGCACTCAGAGCGGAAGAAGCTCACAATGATGGCACTTAAGCCCCCTCGAGAGATAACTGTGCATGCTCCGCTCCCAAACAGACGGCGTACAAATCAAGTGTATCCCCACCCAAGAGATAGCGCGGGCAGGGAGGAATACACGATCTCAAACGCTGTCTGCTTGCCACAAACTTTGATTTGTGCGTATACATGATACATACGCACACACAGAGCACTTGATGAATGACAGAAAGCTGCCGCTGTATCCACCGCACGTACTTTTAAGCTTCCTGGTCACTACGTCACCCCGACTGTGATGTCTCGCCCATCCATTGGACTAATTACACATGTGATTCAGAGTGTGGTCACGCTGAGGGCATTCCCTACAGTGTTTCGACGCAGCTCGAGTTCCTGAAGGGGAACTGTAGTATAATCATCTCTAATAGAAGCGGAAAACTTACAGAAAACTTCACCATCTTAACGATTATATGTTTTTCTTTGTCAAACAACAACATGCTTTTAAAAATCCATTTACTATTAGCAATATATTATGTGGAGTGTCTGCAATACAAGTCCTTGTGAATAAGCTGTTACTATAGAAACAAGAACCTATTAAAACAAGCGCATTAATAACAGTCTATCACTTATGTTACAGCTGGAACTGCTGTCAGAGTCGTGCTGTTATAGAAAATTAATCAACACCTTCTGATTCAAGAAGATTCAAGAATTCAACAGCACTATGCTATAACATATTATAAACAAAAGTACTGTACTTTCATTAGAATAATTATAATAAAGCTTTGGAAATAATGGACTACGGTCATAGAGGTAAAAGTCTATTGTACATCAGGGCTGGTGAGTAAATAGTAAGTTATACCATTTTACAAATATGATTATAACAATGAAGTTCAATCTATTTAAATAAATTTGTACACCCTTAATTGTCCAGCATCTGATACATGACATGGGAAAGAGGGGAGGTCAGATGTTTCCTCCAGTGGTTCTCAACATGGGATCAAGTAAACCCAGGCATCCATGAAGAAAAGCCACAGGGGCCATTGTTGTTTATGTTACCGTGGTGAAAATGACAAAGCACAATTATTATAAGTTATATATATTATTGAGTTCTTGTGGTAAACATGATTGACTGGTCACTTGAATTAAATGGGTTTAATCCAAGCCTTAATAACTGCAATACAGTTTGACCTGCGTTCTGTTCTGTTCTGTTTAATTATATGAGTAATAAGCCTAATATCTGAAATGAAAATATGTACTGAGGACATATGTGGATTTTTATTTTTATTTTTTTCAGCTAAAGGGGTTTAGCAAAAAGCTAACCCTGACTGCAAAAAGTTTGTGAACCCCTGGCCTATACAGCTTAGTTCACCAATTTAAATTGAGACACTTTTATATCATCTGGAAGGGGTGAGACATGTTTAGTTAAGCTGTAGGAAATTTGGTGAAACTTATTCTGACTGACACTACGATGAAAGACTGCTTATCATTGCATTCAAAATTCACCATTAGTGGTATTTCTATCATAGCAATTATGAAAACATTCATAAATTAAATAGAAATGATCCAGATCTATTTTATTGTGTACTTTATGTCTAATGGCATTGATCCATGGATTAAAACTTAAAATATGTGTGTCGTCAAACAACAAGTGAAATTCAAATAAAACTATTTGGTGGATCTCAGTGTTCAACAGGAAACATCTGCTAAACTCATTCATAGAAAAAATAACAACTATATTTAGATCATGATTTTCTTTCAATCTGCTTTAGACATTCCTAACATTTTCTGACAACAATGAACAATTACAAAAGTTTTCTTTACTGTGGCTTCAAAATTAAAGTCTGTTTACTAAAGAAAATGTATTTACAATTCAAACTGGATTCAAATTCACTCAAATGTTGCCCTCTTTAACTGTGTATTACATTTATAGCTTTTAAAAGAAAACATGATTGTGAACAGAAAATATTATAGAAATTAATGATATAATTTAACTCATATGGAATATGAGTAAAATTTGCATACACATTCAAATTACTGTAAAATTACAGCAATACAAATATTGTTTGGAAAGAGATATTATTATGATTATATAAGCATAAGGGACAAAAACTTACATTTTGGTTGTTGGATGTAGAAACCTATCCTGTGTTTCGTAAATGACAGACTGCCACTGCTCTTCAAATATATTGACTCCTTTGCGCTAAAAGGAAGTGCAAGCAAAAGTCCTGCCCACAAACCAAGTGTGTGCATGTTTAAACCTGAGATGTACCAGAAAACCAGAAGAGACTTTAACGTGTACCACTGTATACAGTACACAGGTGGGTGACAACTTAAAGGAAAACCCAACGAAAAGTGCCTTAGGAAGGTGTTGAGCCACCACAAGCCACCAGAACAGATTTAATTGGCCCTGGCACACTACAAATTTGTGAAAGAACTGGAGGGATGAACACCGTGCTTCCAAAAGCTATTCCCTCAGTTTGTGTTTGTATGATGGAGGTGGAAAGCCCTTTCTAACACAGCAGTCCAAAATCTCACAAAGGTTTTATAGAATTGTACTTTTTTTAAACGAAAAATAAATTATTAATGGAGACATTTTCTTCAGACAAAAACAGTATTTTTATTGTGACCTCTTTGTGGAATTAGAACAATTCAGATGACAGATGACTCCCATAACTTCCTACAAGCATTTACCAATATCTCTAAGTGTATAATAAGTGTATAATGCTGGTATGCAACAGCTTCCTATCATTACTGCAAATATTACTGTTAGAATGAAGCATAGCATAGACAGATAAGAATGCATAATTATGTAAGTGCCAAAATGTCATCAAAACACATCCACCATGTAACGCACACCCCCCCACACACACACACACACACAAATAATAGATAATTGCAAAATAATAATAAAATAATTGCATTTTACAAACAACAATTTTACCTAACATACCAAAAACATTAAGCCTGCCTTGTAAAATTAAATTTTTTCAGGTGAAGTGCATATATAAAAACAAGCAATAGATGAGTCTACTTAGATAAGTTTGATGGTCCTTATCCATCCCACTGACCTGAACCTGTTGATTACAGGAATAAAACAACTACATCAGTCATTACAGAATGTGTAGGAAATGTACTTCTCTAGCATTCACTATGGCATCTAAATATGACGACTTTACTGTCACTGGTATGGAAAAAGTAGTATAAAGCTAATGCATGCTTACTTGTGCGACATTCTGGAGAGACGACTCCATACCCTATGTAGAAGAAAGAATCAGGTCTATTATTTTTAGGATAATAAACCACAATGTAGTGTATAGTAGAATAGACAAGTCTTTATACTTCTGTAGAAAAATCATGCATTGAAACTGCAGTGCAGTCAGAGGAAATAGAGATTTGACAGATCTATGAATTAGTCTCTAGTACACAAAGTATATATTTGCAGAAGTACTTGACAAAAATAATTATTAGAAAAATTCTTCTATGACAAAAACAGCATTTATATTGTATAGTTCATGACAGATGACTCAGGCTACTTACTACAAGCATTTATCCATATCTAAGTGTAAAATGCATGCATAATGGCATGCAGTAGCTTCCCATCATTACTGAAAACATTACTGTTAGAATGAAGCATAGCATAGACAGATAAGAAAGATAAGCGTAATTATATGAGGGCCAAAATGTCAGTAACACATACCCTTATTAATTACTAGTTGTTTGTGTGATGCCCACTAATGTGTGCCCGCACTGTGAATATAAATATTTGGTTTTATGGGGTTTATTTTTTTATACTTCCTATTCTCAGTACGTACCTTGTTTTTTTTTTTTTTTTTTTTTTTTTTTTTTTTTTTTTTTTTTTTTTTTTTTTTTTTTTTTTTTTTTTTTTTTTTTTTTTTTTTTTTTTTTAAGATCTATTGATGTACACGCAGTTACACACTTTCGACAGTAGAGGGGCACAACGAGACCAGTTTGCATTGCGTGGGATTTTCCTCATATCTGAGGAGAATTTAGCGAAGGCGAGCCACAGCTCCTGTGTCATCCTTTCGTTCTCCACTTTATCAGGTGGGTAACGTTTAAAACTTTACAGAAGTTGCTGTAATGGGCTGGTTAATATTCAGAGACACTTTTGGCATTAGTGTGGAGAGGAGTGACTGAGTAGTTTGTTCACAAGACCTAATAAATGCTGAAAGAGTTAGCGAATGTAGCGCGGCACCGCGCTAATGTTAGCAAGTAGCTACTTAGGTGAGGCTAGTGTAAGCCATGCGTCTCCAGTTAAAGCACGATATCTGGCTCCATTTATTTAATTGTGTTTAATATGTATATGGGTTTTGTATCAGTTTCAAAACGGTGTTAAGATCTATCTAAATATAAAAATTCTTAAGTTAAAATGTGTTAGTTAAAAGGGTTAAAATACACAGGGTTATAAGTTGAAGCCATGTAAGTATAAAAGAATTGACAAGGGGG
>CM040988.1:17186240-17197461 GCA_022985145.1 Pangasius djambal
CCACTAATGGTGCATTTTGAATGCAATGATAAGCAGTCTTTCATCATCAAAGTCTTTCATCATAGTGTCAGTCAGAATAAGTTTCACCAACTTTCCTACAGCTTAACTAAACATATCATAATGATATTCTGGCAATTTCTTGGAGCATTTTATTCCTGAACAGAACAGAACGCAGGTCACACTGTTTTGCAGTTATTAAGGCAGAAGTCCTTTGTGCATGTTGCCTTGGTAACCCAAAAGTTTGCTCACTCTCCTGAAAGGAAAACACACACAGTGCTCTGGCCAGGCACCTTCTTTGCAACATTTGCAAATTATAGGGATTTCTTGTGGAGCTCTTAGTTTTATTTCTCTGTGGATGGAAAAAATGTGAAAGCGACTTTAAACTGTGTTACTTTAGGTGTCCCCCAGAGGTCAGTGTCACATTCTTCATCAGCATCATGTCTCTTTTCATTGCTCTGCGGGACAAAATGGTGCTTCTTTATAGTCAAAATGATGCTTCCTCCAATCATCAATCATACTTCCTTCCACCTGTAATGCAGAAGTCAATAAAAGTCCACCATCTTTAACGACATATCAATGAATTAAATGCACTCGGAGGACTTGATGAGTTCCTACAATGGAACAAGAATTGTATAGATTAACTGTGCATTTTCTGATTTGGATATTGAAACCACAGAATTCATACATATTTATTTCTGATATACAGCATTTTGCATTTTCTTAAATATTCAAGACTTGCCTTGCAAAAAGAAAACTACATTAAATAAATTAGAATTGGACAGGATAACTGGACAGTGTGAACAAATAAATAATTGTTATTTATTAAATTGTTATAAATAAATAATATTAGAACACCCTCCATTATTTTTAGAAATAATTTAAACTTTTTGTTTATCAATAAGGAAAGGTAAACTATTGTAAGCTTCTTTCTGTAATAGACATTTTTAATTAATCTGGAATATGTTACTACACCTTTTAAAGATATATATGTATTTGTTTGTTTGCTTGTTTGTTTATCTATTTATTTATTTATATTTTATTCGCAGTCTCGTTATCCTGCTTTGTAAAAAAATAAAATAATAATAATAATAATAATAATAATAATATTTTGCTCAGTTCTCTTTCTCTGCCCACTATGCTGTGTTTTAATTAAATTTAAATTAAATGTTTTGAAATTTAATGTGTTAAAGTAGAGGAAGCACAGATTAAATGTATATTCTACATAACTGTAAATGGTCATATTCATCACTTTAGGCGCTTTCTGGGTAAATCCTTAATTGGCCAACTTTACAGCAAACCCAGCATCAGCATGAGACTCCCGGACGCTCACTGATCTGCACTAATGTGGGTACTACTCTGTTTAGCCTGGGATTTATCCACATCCAGCAGACCAGCAGTAACAGAGTCTTTTGCCTGTAACAGATCCTCCTGAATGATCTTGTGGGCATCAGGGTCTGAGCGGACACAGATAATTCCCATGCAGTATTTTCACTTTCCACAGGAGAAGTGAAACCAGCTACACTCACTGAATTCCTGCCTTCCTTCTGATAACCCAAACATACTTCCTTTTCTTACAATGAGCTGGATCCATGAGGGGATTCACAGAGGAAATGAAGACATCAGGTACACAAAGCCATTAGCTTATCCTGACCCTTTAGGAGCTCAGTAGTTCAGTGACTTTAGATAGTCAGCACTCAATCTAACTGAAGCTGCAGATGTATTATATGCTGCCTTCAAGTGCTGGCAGACTTCTGGTGTTTAAGAGGTCAACACACATAAACACCACCATAAGGTCATATGGGAGCTAGGTTTTTTTTTTTTTTTATCTTTCCAAGTTGGGGGTCAGTAACAATAACAACTGCGTGTCACTAACAAAAACATCAGTATGAACTTGACATTATAATTCATAATTATGCATGTTAACTGTTCAGTTCTCTATTTTCTTTCAGTAAGGCAAAATAACTTATTATAAATATTATGAGAAAATAAATAAATATGTCCATATGAACATGAGCTATGTAATCCTCATATACAGGGTGCAAATTTGCAGTGTCCAGCGGCATAATTCCAAAGACGAAGACAAACTAGTAACAGCAAAACACCGGAGGGCAGCAGCAGACAGACACGCCAGGGTTCACCCAAACCGGAAGTGAAAAAGTTATAGATAGTTGTCATTCCAAAAAGTTGAGCACAGGCTTACTTGAGTTCCTTGAGTACATTTTATATATGAGGTATTGTATAGTTGAATAATACATTCAGGCAGTCGTGGCCTAATGGTTAGAGAGTCGGACTTGTAAACCGAAGGTGAACCTGAAGGCCACGGGTTCGAGTCTCAGGCTGGCAGGGATTGTAGGTGGGGGGAGTGAATGAGGTGAGACCCTTGAGCAAGGCACTGAACCCCCCAACTGCTCCCCCGGGCACCGCAGCAAAAAAGGCTGCCCACTGCTCTGGGTGTGCGTTCACTACTGTGTGTGCACTTGGATCGGTTAAATGCAAAGCACAAGTTCCGAGTATGGGTTGCCACACTTCACTTCACTTCACTTTAGAAGTCACTGCTGTGGGGAGCTGTCAACTAGTTGGGCAGTGGAAAAAACAGTGAGGTAAGGAGGTGCAGACAGATAGTGAAGAAAAAAATGAGGGGTGGACAAAATTACTATTTCCCTGGAAGAACTCATATGTGCTGTACACAAGCTCTGAGTCTGCAATTTTAGCCATCCATCCCAACTAGGCACTGTGTTCTCCTTTTTAGAGTACATCTACAACATGCCTGTCATGTGGCACCATACTGCATATCACACAGTTGCAACCATCAAGGACAGTTTGTCTTCTGCCACATCTGCCATACTCACCAGACCTTGCTCTGAGTGATTTCCATATTTTCAGAGGCACTGGATGTAAAGACCTTCCAGCTGGACAAAGAAATGCAACAGAAGATGTGTCAGTGGCTGCACACACAATCATATGAGAATAATAGGAGCACTTGATCTCCCAGTGAAAACTCGCATAGCTGAGCACCCTGTCAAACAGCCAGGATTAATGTTCTTGAGCCTGTAGCAAATTCTCCTCTATTAGTTGACCCAATATGTGGAGTTTTGCTCTCAGGACCGAACCCTATGCAGGCTTGCAGGACTGCTTATACTGCAGATAATAAGGGTTTGAGTCATTTGTCCTAATTCCGGGCATCATTGTGCGCAAACTAACAAAGTATATTTTTAAGCATTTGATTAAATCATTTGACCAGTCCATCTGTTTGCGGATGGTAAACACTGATATTATGTAGCGTCAATCAGAATAAATGGGAGATTATTCTGAAGAGTACATCCGCAACACTGCATGATGAGATGTTGTGAAGAGGCATGGCTTCTGGGTGTTGCTGTGTGTAATCCATTAGGACTAACAGAGCAATGCCCTCATGCACTCTGTTCTAATGGCAAGGTCAATACCAATTCTTTCTAAGGCAGTCTCATTTAATGAACGGCGGTGCAATGACCAGCTGAATGGATTCATCATCTAGGATACTCCTGACAGCAGGGGAAGTAGTGAAACAGCCCACTCTCACACTACCCTGCGCAATGCTCACACTACCCTGGCATTCTTCAAGAGCTCAGTGAACACCTCAGGTTCATCCTGGGTTATCATTTTTGTGACGATGCCTCAATTCTGCCCCCTACCCTGCGTGGGGTGATTTTTCCATGTGGAGATTACAGCGACAGAAAAAACAAGAACTGGCTTTTATTTACAACGCTGAGGGAATTGCTAGATTTTATTTCACATTCTATTGTGATAGAAAAGCAAGAGAGCCATATCAGGGCACATTTCGAGCAGAGAGTTCAAAACACAGGCGCGACTGTATGCACTGCACTGCACGCACACCCACACACACACACTCGCTGTGCACTTTATTAGGAACACCAGCACGTAGCCTGGTCTGATTGAATCTCGATTTCTACTGAGACACACAGAGGGTAGGGTCAGAACTAGGCACAAACAGCATGAATCCATGGACCCAACCTGCCTTGTGTCAATAGTCAAGGAGGTGGTGTAATGGTGTGGGGAATGTTTTCTTGGCACACCTTGGGCCCGTTAATGCCAATCAGTCATCGCTTGAATGCCACAGCTTATTTCAGCATTGTTGCTGACCATGTGCATCCCTTCATGGCCACAATTTGCCCATCTTCTAATGACTACTTCCAACATGATAATGCACCATGTCACAAAGCAAAAGTCGTCTCAAACTGGTTTCATGAACGCGACAATGAGTTCAGTGTTCTTTAGTAGCTTTCTCAGTCACCGGATCTGAATCCAGCAGAACACCTTTGGGATGTGGTAGAACGGGAGATTCACAGCATGAAAGTGCGCCTGAAAAATCTATGGGAATTGCATTATGCAATCATGTCACCATGGACCAGAATCTCAAAACAATGTTTCCAACACCTTTTGTAATCCATGCCACAAAGAATTGAGGCTGTTTTGAGAGTAAAGTGAGGCCCTACCCAGTATTAATATAGTGTTCCTAATAAATTGTTCCGCGAGTGTATGTATGAGATGTGTTTTGCATGAATTGTATTTGTATTTTCTATTTGAATTGATTACTTTTGCTATGCAGTATTACTAATTTCTCATTTAATAGATGGCTACAAACGTTATGCCCTTTTTAAAGTGGTTGTGTGAAAATGCATTGCACATTTAAGGTTTCTGAATAAACATCTGTTCTTATTGTGAGAAAAATAGGAAGTGGAGATGACTAAAACTGAGTCTATGAAAAAAGGAACCACTGAGTACTCAAAGATAGTTGTGGCAAGGGACAATGCCATTTGTTGTGAAGAGGTAAGTAACCAGTTTTTCTTTCCAAAAATTATTATTGAAACATGCTTTTCTACTCTATTTATATAGATAAATAATAAATGTATCTATACTTTTCTATATACATGAAACAATATCATGAAACAATTTGTAAAATAAACATTACAAATAAAGTGCAGTTTATCTAAAACGCTAAATAATAATAAATGATGGAATTGTCTTTTCAGGTTCATAATAGAGAGAAAGATGCCATTTAGTTGCTGGTTGTTGTGCATCTGCACCCTCTGGCTTAAAGGTGGGTAGAGCAAACTCCATATGTATTTTTGGGAAACTACTATAAGAACATATTATTTTAATTTATTGCATGAACCTGGTGGCATGTCAGAAAAAAAATTCATTCATGTAATCTGCTAGAGTGTAATGTTTATGCGCCTCTCAGAAAAAAAAATGGTTTGATTCTAAACTTTAGAAAATATTGTAGTCTTTTAAAGCAGTACATTTAAATCTGTAAGGTTTTCCAGTTGTTTATGCATTTAACAATTACAAAAAAAAACTTTGTCTATGATAAAGAAAATAAGAAATATGAAAAAATAAGAAAACAATAAATATTTTAAAATTAGATTTTTTTTTAAATGTACTTTATATATTAATGTGTAATTTCATGCTGTTGCTTTCCCCAAAACTTTGTAGGCTTGCAAATATTTAATCAAAGATTTTAAAAGCTTTGGGGCTCTATTTTTGTGCCTGCCCAAGCATAATTTGCTGGTTAACTGTGGTGTATTGTGAGTTTTATTATTACTATTTATTTTTTCCGCTCTGTTGCCTTTTTCACTGCTATAAATTAAAGCACCTCTGCTGGAGTGAGATGACCAGTGCAAAAGATCTGCACTGATATTTTTAAACTAATTTTGGTCCAGAAACCTGCTTATGATGCATCCTATCAAGACTATTTTAGCACCTACACAAAGCCGTACTTTTATATTCAAAAATATTTCAGAAGAGCATTGTGGTGATAAAAACATAAGGCCAAAGTCACCTGGTGATTACTGTCAGTCTTTGTCACAGTCTGGGTCTAAAAACAAGTTAGCCACACATAGTAACACTGGAAAACTGACCTTTACTCATGCTTTGCCACTGCAGTGTCTCCAACTGAGAGCGAGTCATGGAATGCCGAGGTTCCTCAATCCGTGGTTGGCCTCGAGGGCTCATGTGTGGTAATTCCCTGCCTGTTTAGGTACCCTGGTGCAGACAGGAAGGCTTCAGACTTCACAGGAATCTGGTTCACGGATTCTAATGAGAAAGTCTACCATTCAGTGACATCTAAAATCAGCAGCGCATTCCAGCAGCGCACGAGCATCTGGGGTGACTTAAGCCACCGAAACTGCTCTCTGAAAATCAACCCTTTGCTTCGTAGTGATGGTGGCCCATTCGCCTTCCGGATTGAGATTGAAGATTTCAACAAGTACTCATTCACTCACAATAAAGTGTCTATTACAATAAAAGGTAAGTGTTATTCAGTAACAATGTAATTAGGTCCAGTCTGTTAAATGTACCAGGTTTAACACTAAAGAAGATGGCTTATTAAAATTTATATGCAGGAGGGCAGTAAATGGGGAAAGTAGGAATAATTCTGAATGCCCTGAGTAGACAAGGTGCGCAAGCAGACCTTAGAAAACATTTAGATATATCATTATAGAATGATAATTATACAGATATGTCAGCCCACTGCTTTAACCTGTCACTAGGACCAAAATTCTATTGGCTCCCCTGTAATTAATTACTTTTTGCATTTTAAATCATTGATTTAATTGGTCAACATCAAATAAAAGCAATTACTAGCACTCATCTTTGCTCATGTAGATTTACTGCATTTATGAGTTAGTAAACCTACATTGAACATAAAACTGCAATAAGTTAAAATAAAACAGCTGATTGAATCAATTTAATACATGCATCCAAACCAGTGAGTGAATTATTAGTATATGACATACTTGTTCAACTCTGAGAGCAAAAAAGAAAAAGAAATCTCTTTTACATGTATTCATCATGATGTACATATGATTGTGTCTTGGTAAATGGGAGACTTTGCATTAATGATCTTTCATTTTTAATTGGCATAAACATAAAGGTAAACAACAGTACATTGTAAACAAATTCACATTCAATTAAAAGGGGACAATCAGCTTATGCAGGCAGCAGTGTGTCATACAGAGCAGAGTTTTCCAGTTCGAGTTGTGACATAAGTTTCATTTCAGTTTCGGGGTGAGCTCACAGGATCTAACCCATCACATGATTGAAGTTTACACCCACCATTTGATTAAGGTTTATACTAAAACCTTTATACTAAATGTCCTAGTTTTTATATCATATATTCTCACTGGGAGCTGATCCACCCTGAATGTTAAACCCTCAAATTGCCATTGTTTTAAAACTTATTAGTTCTAAATGAAAAGATTTTTAAAATGTGACATTTCCCCAAGGTGGCACCATATCTTAGTGGTTAGCACGTTTGCCTCACATCTCTGGGGATGGGGGTTCAAATCCCACCTTCACCTTTTGTGTGCACAGAGTTTGCATGTTCTCCCTGTGCTTAAGGGGTTTCTTCTGGGTACTCTGGTTTCCTCCCCCAGTCCAAAGACATGTGTTGTAGGCTGATTGGCATCTCTAAATTGTCAGTAGCGTGTAAATGAGTGTGCAATTCTGCCCTGTGATGGGTTGGCACCCTGGCCTCGTGCCCCAAGGTCCCTGGGATAGACTCCAGGCTCCTTGTGTGTAGGATAAATGGCACAGAGAATGGATGGATGGATCCTACTTGTCTACTGAATAACTATGAATAAAGAAACTGATAGCCCAAACACAAAATCTGTTTGTCTTGAGTACCTGGATTATTGATTTGGCCACTCCTGTTGCATTTTATTTCCAAATTATCCATAGTGTGGGATTATGCACCCTACGTTTGACTTTAGTGTAGTTGGAAAGTCATGAAATCACAATTTTCTGCCATACTATTGTCCAATGCACTGAATATTATTCCCCAACTGGGTTAAGTATGTTCCAAATATCTAGGCATGGAATTCCAATACATTTTTCATGGCATTTTTCATTTTGTTTGTTTGTTGCAACTGCAGATTCTCCAGAACAACCTACTCTATCCATCCCAGAATTAATGAGTTCAGGGAAAAGGGTGACCACCACCTGTTCAGTGTATCACTCTTGTCCCTCTGACCCACCCAACTTTACCTGGAGCCACAAAGGAGCACTTAGCAGCCAATCACTGCAGCAAACCAATGGCCAGTGGAAGATTACATCATCTCTGAGTTTTACACCCTCCAAAACAGACCACAAGAAAACTCTCACCTGCACAGCTGCATTTCCAGGAGGCAAGAAAGGTAGCAGAATGACAACTCTTGAAGTAAAATGTAAGTGAAAAAAATCTTTTCCAGAACATACATTTTACATATCAAGATAAAGTTGCTTCCACAAGGCAAGTTCGGAGATGAGAGAAAATTTGCAGAAGTGACAAATGCACCTCCACTGGGTTTCACCTGGACAGAAATACATTCTGGTCATTTCACCAGCTTAGATGCTTGCCATTTGGCAGCAAGTCATAGGAGAACTAATTCATCTCCAAATCCTCATAGTTAAATTCCAACACTGTGCTCAGTAAAAAATCATAATTCTAGTGCTGAATTCCCTATAGATCCGCCTTGACTTGAAGTCAAGGGTTGTTTCGAGTATTGCTTATCTGACCATGTACAAGCATGTGTCAAATCATAAAGCCTCATTTAAAGAAACACTGTCACTGTTCAGCTGAAGCACACTAGATTTTAGATTTTAATCTTACAGACATAATTAAATCAATGGCCTATAATAGCAACACAACTTAGGTGCAACTAAAAACATTACGTGTTGTATGAACATGCAGGAAGATATCTCCGTCCAAAGTCAAAGTCAAACTTTATTGTCAATTCTGCTATATGTACAGGACACACAGAGGATTGAAATTTCGTTTCATCAGACCCATGGTGTAAGACACCAACATAACAAGACAAGTAATTTAAAAAAAGTAAAATAAAAAAAAATACAATAAAATAAAATACAATATATACATATATTATTTATGTAAGTTCATGTCTATACTATACTAAAATATAATACACTTTCAAGAATTCCTTTATTTTGATGTGGCTTATATCAGCTGTTTATTTCTTTTTTTTTTTTTTTTGACTGGTATAAATGTTATGCCCACACTGCTGTGGTCTGTAAACAGTTTCATATGGTACACATGCCTTTCTTTAAATGCCAGAGGTCTGCAATACTTCATGAAGTATCATTTCTCTGTCAGAAACCACTAGTGAGTCTATGGGTTATTTAGTGGGTTATTTATGGGCAGTGCGTCCATGAGGAATAGGTGGCTGTGATTAGGAGTCCAGGGGAACTAATGAGGAAGCAGATCATGTGACGAGTCATGTGATTGGGTTTGAGCTTTGGTGTTTGGCTGAAGATTCTTCGGAATGTAGTTTGTGTTGGTTCATGGAGCAGACATAAACTATACATTTATTATTATCATTATTATTATTATCATTATTATTATTATTATTATTATTATTGAGCTTTGGCAATAAATGGTTTTCTAGTTGTCATTAATTTATGTTTTAAAATCAACATATTGATCACATCTCTGACAGCTTTAATCTTTCAGTGTTCAAATGCAAATAGGCTCGAAACTAAACAGAACTGAATTCATTAATTAATTTATTTTCAGTAACAGTAACTTTATCCGCTGTGGAGCTGGAGCCTATCCCAGGAACACTGAGTGCAAGACAGAAATACATCCTGGATGGAATCTGACTTTTACTCAATTACTTATTCATTTAGCACTTCTGTTTCAGTTTTTGACAAATAGGATTGTTTTATCTTTTTAATATTATTAGACCAAAGTTTAAACTAAAAATGTTATCTGGAATGATTCCAAATGCTGGAAGTATTTCGGAGTACTTTATTAAATGTGCTATGTTTCAAACTGTAAGGATGAAAAATTTGCTCAGTGTCCTCGGAAAATGTATTAACAGGTGTGTGTTTGTGATAGATGCTCCAGAAAATGTTGTCGTGCTTTCAGAGGTTTCAGTGGTTGAGGGCAGCAACTTGAACATGACCTGCTCCAGTGACAGTAATCCTGCTCCCCACGAATACCACTGGTTTACTGAGGCTGGGACCTTGCTGTCAGAAGGACACACTTTCACACTGAAGAATGTGTCCAGACACATAGGAACCATCTACTGCACAGCCATTAACACAGAGGGACAAGCCAACTCCAGTCCAATACAGTTCAGTGTATTGTGTGAGTAAACCTACAATGGAAATGCATTGTTGATTTCTTTAAACATATTTATTAGCTATTGCATTTTAACCAGTGGATAAACTGTATGTACTATTAAGGTGGATAATCCTGCATATAGTTCATCATGCCAATAATTTTTGTACCTTACAAGTGATCTAAATGTAGACATTTTTCCCAATGTTTCCCCTCAGATCCTCCCGAGATTAAAGTTGGCTCCTCTTGTACATTGGACACCTCAGGAGTGACATGTCTGTGTATAGTAGACTCACATCCTGCCAGTGAAATCAAGTTGTGGGGTGCAGATCCTTCAACAGAGCTGCGCAGAATTCATGAAGAGAAACATGGCACTCTGAACATAGTGACCCTACAGGTGGCGCTAGGCTTCTCTGACACTGTTCACTGCCAAGCTACAAACAGTCAGGGGAACTACACCATGACTTTACAAGTGCCACACAACCATGAGACACACAACAGTGAGAAACATAATTTATATCACAGTTTTCAGCAGCGTGAATGTGCTGTAGATGATATTTAACCCTGATGTTCAGGTAAAATGACCCATTTTACTACAAGTGGAAGAATAGTCAGCTGGCATTGTGGGTAATGTAAAAAAGCAAAGCAGTGTACTAAACCAATGTGATGTTGATTATGATATATTGGCCATTTTAAATTAGATTTTAAAACGATATTACTATAAAATGTACTATAAAAAATGGAAGACCTGGCCCAATTGGACTTGTAAGAACTGAACATGAGGGTTAAAATAACATATCAAGCATTAAACTTTACAAGAATGTAACCTGACACTGTTATTTTGATGTCATATTTTATCAGACAAGCTCCTGTACATTTCACTTGCTGCCACTGCATCTCTTGTGACAATCGTTGGCCTCGCGGTGTGGATAAAATGCTGGTAAGAATGTATGATCTTTTTCAAGTAACTATATTCAGACATATGCAGATATATTCAGAGTTCAGCTCCATTCAATTCATATATTCAATTCAACTATAATCAGAGTAAATATCTAAAGAAAAAATATACGCACACACACACACACACACACACACACACACACA
>CM040988.1:17197561-17229618 GCA_022985145.1 Pangasius djambal
AAGGTCCTTAACCCATCAGCAGGGAGGGGAATCTGCTCCTTTGTGCAAGGAGGAACAGGATGAGCACTGCCAGAGCCCTACAAAATGACCTCCAGCAGGCCGCTGGTGTGAATGTCTCTGACCAAGCAATCTGAAACAGACTTCATGAGGGTGGCCTGAGGGCCCGACGTCCTCTAGTGGACCCTGTGCTCACTGCCCGGCACCGTGGAGCTCGATTGGCATTTGCCATTGAACACCAGAATTGGCAGGTCCTCCACTGGTGCCCTATGCTTTTCACAGATGAGAGCATGTTCACCTTAGGACATGTGACAGACGTGAAAGGGTCTGGAGAAGCCGTGGAGAACGTTATGCTGCCTGTAACATCGTTCAGCATGACCGGGTTGGTGTTGGGTCAGTGATGGTCTGGGGAGGCATATCCATGGAGGGACGCACAGGCTAGACAATGGCACCCTGACTGCCATTAGGTATCGGGATGAAATGCTTGGACCCATTGTCAGACCCTACGCTGGTGCAGTGGGTCCTGGGTTCCTCCTGGTGCACGACAATGCCCGGCCTCATGTGGCGAGAGTATGCAGGCAGTTCCTGGAGGATGAAGGAATTGATACCATTGAATGGCCCCCAAGCTCGCCTGACTTAAATCCAATAGAACACCTCTGGGACATTATGTTTCGGTCCATCCGACGCCGCCAGGATGCACCTCAGACTGTCCAGGAGCTCAGTGATGCCCTGGTCCAGATCTGGGAGGAAATACCCCAGGACACCATACGTCGTCTCATTAGGAGCATGCCCCGATGGTGTCAGGCATGCATACAAGCACGTGGGAGCCGTACAATCTACTGAGTACCCTTTTGAGTTGCTGCGATGAAATTTCAGCAAAATGGAATAGCCTGCTGCATCATTTTTTCACTTTGATTTTCAATTTTACTTGTCTTTGAATTCAGCCCTCTGTAGGTTGATAATTTTCATTTCCATCAAACAATGTGGCATCCTTTTGTTCCTAACACATTACCCAGTCCATATCAGTATAGATATCCAGCATGATATTTTTCCCCATTGAGATCTGATGTGTTTTCAAAATGTTCCTTTAATTTTTTTGAGCAGTATATATATATATATATATATATAATTTTTTTTTTAATTCAAAGCAGGAGGAATGACCCTCTCATAACACCACAGCCAAAGACGGAAATGAATGTGACCAGACAGTCTGAGCCAGAAAGGTATTTGTGTTCCCCTGTTTTTCACACAGTAGATACTTCTATATACATGTAGTCAATTTGAATCATAGTTAGTGATGTCTTCTAAAGTAGTAGTAGTATAAACAGAAATATTTCATTGAACATATCAACTTTACTTGAATGTAGTTTAGTTACAGCAAGTCAACTATCAACTTTCAATCTGCAGGAAATGCAAAGATGTGAGCCCAAGCTATGATGGAAGTGAGCATGTGTACGGCAACATGGCAGTAGGTTCACTGCATCTTTTCCCTTTCTGCAGTCTGTATTCATAAACTATTTAGAACAAATAAGTACATAAAACATAAATCAACTTTAAATAAATTAAAACACCAAAATACATATATTCTCAGTGGATTATAAATGGGTACAAAAAGAACTCTGCGCATAAAGGTGTAGTTGGAAAAAAAAAATAAGTAAGCCTAATGTACATACGGTTTTTGCCCATAGTGTTTAGGAGCATTTTAATCTTCATTAATTGTGTTGATGCTACCAGATGAGGATTGAGGTATCATGCGCTCTGGAAAGTATTGTGATAGTGTAAAGACAAAGCTATTACTTCTGCTGTATTTCTCACATGAAGAAGTGGAAGAAGAAATGGGACTTTCATTATGTTATCTACTGCATTATAAATACCTTTTGATTAGATGTACAAAGTAAAGACCATGAATTATTGCTCTTGTTTCTGAGACATTTTTGACAGTGAGCAAGCATAAACTACATACAGATGCAAAATGTCTGTGTATCTACTTTAAACAGTTTTATGCTTAAAACAGTTGCTATATGCGCATAGTACAAATGTATACAGAGTAATGTATATAATATAATCCTAACCTTTACTCAACCCTTTCAGCTTGAGGAGCCATACGAAGAGGAGTACCCCTATGAATATGCTAGTGAATATGAAGCAACGTATGCTAATGTGTGAATGCCAAAGAAACATGCTTGGAGAAGGTTTGAAAGATGATATTTTAATTTTTATAAGAGTAAAATCTAACCTTGTTAGAGAATATTAAGTGTAATTTAGTATATTACAATAACAATACAGTAAAACAATAAAGTATTTTTTAAAAGACTGCAGATCTTAAAAATACAGTAGAAAATAATCATTGTCACTGTTGTCTGAGTTTAAATACTGCATATATTATTTTTATTTTGTACTTTAGTGTTAATATACTTTATTGTGTTATATACTATATAGTGTTGTATATATTTCATTGGGATTATTTTGTGTTTGCATGAAATTTAAACATAATTTCAAAATAATCTGATGGTTAATTGCACTTAATGTACATAATGACCACAACAGGTTTATTAAGAAAACATTGCACAATTCTAAAATATAAATACTTATTTAAAGAGAAATCATTGTGTTCACATAATTACTGTCAGGAGGCACAACAGTAGTGAAATCAGAAGCCTTTATTAAATTTTCTTTACATGAAAAATTGTAAAAACTCAGAAATGTTGTTTAGACAACAGAATTTTTTCCATCTTCAGCATGCTCATTTTTTATTAAAAACCTTGAATTGAGACACTTGTTTAAATCCATTTCAGGTCTCGACATACGCCATAAAAGCACAACATAAAACTCTCCTTCTGAATGCCTTGTTTTTCATACCGTGATGTGACCTCTTTCTTCAGTCAAAACCATTACACAGAGGGCGTTTGCAGAGAGAAAAGTATTTTCACACAAAACAACACAAAGCATAGTTTCCATTTCCCACACCAATGGAGTGCACCATCATCTTATGTTAGTTTCTGCTGCAGAGTAATATGTTGCAAAATACTGGTTTGTACTTACAATGTTTTTTTAGAACACGGCATTTTGCAAAGCAGAGAGAGGAAATCAAAAGCAGAACTTGAGACATCAGAAAAAGAAAAAAAAAACTTGTTTGATATATAAATAATACCAAAAGTGAATGTAATATAAATAGGACAACTCAGATATGTGCTAACTTTCATTTCCTGATAAGGACTCCACCTTTCGTGTTCTGAACTAGCTGCAGCATTTATAAAGAGACAACATACAGTCAACTAATAAAAACTGTATGCATATGCATCTGACAAACAAACCATTTAAAATTTTATGTTTATCACAACTTGATACATTCCTTTGACATTTGAGGAAAAACAAGCTAATGCATTGCAGTCACATTCCATGTTACGTATATTCATAAAAGCTGTACATAAAGCATGTGTGTAATATGGACGTGTTTCAAAAAATTATATGATCATGATCTTGAAGTCTGACCTTTTGCATCCTAATGCTGTGTTTAATAGCCAACATTACAGTAGATGTTTTCAGTTCGAGTACCCTCTACACTCGGGTTCAGAGAAGATTCATCCTGTAGGGTAAAAAAAAAAAAACTCATATACTACTATGAGCATGTGCATATATTTTTAGAATTACAAAAAAAGTATCTTTAGAGATTAATCTACAGAACTTGGTAATAATGCGTCTTTCAGTTGTGATTAGCCATATCACAGCTACGAGAGAACATTAGCACAACATTCAGGTATATGTATATGGCAAGTTCTAAGAAGCTACAGATAAACAGTTTTCTTTTTGTTTTTCTACAGATAAACAAATCTTCATTCTTCAGAAAACATAATGTAATAAAAGTTTGGATTCACAAAGTTCTCAGCATGTTACTTAGCATGTGCCATGTTAGACAAATTTACCATTATGGAAACATCCAGTATGAAACTTTGGTGTTAACATTGTAAGGTCGTTTAAATGCTTAGAAAACACTCTAGGTACCAAAAGGTTTTAAAACTGTAACATTCAAAAAACTTTCTACTAATCTAAAATAGTTAGCTGGAATATGAGCATCTAATTTTTAACTTTATATTTTATTGCATTGTTTTACAGTCATTTTTATGAAGTACATCAGTGTTTCCTGAATGCAGTTCCTAAAGCCATTCCAGAGGCACATGTTCTTATTCACTCTCAGCTTCCAACAAACAATACACATGAACCAAGCAATCAAGAACACTTAATACCTGGTTCAGGTGAATTGGAAGCAGTGCAGAGCAAACAAGTGGACCATCTTGGATGGAGTGTATTATGAAACAATAAAATAACATTATGATAACATGGTACATTGAGTAGAAATCTATTAATAAAATCTTTTTTTATCTTTGCATTAGCTACACTACCTGGACATTGATGTAAATTGGCTCCTCTTTCGGTGGCTTTGACTCGTAGTTGTCCTTTTCCTTTTCTGATGATTTGTACCTGTGTAAAGATGGCAATATAATAATTCTCATATTCGATTTGTTTTGTGTTATTAGGGATATTAATATTTAGGAAGGGTATAACTCCAAGTCATCACAGATATGACAAATTTAATCTGGTGTGTAAACAAAAGTGACGTTGCAAGTCCAGGCTATGTTTCACCATAGCTGCAGTTACATTGGGTTCAGAGAGTCGCTCTTGTTTTTGGGGATGTGTTCAGTATGTTGTTCACAGGCAAGGCCTGAGTGCCATCTGCACTGTTATATTTGACACATATGTCAAAGCAATGTCTTACCCATTATGTTCCACTGTACGAGACACAGCAGAATTTCGATAGTAGATTGACTCCTGCTGTAGAAGGTCAACTCCCCTGCAAGTAAATTTAGATTCCTGTAAGCACCCGTTTGTTTTCATTTGTTTTCATTCCCATTCAATATGATGAGCCCTGTTCCAGCTAGCAGAGAACATTTAGCAAACATTCAGTTATAAAACCTGATGTAATAAAGGTTTGGATGAATAATGTTTTCAGAATGTTACTCACACAACGTGTGACCAATTCTAACATTATGGACACATTTAGTGTTAAGGTTCGTAGAATGAAAATGCAGCAATATTTTAAGAAAAAGAAAAAAAAAAAGTCCTTAGAACATCCAGAAGATATGACAAGTCAAACGTTTGTGACAGGAACCAAAACACAGCAAAACCATAACATTAAAAGTGTTCATTTATCGTTCTATGAACACCAATTTGTTTGTTTGCTCATGGTTTCTATTCAATATTCTATTCAGGAATAATATAAACAAAAAAAATTTATTAAAAGTAATATCAGGTTCTATATTATTTACATTCAGAAATCTTAACCTACAGTAATCACCGTTCTCTCACTGAGGTAAACTAGTTAGTTAGTTAGTTAATTCAACACAAAATGAGCCGTCAAATTAAAATTACACAAAACTGTTCAAATAAAACCCACCTTTTTCGTCTGCAGATAAATACCAGCACTGCAATAATAATAGCTGCTAGAAGGACAAGAGTTATAGGAAAAATGATGGTAAAGTGCTTGCTCAAAGAAGTGTCCGTTGAATTCTCTGCTCAACAAAAGAATAGCAGGAAAGAAAAGAAATTCTGAATTAGTCCAATCAGGCAAGTAAATTAATAATCATGTTTGGCAATGTTACAGCTCTTACAATATGTTTTGGCATATCAGTGTAATTTAAGTTTTCCATAGCTTGCAATGTTTTTGGTAAGAAAGGCAGGTCGTGTTTCTCCTCAGCCATTTAAGCAACATAGACCTGCTAATATGGGCTATGTTTTCCAAAATATATCACTTTGAATTCTTTACCATATGAACATGGGTAACTTTTTTAACATCCCATATAAAAATGTAATATAATGCAATATACAGTATGTTCAATATAGTCAAAAAACTAGTAGTATAGCAGTAATATGCTTTAAAATATTACAATTTAGATTAGTGTACGGTCTCTAAATTAGAAGGGATATAAAAATATACTTCTGCTATTACTCAAACAAGGGTTAGACAGTTGACAATTTTTGGATTTTGTGTTTTACCAAGGTACCGTAGGATGAATCATAATGTTTTTGTGTTCATCGACGTTTATCGCTCCCTTGATGCTGACCACATCCTGTTTGAAATGCACGACCTGACCCTGATAGAGTCACCTGCAGACAGGCCTCACTAAGCTTCTTCTTCTTCAGACATAAAAATTGCCTCCATAAAAATTTTTGCCACTGATTGTTACACCATGCTTTATCCCTGTTATGTACTACAACTACATGTATCACTTCCATACTGCCTTTTTCGCAGAAAATGCTAACCAAGTATTTTTGGCATCTACATTGCAGTTTCTGTTTTCATTCTGCCCAGTTTCTTCAAATTTACTTTTTCTATCATAAAAATCCGTTTTTGTGCAAGTAAGTAAGTTATAGTCCACCAGTAGCACACCCTGGCTGGCTATGCAGGGTAGAAACGCAAATAATTAGTTATTTTTATTGTCATTATTTATCGTCAGTTATTCTAGCATCGTTTTTTTTTTTATTTTATTTTTTTTGTGGTGGCCTGGGACTTCAGCACTGTAAGCATATATTTTCCACAATTAACTGTCTTTGAGCTTTGATACTTACTGGGGGAAAATGTTTGTTCAGTGGTTCCTGTAATAAAAAAAATGAAAGCTAAATTATTTTTCATAGATGTTGATTATTGTTTGATAGATGGCCTTTGCGCCATCACACAGCCCAGGAAAACTGAAACTAAAATTTCTCATGTAACTGTACGTTTTGGTGCTTGCAAAAGAATGTTCTGTAATGATGTAAATGATCAGAGATGTGATCACACTAACCTTGAAAAGTAATTAGTTAAAAAAAAATTATAATAATTGTTTGAAACAACAGAAGTATGACCTATACCTACATTCAAAACAGGGAAAGGTTTTAATATTTTCAAAGCATCCTAAAACATATTAGCGTGTTCACACATTGGACACAAAATGGACACAAGACGAAAAAGATCCACCTTTTTTCCTTATGACATAAACAGCAAAACCAGTAACGCATAGGCAGTGAAGTTGATCCAGTGGATTAAATATCCAGTTTTGTCAGGTAGTAAATGCATATGGCTGTATTACATGTGGGAAAAGTACATGATTCCTTTTTCATGATAAGGACCGAGGTCTGAGCTCTGATGAGTGTAGACTGACATTACCTGGCAGGAAATGTACAGGACAGTAAAACCATGTAATACAGCAGAATTTCTAAAAGGAGCAAATGTCTAACAAAATATTTTTATTCTCTGATTTAACTAGCGTGTTAACCAAATATGATTTTGTTAAAAAAAAAAAAATACTGTTGAACTATGAATGTAAAAGTTTAGAAATATGAACAGAATAAACATAAGCTTGTCTTTTTTATGCAATGACCAAACCATAGTCTTGCAGTAAAAGAAATTATTTCTCAGAAGTGTCTTTAATAATGTTGCAAAACTAATGCAACACCAAGTCTGATGCTTTCACAAGTTACCCACACGATTATTAAGTTTCAGTCTCAAGGCTTCACTGCTCAGAAGTAAATGTCATTCATTTCTTTAGAGCACAGAATTGGGCATTTCATATAAAATCATGTTTAAATTGTTTACGTCTTCTACAAAACTGTATGTCAGGCGTAATTCCTGTGATATAATCCTGCTTGAGGGTTCTCTGGTTTTGCTTATGACTTATTTATGAAACTTGTGGTTAATAGTTAACGTTTTAAAGCTGTAATTTAAAGAGCCAGCCTCTACTTCGAGGTAGCATTTCCACCATCAGTTTCATTTATGTTAGAAATTAGCAGAGAACAGTCACCTTTTTTGATATTTTCCAAGAAGTGGGTTAGATGCTGAAAGTTTGCAATCGCAAATGAGTCATCACGAAGCCAAATGAAGTCGTTCTTATCTTGACTGTCTGTTTTTCATTTGGCCTTTACCTAGTGCTTTCCAGAAAGCCTTGATGTCCTTTTTTTCTCTTTCAGGAGGAGGATACTCCACAGTGCAGGAAATGCTTATGTTACTGGATGTCATAATATTAAACTTTTCTGCCGTTATGTTGATTCTCCAGTTTCCTTTATTGAGTAATAAATAAATGATAAAGTGAATTAATCGACATCATTTTTTGTGGCGTTATTATTATAAAGATTTGCAAATCCAAATTCAATATTAAAGCTTGTTAATAATAAGAGAATAATAAAGAGATGTTGTTAAATGTTAAATATCTTCATACCACAGCACTGCTGAATGCTTGAATGCTTGATTCTGATTGGCCAACTGTAATTCTGACTGCAACGTTATATTAAAGTGCTTATTCCAGCACATTATTATTTTTGTAGTAATAACATACACGTATGAATGGCGTATGCTCCATGTAAACAGATTTAAAAAGGACATTTAGCATTTTCAGAAGTCTCTAGTATCAGCTCTTTGTAACACTCAGAGGTTAAGCTGTAACCTGAAGTGTTCTGACAGGTAAAACACTTTGTGAGTTTCTTGCTAACATGACAAGCTGCATTTTCTTCCACTTTTATTTCTTACTTAATGTTAGATGTAAAATATCTTACCTGTAGTATTGGTGGCATCGCAGAACATACAACATATGCTAATTATTGCTATCCACAGTGAGAGTCCCATCTAAAGACAATCAAATGGCAAAACCAATGAGTGATAATAGGTAACATAATTACAAGAAAACTTGAAAACTGAGTGCTTTCTAATGTTTAAGCACTTTATTACTGCTGCTGATGCTTATTTAACCTTTCCGAAATACATCCAGAAATATTTTTAATAAATAATAATATTATTAAGATATTTCATTTAGGGTTGAAAAGAGGAAACTCACACTGAAGAGAAGAGATGTCTAAAGCTGAGCAGCCTCAAGTCCTGTATATTGCAAGATTTACTTGACAAGGTTTTTGCAGTAAACTTCCTGTTTCTCCATAACCACATGGGTTAAGAAACACGCAGGAAGTGTTTGTGTTTGAGAAAGTGCAAAAAAAAAACAAAAAAAACAATAAAACCTTAGGATTTCTCATCACGTGTAGCTGACCCTGCTCACTACATGCAAATGCTGTTTAGGTGATGACGTTTGAGACCACACATTTCTCCTCCATTGTAAGTTGTTCAACAGTGAGACAGATTTATGAAATGCAGATCAACAAGGAAATGATAGCTTACTTTTACAGAGGTGTGAAAGCCCCCATCACATGTGACATTTCTTCCCTCAAAGCACAGGTTTTAAGAGGCAGATAAAAGCTTGCAACAACAAGCTCTGTTTTTGGAGGGAAAATAGGTAAGTCACAACTTACTTACAAAATACTCGTATATACATATAATTTGGATTAGACTTTTATCCTAGCAACCGGATTTCCAAACGTAAATGATCTCAAGCTGACTGTGTAGGTGTACGGCAGGCACGCTGGACACACACTGCACGTGTAAAAGTAAATGGAACATGCATTTGTGTGTTAACCATTAAGTTATGTCACGTGTAACATATTTGCAGTAAAGGGAAAAGAGCACATCCTGCTGTGCTTTTTCTGATAAAATATTGCTCAAAGGTGTGTGTCAAAAGGTTGAGAAGTGGCACGGAAAAACAGCCGAAAATGATTCTTTATTTAGAGTTCAAATGAAGTAACATTCTCTAATTTAGCCTTTATTCAATATGCACAAAAAGTGAAAGCTGTTTAATCAAAGTGAAAGTATCATAAGCTTAAACTGATGTAATGTCTGAGTGCATTTGAGTGCCTGGATTGTATTATTTGCAAATTGGTCTTGTGTATACAGTTGTTATATTTCCATCTGGATGCATTTATGGAATCAGCATAAATGTGTGGCTTATCATTTCTAATGTATGCCAAGTAGCCTTTGCATAAATTTATACCACCAGCAGTAATGTTTATGGCAAGAGCAAGATGATGTTATATGATGTGATTATGTAGGAGATGTTGACTTTTCTTTCATTCAGGAAGAGATGCTACGTAATGAGTTCCTTTTTGCTGTCATCCATCTTTCAGGTAATGTGTTCGGCTATACTTAAAGTTTTAACTATTTTAAATACAATATTGTATTATAAGCATTTGTTTTATTACTGGTCTAAAAATATGTTTATGAAAACCCCACATACAGTACATTTCACATATGATTATGTGAATAAGTGACAAATAAAACTAATAAAACTATATTACATACATATATATGTATATATACATTTATATGTACATAATATGGTTTTATGACACACATCTAAATATAATATTGTAATTTAATATTACGATAAATAAATGTTATGGAAGAAATCACATGTGAAATATTAAAAACATATGCCCGACATATGAAGAATTATATGAATGGTCAAACTAACTCTTTTCTGTAAGAGTCCCTTTTTTCGGCAGGTTGTGGGAAAATAATGATCAACAGTTTACTGCATAAAGCTTAATTTGGTCTTCATGCAGTGAGAAACTGTGATTGAAAATATAAATAAGCATAAATAAAGTTTATTTGTATCTGTTTATTTCTATTCTATACTTGAAATTATTTTAAAAATGACAATTCTTACTCTCCGTGTCCAACTATAGCATTTGTCAGTGGTCACATATGCGTGGAACAGCAGCCAACCATTGCACATCTCACTGCGGGAGAAAATGTGACCCTGTCGTGTCACATCCGTGCAGATGGAGGGGAGAAGATTTCTAAATTCCGTGTAGAGTGGTACATTGAGGGTGCTGATGGACAACTACACGAGGTCGGAAACCTTTCCCAGCTCAGAGGAAGGTTGCATGAGAAGGCTAATAGCAATCAGCAAAATGCAAGCCTTTCACTCTCCACTCTCAAGCTAAATGACACCGGCAAATACTTCTGCAACTTCATCTACCAGATTGATCAGAAAATATTACAGCTTTATGCGAACGGCACGAGCCTCATTGTCCAAGAGGAGGTGACTACAGAGACGACCATCCTCAGTACCACAAATAATGCTGGTAACAGCACCGGTAAGTCATACTTTATAATTTATTATTATTATCATTATGGGTCTAAGTACAGAAGGTGCTGGAACCCTATTGCTTTGCATGAGTTTTTCTTATTCTTATTTTTCTCCCATAAAATGAATTATGCACAGTAAACACAGAGAACTTGGTGATTATATTGTACTCCCTCCTGCTACTCGGGCAAAAAGATGGGCCCGACTGGCCCGATGGCTGCGCCGTTAGCGCAGCGTTTTATATTTTGGCCCATATCTGATGAACTGTCCTACAAACAAAATTCTTTTGTCTTCTGATTCCTTGGTTTATGCCAAATAAAAAGCACCAGAAAAAACCTTTGAGCTCTGCCCACTTAGATTTTGAGCTTCTTTGCATAATATGTGAAACCTACTTTTTTGCAAACTAGTCCTAGGATTTCTGCCATATCTTCAAAAAAGTGCCAAATTAATCAGCAGCATCTGACCCTCAATAATTATCAAAAGCATTTGTAAACACTATGGCCATCACCTGCCAATCAGTTCTAGCCAATCAGTGCCAATCAATTCTTCATTTTCTCAAAAAGCTATAATTCTTGACGTTAAACTGATTCGCACAGCACTTGAAAGGCATGGCCAGGATTCGATTCTGAGGTGATGTGCAATGTTAGGGTGTTTCTCAGGAACTGTAAGTCGGATCGAGTTGAAATTTGGTAAACTGCATCGTTGTCCTAACAGGGTTTTAAAAAAAATAAAATAAAACCAAGGCCACCGGTCATTTTGTATGGTTTGCATTGAGTTACATTCACAAACTTGATAAGAATGTATAGCTATGGTCCCTCCATTGTACTGTGTAACTATATTAGTATATTTGTTGTAGCTGTTTAACGACTAGACATTTTGGGCACTACTTGCACTCCAAGGGTGCTTGGACCCCACAGATTGCCATATAAGACTATTATTATTATTATTATTATTATTATTATTATTATTCTGCTTTTAATTTCCAGATGCTGATACTGAGAACAACGTCACAGAAAATGTCCTTCTCACATTCCTTCTTTCTCTTCCGTTATCATTAAAGTTTGTGGCAACTGTGTTTATATGCTTTTATACTTTGTTTTCCTATACATCAACTTCTATTTCTTGTCCTGGTTTACTTAGAAATGTAAGGTGACATCTTTCTAAACGTCTCTACATGGCTTCTGTTTATCACCTAACATAAGAGAACCGTATGACTCATTAACACCCACAGATGTCAAAAGGTCCTTCTGTGCATAAATATTACAGTCCTTGATGTTTGTTCTGACTTGTGACTTCTCTCATATGTTCGCAATTATGAAAAAGGTGTCAAATGTGTGTCAGTGCATGAAAGTGGTTACAGGCAGAGACATTATTTCTTCTTTGTCCTCACGTGAGGAAAATATTAATGTATTAGTAGAAACTTAACGCAAATATTGACTTGGATCTAGCACTGTTGTTTTTCCTCCCAGAACATCATGGACAGTGTGAAGATGAAGATTTTTAAGCCATGATAAGAACATGACAAATGGAAGACCCTTTACTTCGTAAATGTTTGAGTCTGTTATACACTTTTAAATGCTGTAGTGTTTCTGACAGTGTCTCTACTGAGATCTATTAATTAATATTAATATATATATATTGATGTGTATATGTATATATGTACATATTGCCAATGATAAGATTTTATGCTCACTTTTCCATTTTGGCACTTTTGGTTAGGACTGTAAATGTAAAATCAGTGAAATACTGAAATAATGGTCTAATTAATGAAAGAATCTAATGTTAATTATTACAATGTTCAAGAATCAAAATACACAAGATACATATTCCAGAGGCAGGAGTGCTGTAAAAAGGTGGGGATTATTCCATGGACCCTGAGTAGACAGGAGGCCCATAGCAACCGCACGTGATGAAAATTATCCAGGAGAACCAAAGTTGTCCAGTTAGAGGGGGCTCAATGCATTAAATTATAAAATGGCCTTAAACATCAATGAACTGATGTTGGACTTCTGATCAGAAGGTTGAGAGCTCAAATCCCAGCACCACTGGGCCCTTGAGCAAGGCCCTTAACCCTCAAGTGCTCATAAATGAGATAATTGTAAGTTACTCTGGATAAGGGGGTCTGCCAAATGCCATAAATCTAAAGGTGGTTGTACATGTTACTGAATTATAGGGTGTACTTATTTTTTCCCCCACCTTGTTTCTGAATGTTAGTTTAATTTTGGGGGAAAAATGACTATAAAATTGAAATCTGTTGTGTTGTGTTTTTTTTTTTTTGTCACCTGAGGTTATTTGTTTGTATATAGTAGTTGGTGAGGACTACACAATTGTTATTAAGGTCCTGCTAAATAAAAATATAGAATTGAAGGAGGGTGTACTTTCTTTTTCCCAGTGCCCTTGGACAGAGAATAGACAATAGCTAAGTAAGAAAGTAGAAAGATTGCAATGAACATTAAATTCCAAGTGATAAAAAAATAGTTAAAGAAACAGCAAACAAATTAACCAGTTAATGAATAAGACACACTGCTTCTGTTACAAGGTTAGAAGTTTTTTTTTGCAAATTTTTCAGAACGTGCAACAGATTTTTTTCACCCACTTATGAGTCACTGTCACCACCATCCTTGTTGACCACTTAAATGGAAAAATTACTGTGACTAATTGCTGAACCAGGCATTTAAATACTGCATTTTTTCAGTACTAGTAAGTTCTTTAGACAGCTCTCTGTGCAAGAGTTCGACACATTGATGACACAGCCGTGAAAAAGCACCACACACATGTATCATAAATACACTCTGAATAATACTGTCAAATTACCAGGGCAGGTTTTCTTCTAACAAGAACCTTTTGCCAAACAAAAAGAGATGTATATTTATGTAGTAATTTTTTCCTTTCGTTTGTTTAATTAGCGTCTGTTAATAATTTAAGTGATAATTTAAGCGACCCCCCCCCCACACACACACACACACACACACACACACACATACCACCGCCCATTTACAACAGAGCAGTCCATCTTGCTGCCATTAGAATATATGATACTATATATACATCATAAAAGAATAATTACAAATCACAAGTGCTAGAAACAAAAACTGGTTGAACGGTTAAGGCTCTGAGTTACTGATTAGAAGAGCAGGGGTTCAAGCTCCAGCGCTACCAAGCTGCCACTGCTGGGCCCTTGAGCAAGATCCTTAACCATATCTGCTCCAGGGGCACTGTGTCATGGCTGACCCTGTGCTCTGACCCCAGCTTCCTAACAAGCTGAGATATGCTACTCGTGTGCTTTTATTTAATTGTTTCTTTACCAACTTGTATTCTCTCCTTTTGCACACATCTGTATTACGCATCTGCACTGATCATTTATGACTTTTGAATCTACCGTGAATCACCTATAAATCACTGGTAGAGTAAAAACCAAGTAAAAACCTGTTGAGCTACAAGTTGTAATCATCACAACGTTTTTCTGCTATACACTGAAAAACATTCTTTGCATGCTAGATTCATCCTCATGAAGGCGTGAGAACATGTACACACACACACACACACACCCACACACACACACACACACACACACACACATTGAAATCTGGTGTGTTTTTTGTTGTCACCTGAGGTTATTTGTTTGTTTATAGAAATTATTATTTAGGCCCTGATAAATAAAAACAAAGACTTGAAGGGGGGTGTACAATCTTTTTCCCATGACTGTATGCAACTAGACATACAAAAACTGTTCTTCATTAAATAAGAGGAAAAAAGAATTCTGCTGTATGGGTATTGGGTAACTTTATGATGAAGGTGAATCATTCACAATTATCATAAATTAAATCATAGATTATTTTTATTTTAAAATATGAAATGCATAAAATATGCATAAATAACTATGAATATAGTAGCAGGGTGATGCAGCAGGTTTTATTGCCACCTCACAGCTCCAGGGACTCCAGTTCAGTCCTACTCTCAGGTTGCTTTCTGTGTGGAGTTTCTGTGTACGCTCTTCCTGTGTCCGTGTGGGTTTCCTCCAGGTTCTCAGGTTTCCTCCACCCTGCCAAAAATATGCAGGTGGGTGGATCTGCTACGCCAAATTGCCCCTAGGAGTGACTGAGTGTGTGAATATGCATGTGTATGGTACCCTGTGATGGACTGGCATTCTGTCCATGGTATATTCCTGCCTCATGTCCATAAAGCAGTTATTGAAAATGAATTAAACAATACAGAGCTAGCGTAAGTCACATATGCTCTTACATCACATGCCCTTACATCTGGATTAGCCTAATTATAATGTGAATGATAATATGATCAGATGAGCACCACACCCTAGGCTAAATACAGAGCAAAAGATCTCACCAGCAGAGGGGGTTAAAAGTTTTTCTAATAAGACTCTGAGCACTGATCCCTGAGGAGATGGCAGTTTGTGGTCATGTGACAGGAGGAGTGCAGGGTTTACTTGAAACCTGTCAGTTTGCAGAGTGCTGCGGGTGAGAGCGCAGTGTGTGGACCTGGCCAGGGATCAGCACCGTTTAGCTCATGATTATTATGCTGATTTTTGTTCATGCATGTGACTGAAGACTTCGCATGAACCCATGCCGGGTGTTTTGCTGGGCTTCCCTTCGGATACGAACTTTTCACACCGAATATGGAGCGCACGGGTTCACACACGGTCAGCTCACCTCGTGATGCGTCCTCGTTGGAGGGGAAAATTACATTCGGCTCGGTGTGGCAAGAAAACAGAAATAGAGAAAGTGGCATTTCTCAGATGGGAAAGTCATTGAGAACTGACAGCGGGATGCCCCACGTGTCACGTGTCGCCCCCGTGACGTCACCCACATCCGCCTCGCAGCGCGTGAATCTGCCCGGTGTTATGGACGCAGAGGGGAGAGTGGACGAGTCCAGACTGCGGATGTACATATTTAAAAATGGTAACATTAGACCAGTGATGATGTGTCCCAGTGTTGAATCCACTTTATTAGGAACACCTAACGTGTATCTACACTATGAGCGTAACGCACTGACACTGTATCTCTATCTGCGGCAGTTTAGGGCTCCAAAGATCCGTATCTGTATTCGGATTTAAGCCCGAATTGGGCGTGGTCTAAACATGAAGGCTTTTTTTAAAAGTAAATATGAAAACTACCAGGGAGCACCATGGCTTAGTAGTTAGCATGTTTGCCTTGGACCTCTAGGGTTGGGGGTTCAATTCTTGTGTGTGTGTGTGTGTGTGTGTGTGTGTGTGTGTAGTTTGCATCTGGGTACTCCAGTTTCCTCCCCATTCCAAAGACATGCCTTGTAGGCTGATTGGCATCTCTAAATTGTCCATAATGGGTGTGTGGTTGTGCCCTATGATGGATGTGTCTATCACCTTGTTCCTTGGGATAGGCCCCAGGCTCTCCATGACCCTGTGTAGGATACGCAGTACAGAAAGTGGATGGATGATGAATATCCACCCTGCCCTGCCTCCCCCCCCAAAAAAAGAGGTAGAAATGCCAGCACTGTAAACATGGTCTGTGAATTCTAGCACTGACAGTTCCTTAACTTCAGCTACCTCACTCAAGTTCATAGTCTTTAATAGACTAGGTTCAACTAGACATCTACACGGTACTGTTCTTAAAATCCCACTTGAGCATTTTCGTTAGTAGCTACCTGCTATATTTTCTAATCAATT
This sequence comes from Pangasius djambal, assembly GCA_022985145.1. Taxonomy (NCBI): domain Eukaryota; kingdom Metazoa; phylum Chordata; class Actinopteri; order Siluriformes; family Pangasiidae; genus Pangasius; species Pangasius djambal. The sequence goes on from CM040988.1 coordinate 17,214,218, forward strand.
TAGTTGGGGTACTATTTCCTAAAATGTAAACAAGCTACTAGCCTAATTTTAAACTACTGTGGCCCTGGCCAGGCAGTTATGTACAGGATGCTGTGAATGCATTGCGCAGTGCTGTCTTTCTTTCTTTCTTTCACGATTAAGCTTCACATCTGTGTGGGCATACCCACACGAAAGTTAAACTTCCCTATTCTGTGACTTTTTGTTGTGTCCCATGAGACCCCAGTCCCGGTGCACTCTTCTAGCAACCTTTCTTAAAAAAAAAAAAAATAAATAAATATAAAAAAATGTGTGCCCCCTATTTGTATTATCAGTTAAATCCAAATAAAATATTGCATTTGGCTACGTCCTTAATCTACGCTCACTGGCACTCGTGTCAGATGTATCTTTTGCCAGGGCAACATCTTCAACAAATACCTCTATCATTGCCATCTCTTTGACATCCAACAATTAGCACACACACAAACCTAAATTAAATATTGTTTTCTCCACCTTCTTTGCACATTGTGTAATTTGTGTTGTTAAACACAGTGCCTAATTCATGCAGGCCTGAACGTCTCAGTCCATTATTTAGATAACTGGAAGAATTAGTAGAATTAGAAGTGCCCCATTACCTGAAAACACAAGGTTACATTCAAGAAAATCTCTCACAACCATATGACAGCTGTTTGTCTTTTGACTGATGGTGTGCTCCAGTCAAATGCTAAATTTATGCATCCACAAAGTTGCTGAAAAGGTCTGTTTGTATGGCTGCTATTCCAGTGCACCAGTACAGTGCACAACACTTGTCACATTAACATATGTGCAAACTAATGGAAGAGATTTGTGAGCATGCTGACCACAGAACTAGTCATTAACAAGAGAAGTAGTCCTGTTGTATCATCCATTCATGCATTGGAATGAATATACTTCTAACACAGGCTGGCCTGCCTCCACCACACATGCAGATGAGAAATTCCCCCACATCGTGAACAGTTGTGAACTGGCTTTAGTGATACTGGTCTTCTTGCTTTTACATTGCTATGAAAATGATAGAGGGGTGGACCAGTGTGTGCAGTGTGAATCATGTGATACACTACCTCGGGGCAAATCCACGGCGAAAAGGTAACAAGCAAATCTTATTTCACTCACAATCCCAAGGAATGAAAAACAACACGTGATGCAAATGACAGTGCCTCTTTTTATGTTCTACATGCCTCTCATCTCCAAAACACATTTTATTCAGTAGCATTTTATTCACAGCCAATAAGACTTACATAATAAGATTCATTTAAGAAGGGGATAAAGTCCAGACAGAGGATTGTGTGTTTTGTTTTCTGCTGACTTGTTTATACAATTAGTATGGTGAAATGCTGAATTGGATCAATGTCTCTATCTAGACAGAGGTTTATTCCAGAAAGTCTCTGTGCTGCATGTGCACTTAAAAATTGCTTTCAACCCAGTGTTAACAATATTTTATATATTTTATATACAATATTTTGTATATTTGTTAGTTTGTATTTAGTTTGCAGAAATGCGCTTGTGTTACCTTTAATAGATTAATTAATTAATTAATTAATTAATAAAAACAATTAATTAAGTTGCTATTATTTAGGTGCCTGGCTAGCTCAGTTGGTAGCGCATGAGACTCTTGATCTCAGGATTGTGGGTTTGAGCCCTATGCTGGGTGCCAACCCCAACCATTGGGAGTGCTCAAGCTAGTGTACTCAAAGTGCTGGTCCCAAGCCTGGGTAAATAGAGAGGGTTGTGTCAGGAAGGGCATCTGGTTTAAAACCTATGCCAAATCAATATGCAGACAATGGAAGGTTATCCTTCCGCTGTGGCGACCCCAGGCGAAAGAACAAGGACATGTTGCTATTATTCATACTTGTTATTTTCCATTTTCCAGCGTGTAATGTTTAGAGCCCTCTGCTGTAGGCGAGGTTAATTGCAGTTGCAATGAAAACATTCACAAGCCTGCCTGCTTACCTAAAACATTACCAGCTTCTTCTGGTGAAACTATGTATGCCTCATGAACTGCATTTTTGGGAGCTGAGCAGCAAAGCTTTAGCTGTAGCCAGTTCTATTTCTGGGCCAGAAAAATATAAACAGAAGCCTGACACAAACAGTTTAGCAAAATATGCATAGCAATGCATAACAATGTTGGACCTCGATATTTTTTAGACTTTATGATTAGAACAAGTTGATTTCTTATTTCTTACTTAAAAAAGTTCAGTACTCCAAGTATTTTTCTTTATGTTCACAGTGAAATGTGGTTCAGCTTTAGCCTTTACATTGTCAGTAACAAATTCCTGTAACATTGGCAAAGCCAAAAGCTCTATCATTTCTAAGACCCAACCTGCATAGGAATTGCACTAGAGGCTTACTAAACCTGCTCAGTGTGTGTGTGTTTAGGCGGTGTGTCTCCGGAGGAGCGAGGCCTGGTGTGGCGCTTCTTATTTGGAATGTACCCGTGCAGCACTACAACTCTGGAGCGCACCCTGTTGCTGGAAGAGATGTCAGTACGTTACAGTGTTATGAAACGGAAGTGGCAATGTCTGCTTCCTGGAGCTGTTCGTCTTCGTCTTAATGGCACTGATGGTAAACGTCATTCTGAACATTATGCCATTGTGCAATTAGCTGTGAGGAACTAGTGGATTCTGCTCTTCAACTTTTTTTTTGTATAACTCGATATTCCTTTGTAGTTTTGTACAGGTATAACAATGTTTCCTCCTTTTTTTCCCCTTGCTCCTCTTTTTCATCAGCTGAGCTGGTAGCAGCAGTGCAGCATTTTGAGCAGAGACAGGAGAGAGAAAGAGAAACACAGCAGTACCAGTACAAGTCAAAAGAGGTCAGGGAAAGGATTTCCTACCTGGAGCTTCAGGCACAGGTAAAACTAACATCCCCTGCAAGCAAGATTCTAAAGTTCTATGGCACCAGCTACAGCCAATTTTAACAAAACCTCATTATGCCTATCAGTTCTTGGGTAGTCAGTAAAGCCTGTGTCATACATATGCAGCTATAAACAGTCATTCCCTAACCAGCCTCTATATTTTTCTTTCTTTATGTTAATTAGACAGAAAATGAAGACTTGAAGGAACAGGTTTATATCTGACTCTTACAAAGCACTGACACTGAAGATTCCTTCCAAAAATACTGACAGAAAACTTTACACAATTACAGCAATTACACAACTTTTAAAATCTTTTTATGTGGAGCATCTGCCATACAAGACCCTGTGTAAGTTGTTACTATAGAATTAATAATATAAACTATTAATCTAAACCTGTGATTTGAATTATAGCCATCACTATTCTCAGAGCTGCTGTTATAGAAAATTAATCGACATCTGCTGACCAATCTGGATCAAGAATCAAGAATTCAATAATTCTGTGGAATAAGATCCCTTGGGATGACCCCATAGGCTCTTTAACTGTGATGTTTGTCTGGTACAGTGTGTCACTGCAATTCATATTACTTACAAAAATAACATTTTGCTCAATTTACATTTGCCTACTTAACAAAGACAAAGTCACTGTCATATTTTATGAGATATACCACTCTGTGTTTGGTCCAACATGATAATGCAGACAGTGTAATGACTGCTTCATGTGTGTGTCTTTCATAGTAGCTTTAATAAACCAAACAGTTGGTAAATGGCAACTCTTGAAAAAAAAAAGAAAAGAACTTAAACATATACCAAGCAAAAGTTTTTTAAGTAGGCTACTGTTGTTATTTATGATGAGCAAACATTGCATGTGGGTTAAGTAAAAGTAAAATAACACCATAACCACCCCTGTGGCTTAGTAGCATCTGTGAGAAAGCACCTTACCACACTTTCACAAACCACATTTTCCACAGTGTGTAACAGAAGAAGTGATACTATGTCCAGAGGACAAACAGTGATTTAAACAGTGCATATATGTGTTTAAACCACTGCATGCATTGGTTAAAACCACGGGTGTGCACAGGTATTTGAATACCAGATTAACTTTTTGAGGCGGCAGTACTTGACTACTGAAATCACTATTTGTTTTGCGCTTTGTCCACAGAAAGTCAGTGAGAAAATGTAAAAAAAGAAAAGCTGTGTCAGCCAGTATTTTGATGCATAGTGCAGTGCGGTCTTGGTGTGCAAGTTACAGTAGATTAAAAAGTCTCGAGTGCTTTTTACTCATGCAGGCAGAAGCAGGCATTCAGATACGAAGCTCACAGGATAAAAGATAGAATACATTTCCAGGACTGTTCAGTACAACTCCTTTAAAAGTCTCAGAAATCAGGTACATCAGGTCAAAACAGAAGAGACGCAGTTTGTAGGGCATTTCACAATTGCTCTGTGATCATTTTCATTTTAAATGCATACTTTGGATACTTTTGCTAGGTTGGTACCCTAAAACTATAGTAAACTCAAATATAATAATAATTCTTAAACCATTCTGCACAATTGCTTGTTGCTAAAGTGGCCTTGTGTAAAGAGCTTTAATGGTTGCTACTGAAACTGAGTCGCTCTTCCTTCCTTTTTCCAGTAGTGTCCTGTTTATATCTTTCTTACTTCCATTTTAGTGCCACACGTGAGGGTTCAAAGCATGAAAAGACTTACTGCTTTTTCTTATTTAATTGTACTGTATTTTCATCTCTGTAGGTCCTATTTGAACGGGTGACTTTTGACCTTGAAGAACTTCAGGAGGCTATACGCATCATTGACAAAGATGTCCCAAGAACTGATAGAGGCCTGGCCTACTACAAGTATGCCATGTCAATTGTCTTTCTTTCTTTCTAAGAATTTGTTGTGCCTCAAATACCTCCTTGTAAATTATTTATAATGACCCGTACAATCTGAGTGAGTCCTCTGGTGATTCTCTCAGTGAAGATGGCACAAAGCCACTGTAGAGCCACTGCACTTCGTTATGAAATTGGAAATAACAGGGTTTCAAGTCCATAATGAGTACAAACTCACTCTATTTTGTGAACACTGTGTTAGTAATGCTACAAATGGACTGAAAGTCTAGAAAGGCATTAAAATATATATCAGTAGATGTTTTAACTGCGAACAGCTGTTATTGACATAATAGCAAGACATCCTTGTTGCCACACCACTTTATCAAACAACCTTGGAGATAAAAATAATGATTACTAGTCTCCTATGTTAAAGGACACACCTTACATTCCAGTGGCACTGGACATTAACAGACAAATGATTAGACTAATGATTAGAAAGATTCTCCACTGCAAGAAGGTCATCCCAAACACATTAATGGCTTAATATGCTGCCATGACAGTGCTTCTAAATAATTGTTTCAATACCGCTGATTATATACAGAAACACTTCCCTTTTTAGGGAACAGCCTGGGATATTTAGTTAGGAAAACCACAATAGATAGAACACTTTTAATATAGATAACTGTTAACTGTTTGAACCATTATAATGTATGTTTACATTTTGACAGGGAATAGAACGACATCTAGTGGTAAAATCTTGAATTTCTGTTTTTTTAATTTAAGTTCTAAAGAAGTGCATACAAGAGCAGTACCTAGAGACATGCCTCCTGTACATGCGAACACGAAACAATGTCAGATTTCCAGGCATATACAGTATGTCTTTGAGTTGCTTATTTACGCTTTAAGCATAAATTACCATTTTGAAAGAATTTCCTTATGTACCATGAGGTTATTAAAGTTTGTGCCTGTATCTTTGTATCATATCATATACTGTGAGTGGCCACAGTACTCCACCGGCAGCCAAAAGAGGGCGGCAGCAGCACACAGTTAGAGCGGCTGTTCAGGAAAACTCAGTTTCCCAGAATCCTCCAGGCTAATTAACCTGGATTGCCTGCACCTGCCAGGCAGGATTATTTAAGGCCAGCCTATGCCACAACTCATTGTCACACTTTTGTAGAGGGGTGATCAGTGTGGTATATCAGGGCTCTGCTTGGGGCAAAATTAAAATGAAAAGAAAAACAGAATGAAAGAAGAAGAAAGAAGGGATAAGGCAGAATTAAGGCATGATAAAGAAAGAGAGAATCTAAGACAAAGATACAAAACAGAATTGAAAAGAAGAGAAAAACTAAAAGATAAAAATATCTTTGATAATATGAAAAAAATAAACCCTGAAGAGTTCTAAGTTTCAGGAGCCTATACCCCTTTTTGTTATCTTACCTTTTCCCTGTTCAGTAAAGAAGGTTCCTTTGAGTATGCCATTTTGGTGTCTCCTCTGTGTGGTCTTTCCTGACTGTGCTTTGTAGGTGTGCTTGCTACATCTGTAATCATGGTAGAGCATATGTCTCAAAGCCTTGAGATTCCTGCTTCAAATCCCACTTGAGGCTGCCTAGTCAAATGCGCTAATCACACCCTTCCCTTTCATTTCACTTCCATAAACCCTTCTTGTCCATTCACTCATTAGCAAGCAGGTGTTTTTAGTCTGCGATTGGGTCCCATTACATATACACTATATGGCCAAAAGTTTGTGGACACCTGACCATCACACCCATATGTGGTTCTTCCCTAAACTAATGCCATAAAGTTGGAAGCACACAATTGTATAGAATGTCTTTACAATTACAGCCTTACGATTTCTTTTCACTGGAACTAAGAGGCCCAAACATGTTCCAGCATGATAATACCCCTGTGCACAAAGCGAGGTCCATGAAGACATGGCTTGCCAAGGTTGGAGTGGGAGAACTTGAGTGGCCTGCACAGAGCCCTGACCTCAACCCCACTGAACACCTTTGGGATGAACTGATCTCAACAGGCATCAGTGCCTGACCTCACTAATGCTCTAGTGGCTGAATGGAAACAAATCCTCATAGACATGCTCTAAAATCTAGTGGAAAGCCTTCCCAGAAGAGTGGAGATTATTATTTTCTGTTCAGAAAGCATACGAGTGTTCACAAACCTTTGGCCATATAGTGTATTTCAATGGCTGTATAAGAACTGTTTATTTCAGAAATAGTTAATAATGGTCACTACATTTCATCCACCACCTCTCGGTGATCAGTGAAATTTGAATGCAATGTCTATAACTTACAGATTAACACTCTGATTGTGTTACACTGATGGCTGCTTAGATATACAGACAAATACCTGTATGAATATGGTTAGAACCAGCATAGAGGCCTAAAAGTTCACACTCACCGCACCCAGTTACTCACATGGACAGATCCAGATATAGAAAATGACTGTGTCCACTTGCTGAATATCACATGTTGACAACCACTGATCATTTTTTTGTTGGTGGAAAATTCTTTTGGAGGATAACACCATAAAGCTGAGTCTCAACAGCGTTTTCATTTTATTAAAGAAAGAAATTCACCAATATACTTTTCTGAATAATGAATAACAAAACCTCAAACTGTATATAAACTTAATACGTATGTTTACATAAAATAATATTTGTGAATTTGTTGGTAATTATCTCACTAATGCAAAATAATTATTATCATAGTTACTTTCTCTGATAAGGAATGACAAACCCAACACAAAAGTTACTTTTTTTCAGAAGGTTATTCTGTGAAGTAAAAGAAATGTGATATGTGTGGGTTTTTTCCATAGGGACGAAGGCCTGGGGAATCTACTGGTGCTGAGAGATATCCTGATCACCTATGCTGCTTTCCACCCAGGCAAGGAATACTGTCCAAATTACTGACCTCATTTTCATTTTTAAGGCGACTTTTTGCCTTTCACTGAAACGTTGATGAATATGACTGTTTCTTTCCCTCTTCCCCACTCTCTCTCAGAGGTCAGTTATGCCCAGGGTATGAATGATCTGTGCAGTCGGTTCCTGGAGGTTCTGGATTCAGAGGTGGACACATACTGGAGCTTTTGCTGTTACATGGAAAAGTTTTCAAGAGACTTCTGTGCTGATGGCCTGCACCGCAAAATTGGTGGGTTTCTTTAGAGAAAGAACAACTGCAGCTGTATCTCTGTATTACAGAGTACTATGATATTTGTTTTTTGTAACGAAAGTGTATAAAATCATGTAAACTATTTGAAATGTTCATTATTATTTACATATATCACAGTGCCATTGAATGCTTAATTCTGATTGGTCAGAAGGTGTTGATTAATTTTCAGGAGCTCTGACAGTAGTTCTAAAAAATTATTGTATATGTAGAAACAGCTTACACACTGACTTTTATGGTGGAGGATCCTCATAAACTGGTGTAATAAAATGTGTACTTGTTAATATGGTGAAGTTTTCTTAGCATTTCTGGAAGGAGTTTCCAGTGTCAGCACTTTGTAACAGTCACAGTTGAAGTCATTACTTCATGTTTTCAGACCCTGGAAAGTCTTCAGGATGAAGGATTTTGTGCTTTCTGGCTGGAAAATTACTGTGGTGTAAGACAGATAAAACACACTGTGCGGTGCTGTTATAGGAAAATAATCAACTTCAGAGTGGTAACAGTAACTCTGCTTCATGTTGGGCTGCATCACACCACCGCATTATTGATTATTTTTCTATAACAGCATACCCCAAAGAGTTTTATGCCTTGCTTATAAAATAATGAAATTATTAAATTAGAACTTGCTTAACATATTTATTTTTAAATCAGAATTGGAGGCGGCTCTGCTAAAGGAGTTGGACCCTCATCTTCATGCTCATCTTGTAACAGATAATATGGACAGACTGACATTCTGTCACAGGTATAAATCAGCTTCACCCCTCTTCTGTCTCCTTTTTGTCTTATCCTGTCTTACTAGCACTTCCTTCACAAGCATGTGTAGTGACATTTTATTATGTGTGTATCACTCTCTGTTTATGTCCCTTTCTCTTAAACGTGCCTGTCTCTGTGGCGGTGTTGCTGTGCAGGTGGCTGTTGCTGGGTTTCCAGCGTGAGTTTGAGCACAGTGATGCTCTCCGGCTGTTTGAGATTCTTAGCTGTGATCATCTGGAGCTCATTTCCCAGCAGGTGGACCGGGCACGCTACCAGGAGAGACTGGCCTACAAACACAGCCTTCGTAAGAGTTCTCAAACCCTCAGTAGTAAATGTAATAGGAAGCTTTGTTCAGCTTTTTCCTTTTGGTAGTTTTGACTTAAGAATTTGCTTCGAGGTTTATCCAAAGTAATGAAATTACCTGTGCAGCTAGTGAAATATGGGTGCGGGCAGGCTATAGTTGTGTTCATTGTAATTAAGTGCATTATAATTTGAATTGCCAGAACTGATTTGCAGATATACCTTTCACATATTGTAGATGCACATTGTTGGTAAAAAAGACTGTAGCCCATCTGTTCTTAAGAACTTGCCAGTTCTTGCCATCCATCACCAGGCAGGGACCACCACAGACTGAATAATAATATTTAGCTGGTGGGTTATTCTCAGTACAACACTGGGAACATATAACGCTGGCAAGATACTGGAATGGTAGTGTGTGTGTGTGTGTGTGTGTGTGTGTGTGTGTGTGTGCGCGCGTGCGTGCGTGTGTGCGTGTCTGTGTGTGCGTAGCTCTGGTGAGTGTATCAGGGACAGCAGTGTTGCTTGGTTTTCAACACTGCTGTGTTGCTGGTTCAAGAAATATCTGCAAACATATCCATCCAGCAGCAGTGTTTTGGTAAGAAATCTACACTGTTAAAGGGTAGAGGATGATAAACACAAATTGTGCATGAAAAAGGTGAGCTCTGGTTTCTACCAATGTGCCTACAAGATGAGTGACAAGGTACCCGTGTCTACTAAAGTGGTCAATATGCATAATATTAGTGGCCTTAGTATAATATCAGTTACAGTATGAGAATCAGTGCAGCCAAATCCGCCCATCATAAGGTTTAATTAGCTTTTGCCGTTTTCATAAATTACATAACAATCTGGTTCCATATCAAAGAATATGTATTGTATACACTACAAAGTGCAATGGAATTGTGTTTAGTTAAAAGTAATAATACATTTAGTGTAAAATGTTTATACAGAGTGTAGTTACAGGATTAGTACTGTTATTCTAGTGATTTGTTCCACATGGAACAAATTTGAAATTCTGATTGGTCACCCTAAGCACCCATTAGTTTTTGATGACCATTCCTTTTCTGGTTTTGCTTAGATTACATATAAAGGTGTAAAATTAGGTTGTGTATTTTATCCTGCATAATGCTGTATAATCCTTGCAGAGGATGAGCCGGTGACAGGACCTCAGTCCATTAACAGAGACTTCACGTTTGAACTCTTCATCTGTGCCACCATTCTGCTGGAGAACAGAGATTCACTGCTCAGCTGCAGAAATGAGGTCCAGCTCCTGCAGTTCACAAACAGGTTGCTGTTCTTTTCTTTCCTTTCTTTTTTTTCCTTATGTCAGCTCCATCCCAAACAGCACTCTAAGGTTGTCCTATAAATCTGCGCTTCAGGCTGCATGGGCACAAAAGCCTTTAAGACATGGCGTCATTAATTTGCACTAGCGTGTGTGACGTCTGGTGAAACTTTTGAACATTTTTCATTCAAAATTCAAAACATCTTGGTAGTTCCTTTAGAAAAAAATAATAAATTGCCTAAGATCATTCTAAGAAATATGTATGTGTTACCATTGTAAAATCAATTATTTATAGTCTGTGTACTCTCTCACTCTCTCTCTCTCTCTCTCTCTCACACACACACACACACACACACACACACACACACACACACACACACACACACAGTACTTGATCACACATGTCACATATTATGTAATAACACTATCTAGTTTCACCCAGATGGGGATGAGTTCCCTTCTGAGTCTGGTTCTTCTCATGGTTTCTTCCTCTTGTCTCCTCAGGGAGTTTTTCCTTGCCACCATCACCTCTGGCTTGCTCATTAGGGATAAATTTAAATTTAAATTTTCTATCCAGATTTCTTTAAAGTTGCTTTGTGACAGTGTCCATTGTCAAAAGCACTATACAAATAAAATTGAAATAAGACACATCTGGCACAATCTTGAACTTTGACTCTCCATATAAAATGAGGCAGGTTATGGTTTTTGTTCTATAATAATGTGGGTCCATCATACTCTTCTCTGACAAGGTTAATTACTGAAATTACTGAGAGAACTCATTTAAATAGCTTTGTCTTCATCAGTGCTCTCTAATCTCAAAAACCCAAGTGCTGTGATTGGTCCTAGGCAATATGGCAAGGGGTTAGTGTTAAACTGCATGGGGGTGCTCATGAGTACTCTTGCAACTGGGACATGCTATGACCTTACTGAACTCTTGGGAACATGTAAGTGAGGACTGCAATTGCTCACTTTGGGACTGGTGGATTGTTTTTACTAATTACACTGCTCTATTGATTTTATTAGTGATAGTATACAGTAGTTAATTAAAAATATATATATACACTCTGTGTAGCATCTTATTTGATTTGCCATAATTTTAACATGTAAGACTTACTGTTTCCTGTCTGCGTCCAGTCTGCAGGGGACTCTGGATTTGAACAGCAGCCTGAAGAAAGCTGAAGAGCATTTCTACAATTACTGTAAGCGCTCAGCCAGGGATTGCCTGAGTGAGCGCTACCGGAGACACAAGAGCAAAGAGGAGCCCTTCCTCTACCAGCTACGCAACCTGTTCTCCTGAGCTAAAGGAGGATTTTCTGGACATTTCTGGAAGAGGCTAGTTAAAATGACTGATAAGTGAAAGGTGGTTTGTTCTGTCAGGTTTGAATTTCTGAGGAAGGAACTTTGTTGTAGCGCACAGATATGTTAACATGGCTTTAAACTGAATAATGCTGCTTAGAAAAGTGACTGGTTTATTGAGAAGGTGATCATTCAATCTTCTGTAGCATAAGGAATATTGAGATGAATGTCTGCTTTTCTTGTTGAAAATGTATATGTATTAGTCTGATAAAGTGGCCCCTAATCCCAGTCCTGGTGAGTCTACACAGTAAAATCCCCAGTATTAAATGAACACTTACTGTTATTTTAACACTGGGGTCTTTGGTGTGCTGTGACTAGCAGATTTTTGTGTTTTGTATGCTCTGTGCTCTAACACACATTACGCATTAGGCATACAAAACAAAAAGGCTGACACTTAGGGTGCTGCAGATCCATGAATGTCCTAGAATTTAGATTGTGAACCACTGATCTGTTATCTGTAGGTTATGGTCCAAGCACCACCCCAACCACAAAGGCATGATTTGCACAATGTAAGCATGTAGCAGGTGAAAAATATTTTGTTGTTACAAAATGCAGAGGAACCATTTCAGATACAAGCTGTATTTAGCTACATAAAGGCCTTGTTAAATAATTCGCTATTTAAGGTAGTCAGTGAAATCCAGTTAATATTTAGCATTTGATAATTCACTATTGTGTTTTTTGTTGTAAAAATAATTTGTCAGGGATAGGGGACTGGAGGTTATCGCACTTTTTTTTACTTTAACTTTATTTATTAATTTTTTTTTACTAAAATAGTACAATATTAAATCATTTTTAAACATGAACTTTAATATTCAGTTGATTTAAGAAAAGTAATTTTTAAAACTGTCACACAGAGTCCAGGTGTCCTCAATCTTGTTTTGTGTCCATTGTGGCATTTTGTGTCCGTTTCCTTAAATATTGTATATACTGCTTATAATGTGTATTTTAAAAATAGATCTGTATTTCTATCAGAAATATCAAAAGAGATGTCATGGGTTAATAGAACATCCATTGCTAAATATAAAACATATAGTATTTGGATTATGATGATTGTTTTGAAGAATATACACTACATAGATTTGTTCTGAAGGTTTAGGCCAGACCCCTGTGGTTATATTAGAGTTTGGTACTGAAAAATCTGCTGCTGCTTGACTTCTGAGTCAGATTAGATCAGTATGCACTAATAGAAACACACACATGTACATAGAGTTGATGTTGTTCTCAGTAGAAACTTATGTGTAAGATGACCAGCGCACTGCTCCTTCTAGAAGAGCCTCTGTGGCGAATCACAGTCAATAGTTAGCAATGCTCAAGTGTCAGTGGGTCAGAAATGGACGTCCCACTGGGACTTTGTCTTTTTTTGGAAGGTGTGTCCTGCTGAAACAACCTGCTGCTCAACATGATGTAAAGGAAATTGGAAAATGTTTGTAAATGTTTTATTATGGTTCCGTTTTCGAAAGCTAGAGAAAGAGCTTTTTTTAAATAAGTTTTTCAAGTTTCAACACATAAACAAAGCGTCCTTGTGTGACGGTGTTGGGGGTGTTGTGAGGGAATGGGAGTGTCATTTGTGTTTTATTTTAAGATTACTGTGACATTTAAGTAACCTTAGCCATGTGAGTCACTGAATCATTGAATAAGTGTGTAAGTGTAGTATAAGTTTTTTCTGTACTGAAATGAATAAACTGAGTGTAATATGCATTTTTTTTTATCTGGTCCTCTTCCTTTTTTTTTTTTTTTTTTGACTAAACTCAAATAAGTTTCAGTTTTAGAGTTTCAGTGGTTCTGAGCTTATCACTTCTGAGCAAACCCTTATCTAGCCTCCTGCAGCCTAGCAAGTCAGCTAAGCTGAATGATACCTTAATGTTTAAAAGAAGACTTAAAAATATCATAACACTCCATCCACACACATTATTAAGAACTTTGAATGAGATATATCTGGTCAAAATGCATTCAAACAACACTCAGAGCATTATTCCTTCATTATTACTAGCAGTGGATTATGATGTGCGAGTGTGTTGCAGACACTTGGCCTGAGCAGAACACATGAGCAGTGCAGTCTGGAACTTTCTCTGTGTGGTGGGATCAGGTGACTGAGCGCTGGAATCTCTCTGGCTGCTGTGGCTATATACACAGAAGCGTCTGGAGCCTCGGTCTCTGATTCCAGTGGGACAAGAGTGTGAACAGGCCAGCAGTGTTGAGGCAGGGCTAAAGCCAACCTACATATTCCATACAGTTATCCCCGAAGTTTCCAGGAAAGGTAAAAGTTTTTCTCGGAGGTGTTGCAAACGGCCTGCAAAAGTGGCTTTGCTTCATGTCTTTGTCTGTAATGTCCTTTTGTTTTTAGTTTGATATTGCTGTTGATTTTTGGCTATTGGCTTCTGCTTTGCCAGCTGCAGAATTTCAGCATTCTCTGTCATGCTATGTCTGACATTCTGTGCTTTTGCAGAGGGCTTAATAAAAAATAAATGCATAAAATGAACAATGAAGCCTAATTTGAGAAATACACAATACATACAGTTGTAACATGGAATATATTTCACTATCACTTATATATCATAAGTATGAATGATAGGCTAAGGTATTTCCTAAGATATGATTTAGCCCTAATGTATATTATCTCTCAACTGTAATACTCCTTTTTTTAACAGCAAAGTGAAACAATGGGCTGTAGTTGAATAAATGATCAGAGTAAACACAAGCAAGGATAATTCTACTAAGAATAATAAAGACTTTAATAATCAATAACAATCAATAAAAAAGAAAGAAACACAAAATCACAGTTGGATTTCATACCAGATTAGACTGGTGTGAAATGGACTTAGGATGGCAGTTATACAGTAAATTTAGACATAATGTAGTTTCCTAAAGTTCACAAAATTTATAATGGTTTATGTGGAAATTTATAAACCATAATATATATGTAGAATCCAATTCTACATAATCCAATCTGGCAACCATCTCCCTCTCACCCCCTCTCTCGCTGCCGTCAACTCACATTTGTATTTGGTATTTTTAATTTTATTAGTATTTTTAATTAGCTGAAAAAGCATCATGCTTTTGAACATCTATAATTTTATGGCAGCATTGCAGTTTTTATTAAACAATCTTCAGAGACTGGTCCTAAGTTGATGAGAAAGAACAATATATTTGTTTTCATATTCTGTTGTACTCTCTTATCGTCTTAGGCTGCTCTGGGAAAATAACCTGCTGCTGAATTTTTAACAGATAAATTTCTCCCCCTGAAAATATCCAAAGACAGTTATAGGTCTAGCTTTTGTTTACAGTACAGCAGAAGGTCAACATACAGTTTCTGTGAGGCTGTGATGGCTAAAAGAGTCCTGAAAGGTTAAAAGGCAATAACACATATTATATACACGTGGCCCTGTATATTCAAATCTGTATGTGCAGCAGTGGCTTTCTAAGATCATGAATGATATTTCACTGAATAGACAACCTCAATGGGCTTCGCAGCATATTCAGTGGAAATGGGAATTTTCTGGTTGTAAGTGATGGACTAACACATTTATATGGCTATTACTACTATAGAGTCAAATACTGTCAAGCAGGTGCGCACTAGCACTTTCTAAATCTGTTGACATCTTTGGGCAGTGTGCCCACGTTGTGTCCTATTTATGACAACAGCTGGATCGGAGTGCTCTCTCTCTCTCTCTATCTCTCTCTCTCTCTCTCATTTCAGAAATAATGTCTAAAGGTCCAGCAGTAGGCATTGACTTGGGCACCACCTACTCATGCGTTGGCATTTTTCAGCATGGCAAGGTGGAGATCATTGCCAATGATCAAGGAAACAGAACTACGCCCAGTTATGTTGCCTTCACAGACAC
>CM040988.1:17237652-17248448 GCA_022985145.1 Pangasius djambal
AGTGAAGGGTAATGCTAATACTACAGCATACAAAGACATTTTAGACAACTGTATGCTTCCAACTTTGTGGTAACCATTTGAGTTAGACCCTTTCCTGTTCCAGCATGAATGTGCTCCTGTGGACCATAAAAACAAGGTCCATAAAAACATGGTTTGATGAGTCTGGTGTGGAGGAAATCCAGTGGCCTGCACAGAGCTCTGATCACAACCCCACTGAAAACCTTTGGTTTAAACTGGAATGCTGTTTGTGAGTCAGGCCTTCTTATCAATCATCAGTGCCTGACCTCACAAATGACCGTATTGGCACAAATTCCCACAGACACACTCCAAAATCCTTCCCAGTAGAGTGGAGGCAGTTACAGCTGCAATGGAGGGGCCAACTCTATATTAATGCCCATGGTTTTAGAATAGGATGCTCAAAAAGGTCATATAGGTGTGACGGTCAGGTATCCACATACTTTTGGCCATATAGTGTATCTAGCTCCTGGTAACCACTGTGTTGGGGTATCTCATTTTATAACCTGACATGGAAGTCCATGCTTGCAGAATGTAGAGGACTACATGCAAGGAAACTAATTAATGTTATTTATTTGATGCAATCAAACAATACAGACTAGTGGGTAACATACTTGTGGCAATATCACTTCATTCTCCAAACTCACAGAAAGTTTAATGTTGATGTTATGTGCAGGGTGACTGGTGTCCCTCTGGTCTGTGAGAACAGTGGTGAAATGTGGTAGATCTGACTGCCACATAAACACCACTGCTGTCTTTGCCTGCATTGTTTATGACCATTGCCATAAACTACACTCATGGGCAACCAGGAGGATCCCTGCCGGCACCAAACACCAGTGCAGACTTTTCAATGCCATGTTATCATGTGTCTGAGATTATGCTCCAGCTGATCAAATATCGGAGATTCCTAAGACAGTATAGAAATAGTGTACAAGTAAAATACCACTAATTCCATGACATCACATGATAGTACAAATCATTACAGACAAGAAGAGTTTACATGCTGAAGTATTCATATCCACTGAACTTTTCCACATTTTGTCACGTTACAACCTCAAACGAAAATGTATTTTACTGGGATTTTATGTGATAGACCAACACAAAGTGGCACATAATTGTGACGTGGAAGGAAAATGATAAATGGTGTCCAAAATCTTTTACAAATAAATATCTGAAAAGTGTGACGTGTATTTGTATTCAGCCCCCTTTACTCTGATACCCCTAACTAAAATCCAGTGGAACCAATTGACTTCAGAAGTCACATAATTAGTGAATAGAGTCCACCTGTGTGTAATTTAATCTCAGTATAAATACAGCTGTTCTGTAAATCCCTCAGAGGTTTGTTAGAGAACATTAGTGAACAAACAGCATCATGAAGACCAAGGAACACACCAGACAGGTCAGGGATAAAGTTGTAGAGAAGTTTAAAGCAGGGTTATGTTATAAAACAATATCCCAAACCCATGGTAACTCTGGAGGACCTGCAGAGATTCACAGCTCAGATGGGAGAGTCTGTCCACAGGACAACTATTAGTCGTGCTCTCCACAAATCTGGCCTTTATGGAACAGTGGCAAGAAGAAAGCCATTGTTGAAAGAAAGCCACAAGAAGTCCCGTTTGCAGTTTGCAACAAGCCATGGGGGGACACAGCAAACATGTGGAAGAAGGTGCTCTGGTCAGATGAGACCAAAATTTAACTTTTTGGCATAAATGCAAAACGCTATGTGTGGCTGAAACCTAACACTGCACATCACCCTGAACACACCACCCCCACCGTGAAACATGGTGGTGGCAGCATCATGTTGTGATGGGATGGGATGCGTGGGATGCTTTTCTTCAGCAGGGACAGGGAAGCTGGTCAGAGTTGATGGGAAGATGGATGGAGCCAAATGCAGGGCAATCTTAGATGAAAGCCTGTTAGAGTCTGCAAAAGACTTGAGACTGGGGCGGAGGTTCACCTTCCAGCAGGACAACGACCCTAAACATACAGCCAGAGCTACAATGGAATGGTTTAGATCGAAGAATATTCATGTGTTAGAATGGCCGAGTCAAAGTCCAGACCTAAATCCAATTGAGAATGGGCAATTTCTCTAGATGTGCAAAGCTGGTAGAGACATACCCCAAAAGACTTGCAGCTGTAATTGCAGCGAAAGGTGGCTCTACAAAGTATTGACTCAGGGGGGCTGAATACAAATGCACACCACACTTTTTTTTATTTATGTGTAAAAAAGTTTGGACACCATTTATCATTTTCCTTCCACGTCACAATTATGTGCCACTTTGTGTTGGTCTATCACATAAAATCCCATTAAAATACATTTTTGTTTGTGGTTGTAACGTGACAAATGTATATATATATTGTAAATAATGTAGACATAATGTATATATATAAATAATGTATTTACATATAAATAATTTATTGTAATATTACATACTGTATATTTAATACTTATATTCATTCATTCCGTAATGGACAGGGTCACAGTGGATCCAGAACCTATCCCAGGAACACTAAATCATTAAAAATTACATGCATAAATTGTTTGTTTTTTTTTAAAAAAAATTAGCTATCAAGGTCATTTGTTGGTTCATTCATGGACAGATGATCCACATCTTTTCTTGAGGCTGGTTGAGGTAATGGACTTATCCTATAGGTCACTATAATAAACATGATATGAATGTGAGCTATAAATATTCCTGGGTTGTGGGATTTTTACAGGTGTGCTAGTGCACATTGACATTTTCCCAGCTGTATCAGCTTATACAAGGACTATAAAGCCGGTATCAGGTCCTCTGGGGTAGCAGAAAAGTGTTTCACCTACACAATGCTGTGGATCATTTGTTGCTTTGCTCTTGTGGCATCCACACTAGGCAGGTTTTCTGCGAGCTAATCAATTGTAGTTAAAGATTTTCTGCTTAATTCTGATTTTAGGCAACATACATTAAGCCTGCTCTCAACTTCACTTTTGTGTTTCTATAAAAATTTGTGCAATTTTCTCACAGGATGTGGAGTGCCTGCAATTAAGCCTCAAATTAGTGGCTACAACAGGATTGTGAACGGTGAGAACGCAGTGTCTGGATCGTGGCCCTGGCAGGTGTCACTGCAGGTAACGTTATTTCAGGAAGCGTTTAAGTTGGTTTGTTTCAGAACTTTATATTTTTATAAATATTATAAATATTAGTTAATACTCTATTATATCAATTTTTTTTAAAGAAAATGTTATTTTAATTCTTTAGTTTGAATAAGTATCCTTTTTGTATTAGATATACCTTCATTCAATTAAAAAATGAAATTATTGAAGATTATCTTTAACTTTTCAAACTAGGATACAACTGGCTTCCATTTCTGTGGAGGATCCCTCATCAACCAGTACTGGGTCGTCACTGCTGCCCACTGCCGTGTGACGTAAATTACACCGACCTTATTCCAGTACCATAATGATGTACAGCATTTTAATGTGGTACACTGTATTTAATGATCTTCATTCTTACTTCGTTATTATATAGACCTTCACGTCACCGTGTTATCCTCGGCGAGTACAATCGCGCGTCTAATTCCGAGCCAATTCAGGTCAAAAACATTGCCAAGGTACCAGTTTTATGTTTTTGTGACTTTCTAAAATTTGTGTATATTTTTTCTGTACACTCAAAGTGGCATTTTTTAAAGAAAAAAAGTTGCCGATACACAGTCACTTGAGATTTCTGATCTGTTGTATTCTACTGTGGGCACTTTACTTGTCTTCCCACTGTATGCCAGCATTTGATCTCTTGTTCAGTTGTCCAATACTTTAAACCTTAACATAACAGAATCTGAAATCTTTTGTAATTAAGTCTGATACTGTCGAGTGTGTCCAGACATAATTTATGTGTATAATGTGTATTTCAAATTTTCACAGGCCATCACCCATCCTTACTACAACAGTCAGAACTTCAACAATGATATCACCCTGCTGAAGCTGTCCTCTCCAGCGCAGCTGAATAACCGCGTGTCTCCTGTGTGCTTGGCCAGTTCTAGTGCCAATGTTGCTGCTGGCACACGCTGCGTAACCACCGGCTGGGGCAAAACAGCATTCAGTTGTGAGTGCATTACCTAGCATGCAGGCTATAGATATCCAAAATAAAACAGCTTCTTTGGAGGAGAATCTCAAATGGTGGTGACTTCTGGTTAAGGCAGCTGAGTGTTACATACATCAGCGGAAAGCTCCATACCACGTTTGAGGCTGATTTATCCTCTCCAAAAACCATCTCTATTTACTGTATGTAAGACATTATTGGGTGGATGCTGCATACCAACACTGAGAACACATTGAGGAAATCAAGCCACTGCCATCTCCAAATTCACCACTGTGTAGAGTTTCACACCAAAATGCTTTACAAAATGACTTTACAAAAATTCAACAATTGATCTACAGTTGTTTCTGTCAAATTGTGAATGGCTACCTAAACAATACAACATACAATTTTTCTAGAACCTTACAGAATTGATTCGCAATTCTGCAATCACCCTTCTAATGCAATGTGTGAGCCGGTATGACTACCCTTTCCTAATTCCTCAGTTATGAGACTAGGAAAAACTAAATTACATTATAATTTTCATTTTATCATACTATTGCTTTCTGAGTTGTCTACTTTAATCTGGCAATTCTTGTGTTACCATTGGTCGCCTCCTCAGATTTGTTGATGTTTCTACCATCTTTTTACTAGACAGTTAAATACAAAGTGCAGACACAAGCCAGAGGAAATGCTGGAACAGCAGGAGGCAAAGTAGATGTGAGAGGCTTAGCAGAAATGTAAAAAAGTGTTTTCTGTTACTGCCGTTCCTACCCATGCTCTGATGATTTCTTATACACTCTATAATTTGTGTCTTGTTTAGCAAGCCCCAGTATTCTGCAGCAGACCGCCCTGCCCATACTGAGCTTAGCACAATGCCAGCAGTACTGGGGCAACAGAATCTTCGATTCTATGATTTGTGCTGGAGCCTCTGGCGTCTCCTCTTGCCAGGTGAGCTGAAGCAGACACACAGATTAGCTAGGAAATTTGGACACACATTTATTAGCTAGAAAATTTAGTTCCTGGGAATCACTGTGATCATGTAACTTGTTTGAGACCCAACATGGGCATCCATATAATAATTAATTCTGTAAGACAATTCAGTGTTTTTGTTACTCAGTATAACAATGTAGCCTAGTGGTTAATGCACTGTATGTATTGTAGCAATGTCACTTTTTCATACTTCCGATGTATTTGGCGTGGGTGATATGTGCAGGGTGACTCTGGTGGACCTCTGGTCTGTGAGAGCAGTGGTGTCTGGTATCAGGTCGGAATTGTGTCCTGGGGAACAAGCAATTGCAATGTGCGCGCCCCTGCTGTCTACGCCCGTGTCTCGTACCTGCGTAGCTGGATTGACCAGACCGTTGCCACGAACTAGACTGCCAGCAGCTTCGTGGTGACCTGGAGGATCTCAGTACCTTATGTTCCTGTGTTTGAGCATACATGGTCTTGTCAACAGCTGACATCAGATGCTTGTAAAGAAATTCCTAATAAAAGTTTAAGAGGCAATCATTCCAGACTTTGTGTTGTGTTTTAGGCACTAATAATCATTCTGTATATCAGAAACTGAAGGGAAATTATTAAAATATTTTATTGGTATATATCTAAGCCTACATAAATCCAAGTGTGATGTGTAGATCATAGCAGTGGGAGAACATACTGTATATATACTAGGCACTTCAGACAGCTGTGCTAATAATGCTGTTAGCTTCTGAGATTTTGAAATCCTGATAAGAGAAACAACATTTTTGATAAAAGTAGCTTGCAGATGTGCTTGCCTATGCTTTAAAAATTGAGACTAATGAGTAAAAAAAAAAAAAAAAAAAAAAAAAAAAAAAAAAAAAAAAAAAAAAAAAAAAAAAAAAAAAAAAAAAAAAAAAAAAAAAAAAAAAAAAAAAAAAAAAAAAAAAAAAAAAAAACTCTATAAAATATAGGATTCCTAGGTTATAAAATGCGGAAGCAAACAAAATAAAGACAATTCTGTAAGCTTATGTTCAATTTAGACCAGCAACACCTGTTGGACAAAACCAGATTCTAAATAAATAAATAAATGTGTACAAGTTTTTATTTTTCATTTCTAGTGCACTTCCAAGTTTTTAATGTTCATCCTAACATTGATGTGGTTTAAGACTGAATGTGTAGTTTCAGGGCAATGGTGGCTCAAAGATTTAGGTTTGGTCTCCTGGACTTTGATTAAGCCTAGACTTGAACTAAATTGCAGTGCCAGTAGGGAGACAAACAGGAGCTTCGTTTTAGTCTAGGCTTAGGCTTAAACCAGGTGAGGGACACCAGACCAACCTGGACCAGAAACACCAGCAAGTTCCCACTGTTGGACCTCTGTGTAAGGCCATTAGCCACCTCTGCAACAGGGGTGCTGTACTACCTTTAATTTTTCTTTGCACTGTTTATATGTAAAATGACAATATGGACCATCCTTCACCCTATCGAATGATTTAATCTTCACCAATGCATTTACCATCTAGAGCTTTTATCCTGAGAGGTAGTGCAACAGGTGCCGTGGATGCACCTTCTTCAAATGATATTATATTTTAGGCTTTAGATCAATGTGCACATTGTGCTTCATTTTGTTACAAATTTTCTTTGTTTATATAAACTAAAAGGCAACTGAGCAGAATGAAAGCAAGTGTAGACAGTAGAGGAGGAAATCTAAAAATATATTGGGATGCTACTAATATGTGGTGAAATGCATTCCAGACCACTCCCAGATCACTAACTGGTGAGTGATCATACCACAAGACGCATTTAACTGCTTTCACACCTGTACTTAATGCTGTCCACTTGTTTTCAGATCAAAAAGACCCTTCTGATAAGCTCTCTTCAGCGGCTGTAAAATCCACGCACCCTTAAAGACAAACATATCACCTCTAGCTGAACACAAATTATGCGTTTCAAGAAGGATGAAAGATAAGTATTTAAAACATGCATGGAAAAAGTGAACATTTATTTTGTTCACAAATTATCTTCTTTTGTTATTACCAGATTTTAGAACAAACATGCATTCGTCTGACTCTACTGACCTGCATCACAAAGATGGAGATTGAAAATACATCACATCTGTGCTTTTGCTACTGGAGTGCAGGCCACACTAACATCACTAACTTACCAAATATTTGATTATTAACAAATATTAAAATAACATGTGCAGGCAACTACACAATTATCAGTCCATTCTTCCATCTGAAACTCTCCACTTAACCTCCGTTTCAATGAAGTTGCATATGGAAGACCATAACTGTCTCCTGATGCAGGGGATGAGGATGAGCTAGCGCTCGTACATCTCTTTCAGGACCTTAATGCTCTCGCTGTAGCGTAGCTGGTTCTTATTAGAAGCCTCTTTCCACCTAGATGGAAATATACATTATACCTTATATTAAAATAACCTAATATTTCTTGAAGTTAGTATGAAAACTAGCTACTTGTTAAGCTACTGCTTTCAAAGCTCAAGACTCTTACTTCTGTCTAATTTTCTTCCAGCGTTTCATATGGTTGAACATGAGAGAAGTGGCTCCTGATGCAGTGTCTGTGGACTAAAGAAAAATTTTATTATGTAAGGAATAAAACACAATGGGGCATGCTGTTATAGGAGGGGAAAAAAAACAATCAATGAAGGGGTGGTTGATGTGGCCCAACACAAAGCGGAGGGCTGTTATTGCCACTAAATTGATTATTTTCCCATTACAGCAACAGTGTTTTATTCATTAAAGTACAATGTTATGTAAAGAACAATGAAAACTACACCATATTAATGATTATACCCCTTTCTTTGTTAACAGCAAAGTTTACATGGAGTGTCCACCAAACAAGTCCCTGTGAATTAATTACTATAGAAAACAATGTATTAGAAGGAGTGCATTAAAATAAACATGTGATTTGTCTTGCAGCTGGAACTCCTGTCTGAGCTGCTCTTATTGAAAATTAAGCAACACCCTCTGACCAATCAGAATCGAGAATTCGCACTGGTCATTTATTCATCTGACCCCCTATATCATGTATTTCATAAACTGGCAATGAGAATGAAATGCAATAACATTTAATTTAAATAAAACTAGCAACAAGTAAACAATCAATCAGTGTGGAATGTGGTCTTATGAATAACAAAGTTAAACATAACTTTTCATAACAGGTGCTGAGCCTCGTGACCTCACCTGGCTTATGGTGGGTTTCTCTGTGGGTGGAATCCTTAAGTTGACTGGTTCACCAGACTCATTAACAGGACAAGAACCAGGAGGTGGAAGTCGGTATATATTTTGAACTTTGCCATTCAGCATGTCTGACACCTGAAAGAGACACCAGAAAAAAATCCATTTAGCATTGCATTCCCTCGGAGACAGAGCACTTGTTCATCTGTTCTGTAATTTGGCTGTTAAATAATATATATTTTTAATGACACAGACGTGAGTCAGAATAACTTTCGCTTCTACCTCTGATAAAGTCTATTTTGCCTTTCGCTCGTCATTATTGCTCTGTGAGCTTTGCCTTATATGGAGGTTTGTGGGCGTCACCAAATGCAAATCAGCTGTGTCATGCACACATCTGGTAATTTATGGGTGATTGGCATTCATCAACTTAGGTACGGTAGTATGAAGAAAATCAGCCTCCTGAAACTTTTGTAAATTTGACATCTTTTGTTTGGTTTGGCTTACGCAAACATTTACAAACTACTTTACAAAAAGATTGATGAATGAGTCTCATTGTTGGTAGAACTATCCTACAGAGGAGATTAATGCAGTGTGACGTGGATCTGACCTCCTCCTCTGCCATGCTATGAGGCGGACTGGGCATTGCTCTCTCTCGTACAGTGGGGTTGTTCCTCATCCACGATCTGCAGATGGGGTAGAGTGGAGTGTTGCTACTGAACTGCGCCAAATCCACACTGCGATCGAACAGCTTGATGATGTAGGAGTCTGATGAAAACAATCAGACACACAGGTCAGGCATAAATGCCACATGTTAAGGCTTCAATTATAAAACTATGACGTTACAGACTATGCCAAAATTATTGGTAGCCTTCAGGAGAATTAGCAAGAGGGGGGAAGGGGGGGGGACAGAAAATGAATGGACATATGCAATTAGTGATATTCTGAGCTTAAATATATAAGATGCCGTAATATAAAAGAATGTTTTCGCTAGAGGAAATTTAAGCAGTTTCTCCAACTGCCTAAATAGAAAAAACTATTAATATTAATTAATAATTAAGTTGAGTTTAAACATGAGTTCAGGCTGGAAAAATTAACCCAAAAAATTAGGTAAATAATTAGTTTAAAAAATTAAATAATTAATCATTTACAACATCCCCATGCTGTTATTTCATCAACACAAAAACTGTCATGGTAAATGAAATATAGCTGAATCTGAAAGAGGTTTTGCATCATGCACTACTGAATTCATTTATGTTTTTACTGCTACTTGCAGTTTTAAAAAAAGAACACTTTCCTTAATATATTACATTAATGTGATAACTTTAATTTCAAAAACCCTTTCAGTAGGGAATAACAGATTAATGCATTTAATTGCATTTAAGGATTCTTACTTTGTTTGTGCTGGTTAGTCTCAGATAAGCCGTCCTCCATCTCTTTGCGCTTCTTTCTCCGATGTTGTGCAAAGCGTGAAGATGGCCTGTGGTGCAAAAAAAAAAAAGACAACAACATCTTAAACATTTCCAGTCCCCAATACAATATTCTTACAATGTTTTAGATTTCTTAACACACATGGGCTGTTGCCTACAGCCTCATATTGCTATTTAACATACAGCTTTCCAAGAAAACTTTTTTGCTGTGATCCTAATTCATTTTCACTGGAGGTGCGTTTCTACTTGGTAGAACTCTGGAAGTAAACCATGAATGCCAAACTACACAAACGCACTACAGTTACTCTGTAACTGAGAAAATGCCAAGAGGCATATGATAGCACGGACTGTTTGCAAAAAGCAAAATAAAATGAGGATCTTCTTACCTTTTCCCAAGAGAGGAAGGGGATAAGTCCCTACAAAGAAAAGAAGTCAGAAATAGTACTTGAAAGTTCTACAGATATGACACTTTACTCTTCAGAAGAAACAGAGAATTCTATATAAGGAAGCAAAACTCAGCGTATTCATAGCGTATCATTTAAATAGCTATTTGGAGAAGGCTATTACACACACAGATGTGTACATGTACACAGTAAGAAGAAATGAAAAGGCATCGAGACTGAAATGTTACAGAAGGTTTAATGCAATGTTTCATCCTTTTCCACCAGGGGGTCCTATTAGCACACACTAACCCTTACTGCATGGTAGTCTGATACACTGCATGGCAAGAACACCGTACTGACAGAACTGTACAGACTAGCTGATAGATTAGCTATTAAACATTTATGACGCAGCATTGGTGATGCATATAAAAATGCTCCAACCATCACAAAAGCACACTGAAAGAGACCACTATCCACTGAAAGAGTATAGTTATTACATTCTTGCTTTAACCAAAATTCAGATCATTTATGGCTCTGGGAAAAGATAATTAATATTAACTGAGCAGTGAAAGGAATTAATGTGATTTGCTGAGATGAGGCAATGACATCAGGACATGTTGCATGGTGCCTTCTGGTGCTCTGTTCTGATATCAATCATTCATTAATTTTATTAAAATTATTACAAATAATTCCTTCTTTTTTTTTTATTCACATACACATTGTTTGGGGCTCTATAAACATATAGTTTTTTTTTTTTTTTTT
>CM040988.1:17248548-17288246 GCA_022985145.1 Pangasius djambal
AAACCAGGGGGCATTTTTATGAAGTCAGCCTCTTTTCGAAACCTGATAATAGTAATAATAATAATAATAATAATAATAATAATAATAAAAAAATCACACTAATGAATCATTTCACAATGTTCTATTCAGTTTATGCAGGACACTGGGCTTTCGGTAGATATGGAAGCCAAATAAATATACAGTATAAGATAAAAACTGCAAAGTATGACAATCCTGTGTCCCCTATCTAAGTCAACATCATGAATGATGAGTTAAATACTGCAGTTAGATCTTGATTGTGTTGCTTGTGTAAAAGAAGCAGCAGAAGGACATACTTGCTCATGGAGTCTGCGACCATTTTTCCAGAATCATCCTCATTCTGATCTCTTCGCAGGAAGCAAAAGAAAACAAAGATGATTAGAGATACAGGTACAACAGTCAATTCTAAGAAAAGCACATTTCCTGAGAAACATATGCTGCAGTAATAAGTAATGACATTGCTACAAAAGGTTAAGGGCATCCATTCAATTAAATTTAATTTAAAATTAAATGTATACAAGCCAGAAAATATCATCATATACACTGCTAACATGCAATGAAAACATATCAGTGGAGAACATATTGTATATATTTACTCTATAATATACTTAATATACAGATTATAAATATATTCTCATATTTAATATATTATGGACGAGAGTTCTACATTTGTGCTCTCCAGTAATGTATCATTTGGTTAATCAAATTAGAGAAGTCGACAACATGACACATGGCAAATGAGTATTTATATGTGTGGCAAATGCTTAGAATCACAAAGAGAAAAGATTACATTGATGAACTCTACAAAGGCATCACAAATTATCGAGCGTGTTAGATAAAACTCATGCTGACTGAATGAAAAGTCTATTCCATATCTGCTAATCAGGATTTTGTTCTGGTCATGATGGTGTAGCTTTTTTCCCCATATTAATTTTTATGACAGTTAAAATTGACCTATTTTTGTGCCTCTATGAAATTGTCACAGAGAATGTCCATGCTTGCTTGTTTTCCCCCCAACAATTATTAAAATAGAAAAGTACATTTCCCAACCTTTGACTGAGTAAATATTCTAAGAGCACTGCAATCACCAGATGAGTTTGATCGCACCCTGCCAGGCGTCTCACTCAGTCAGCACGTCGCCTCCTCGTGACCTGTGAACGATCCACTCTGTAGCTCATTCTGAGCTCATTCTAGTCGTGGTGCGCTGTTACTCTCAAACTGACCTCTCGCTGTCACTTTTCTCCACCAGACCTTGCAGCACTGCATCAAGGCGACTTCGGGCAACAGCACCCTCGGTATCTTCGACAGAAACCCGTATACAACAGACGTGTTAACGTGTCGTTGAGGACAAATAAAAACATACACAGCAGAAGTCTTACACACAATATATTAAACACTTAAGAAAGAGACGTTTGGTCATGTCTTACCTGGTTTCTCCATTTTAACTTTCATGTGAAGCATTTTGATTGCAGACTTGTCCTCATTCAACAAATACTGACCTCTGCAATTCCATTAGTCAATCCTGCTTAAGAAGATAAATAAATAAAACCCGTCACAGTGGTCAAACAGAAATATGGATTAACTCTAGTGTATTAAAATGTTAAATACACAGATCTTTCTAACCACATTTACAGGATTTACACTGTATGTTGCATCTTCAGTTTGGATGAACAATATGTTTATAAGACTGCAGTGATACTCTATGACAAACATCCTCATGAATAATATTCCTGCTACTGGGTAAAAATATTACACTATATGAATTACATCTGGCAGATGTCACTCATAACTCTCCTAGTCACATCATATGATATAAATGTGCATAAATATTTGGAAAATTACATTAATTTTAGCATTCTCTTCTCTGGATCAACACAGCCGGCCATATAGTTTATATTCCAGACGTTAATAATGCAACTGATTAACAAACTTTACCGATTAACAGACTGAATTAAAGCTTGCTAGTTAAGTAACAGCGTTGAAGCTGGTTAGTGATTAGTTTGTTGGAACTTTAACTCACGATATTTAACTGGCGAGTAATAAACTTCCTTTACAGGCTACACAATCCAGTTGTCATCACGACTACGTAACTAACTGGCTGGTTAAACTATTCTGTCCATGCTATAATGAGCGTAAATGATTTAAACACATTACAAAAACGTACATAAGCCTATCCGAATGAGTAATAAAACAGCTGACTAGCTTATACACCCAAACATAACCTGCTAGCTAGCAGCTAACCTAATCAGTTGATGTTCGCTAGGTAGCGAGCTAGCTATATTAAATTATATAGTCATACCAACACATTCGCTCAATTTTCATTGAATGCATCAGTAACTTAAACTTTACAGGATGTACATTATCGAATAATAAATGATTAAAGTCACTTACATTATCTAACAAAATAACAGACAGCCAAAGACTTTAGCATTTAGCTCTGTCGGCTATAATCTATTTTCTGTTCACTTGACTTTCCTCTTCCGCGCGCAACTGAATTTCCTTTTCCTCATTGGTCAGGGTTGTTAACCGTCCTTTAATCTTATTGGGTAAAATATCTGTCCGTCATCCGCTGCAACACCTGATTGGTTGCTAGAGGGCCACTTATACGGTGTAAACAGATTTCAAGTTGCAGGAAAAGGTTAGCAATTTTTTGTGGAAGACTCATTTTATTTAACTTGACTTGAATAAATGTACAGATAGAGTCAGTACTATCTCTGATATATGATATTTAGTTATACTTTAATTTATATTTGTGCATTTTCTCTTCGGACTTGCTAGCTCGTCGCTTTTGACTGCCTAGTAACACACTAGGTACCTGTATATTAACATGAGACAGTGTTTACCTTCAGCTAAAGTAGGCAGAATGTAGTGAAGTGAAATTCATGGGCATAGAATTATTAGTAATTCGCTATTAAACTCCTACTCAATTGCATAATAGTTAACAGTAATAATGGTTTATTTCAACTTCTTCAATGTAGATGCTTTTACACATACAGAAGGCCTAAGAAGTTAACTCATGGTGTGAAATTCTTAACCCTGGATCATGAAATCAAGGTGAGATGCAACTAAAGCTCTATTTAATACCAGTGACTTGGGGATAAATGTCAAGATGTTTTAAAATCTACTGATTTATAACCTAAAGTCTTGTTTTAGTGAGTCTGTTTTCACCAAAAAGAATCCCTTTCCTCCTGAACCCCATCGAGCTAAAAGCCATTACAGTCCATCTAGAGCAAAGAAGATCCCCAAACAGCAGAAAAAGCTGGTGAGAGAACTCATTTGAGAAAAGAGAAAGCGAAATCGGAAATGATTGGCAGTCACCGAGGTCAAAATGATAATCCGATGTGTTCTTCGTGCTGTGTCCAGGCACTGAGCCCTGTCCGGTTTACACAGTCAGCCAGTCCTCCAGAGTCTCCTCCTCACACTGCGTCTCTCAGCCCAGAGGACCAGCGCTTCCCTGAAGGCTCGCACGGTGTCCTTCTCTGTCCTCCTCCGTCTTTAAAGGGTCAGCAGAACTTCTCAGAATCCTGGCTCTCTACCGATCAGAGTTCTTCTCCTAGCAGCGCTGATGTTCAACATCCACAACACACAGTGACCAGTCGTACGCAGGAGCCTTCCGTGCTGGCAAAGTATGAGATATAATGGGAAAACCCTGTATTACGAATTTGAATGATGAATTAGTGCCAACCAGGGGCATTATTTAAGACATTTGAATTCTAGAAAGTGTATCAGGTTTTGTATAGTATTGTTTGTCTTTTTACATTTTCATACATGACCCTGGATTTTTAATAGAACAATATTGTCGTTTATATCAGTAACCAAACTATTGTGCTTAATAACACAGGCATGTAATGCAACATTTAACATTTTAAAGTTAAATAAAATCTTTGAGATGAGTTAAGCGATTTCTGCTTTAGAAGATCTATTTTGAAGAAACTAATTTGTTTGAAAATCTCTCCTAGGTACATTGAGCGTTTCCGTTATGGAAGGCCACAAAGTCGTGGAGAAAGACAGAAGGTGGCAGCTGATGGAGCAGATGATCAGCCATTTTGGTGGATGAATCCTTCACAGCCATCCAGCTCTACTCCAACTCAGACATCTAAGGAATGCTTTAGAGGTGTGTTACAGTGAATAGCACTGGTTAATCCCAAACAAACTAGTCCAAACAACATGCAAATGTCATTTCCGTACAATTTTTCACAGGTTTTTTTTTTTTGTTTGTTTTTTTTTTGGACAGTTTAATCGTGTAAATCCATGCCTTTTTGGCTATAATGCTTACCTTATATTGTGCTCTCTAGTCCACTTATGCAGAAGTCTTTTGTCTTTATAAAGCGTATGCAAAAAATGTAAAAGGTACCACAATAAAGAAGAACCAAAATCCATTCTGAGGCAGCACGTTTCAAAGATATTTTAATATTTAACAGCTAAAAACTGTTGGATATGGATCTGAGTTGGTTTGCTGGATTTCTTTACTGTTTTCACAGGATCGTTTGAGTGTAGAAATGACGAGACAGGCAGCGTGCAAGACCTGCTCAGACATCAAGCAGACGCTTCGCTTTCTCCCAGCAGAGGCCTGCTTGACCTGAGTGCGCTTGTAAGATCTTTACAGAATCTTTCGGATTATTAATGGTTGTGTAGTAATAAGTGGTGGACATTTTAAAATCATTTTGTATTTGAGTACTTGAATGCAAAGAGTAATTAATTACTAGATATTTCAAATAAACAATGTCTTAAAAGTTGTGTTACGACTCTCTTTTAGGCTAAATGTCAAAAAGGGAATCATTAGAAGCACTGCTGAGCTTCTAATGTTATACAACCACAAACATTAACAGTAACACTACGCTATGGATTTATAACTTTGTACAATTTAAGTTTTTACATTTTCACTTTGTTAAAGAAAATTAAGAGGCAGTGTCATCATTGTATATTAAATGTAATATTTCAGATTTGTTTTTATTAATTTGACCAGAGCGTTGTTTGTTTTTGGTCACTGATAATTGATAATGATAATGAAAAAAAACCTACAACCTCTACATAAAAAATTCAAAACAGTCTTAATGCTTTCATCAGTGAAGCCTGAATTAATTATGGCTTCCTATTAACTGTGTGCTCACTCCATAGCGTATAACATGACGGCAGTCTAGAACCTACACAGTGCACAATCTGTCCAACAGAACGCTATTGAGATTCACAGATATTGCGTCGCTTAGCAACAGCATCTCTGGTCATGCACACTATTAAATTTGTTGTATTTTAGCAGCTTGCATTCAGCATTCTGTCTGTTTTCATTAAGATTAAAGAATTGGTATTGTTTTGAATAGCTCATTGCTATTATCACAGGTTAACAGCTTGATGTCTCTTGCTCAGCAGTTCACTCTGTGAGGTAGACATGCAACAGCACCGTGCCATGGATCCACATTTTAATTGAAAATATTCTGTAAATTTCAAGTTTTAGTTTGCTGATTGATTAGATAGTTCAGCAAGTGCTGCTTAATCGACTGGTGATGCCTATTAATAATAATAATAATAGCAAGCATGTCTAAATCTTTCACTACAGCATACAGTTTTTATTATGTGCACTTCTGTTCATTTTCAGCTGCTTGCTTATAAACACAAACATTTCTGCAGACTGCAGTTAAATAACAGTACAGTTATCGTACTAAAGATTTTAACATTCATGGTGTTGACACGCTAGAGTTTTTGTGGGGGGTTTTCCCGCTCTGCCTGCTTGGATTTTCTTGTCAGCAATGTTGGCACCTCAGTAGGTGTGTCTCTGAAGTTAGAGATGCTCTTTAGTCTGTATATTTAAAGCCTTTTTAGTTATCATCTATTGTATATTCTATATTCTGTATTTGGCACTTTATTTGATTTGCATTTGACTTTGTTTTGTCTTTTAATATTAAAGGTTTTCACACATGTTTCGATGAGACTGGTGGTTAAATGTTGCCTCTTAGTGGTCCTAAACTGAAACACATCTGCCTTACATGTCCTTTGTTTGTAGGACCTAAAACGGTTTGGCACCTGCAGTGTTTAAAATTCAGTTCTCTGTGGTTTATCAGTTAAATGCCTTGGCATTAAAGGAAGGGGAGCTTCTCTCCTCAGCTTGCTGCACTCGCACCTCCTGTTGTCGTTGTTCAGTGTCATGTTGTATATTTATGAATTCTTCATAGACAGCACTGAGTTGTGCAGCCAGTTGTGCAATTTAGGATTGCTGTTCTAGCACATTGGTGGTTGTTTTGTTTGAGAAAGTGGAGCTAACCTTTGTGACTTTAAAACATTATTTTTGGAGGTCAAAATGCGTGCAGAATGATCTGGTCTTGGAACAGCCTCATAAAGAGAGATTGTTTTTAATCTGAAATGCCAGTATTAAAAATGTTGCATTGAGCTACGTTTTAGCACTGAAGGGTTTCAGTGTTTATGAAGTTTCTATCCCAGTCACTTGTCCCCCAAGCAGCAAACTATAAGGTATCAAAGCCTGATACCTTGTGCAGGCAAAGTGCAGCAAAGCATGCAGG
The DNA here is from genome assembly GCA_022985145.1 of Pangasius djambal. Classification (NCBI taxonomy): domain Eukaryota; kingdom Metazoa; phylum Chordata; class Actinopteri; order Siluriformes; family Pangasiidae; genus Pangasius; species Pangasius djambal. The sequence goes on from CM040988.1 coordinate 17,255,079, forward strand.
CAGAAGACTTAAAATAAATCATGTGCGTGGCAGTAGCGAGATAAATACATGCTTACAAGGCTTCTACAAATATAAACTCGAATGTTGTGCTTGCTGTGTTCCAGGCCTTATCTGATTCCTCACACTGTGAGCAAGGAGAGCCAGAAATCCTTCAGCTTCAGGAGAGAGCCAGAAGACTTCTGCAGAGGAGGTACCATACAATGCACGGACTGCGTTCTCTTACTGACTCAACACACCAGCCTCCAGCATACAGAGTTGTTGTAAATGAGCAGAATCACATAAATCATCAATTAGTTCACTTTTTAACAGGGTAAAAAATAAATGAATAAATAAATAAAATAATATCAAGGCCACTGTTTAATGGTTAATATTTGGTATGAGAGGTATCTGTTATTTATCTATAGAAATTATATAAAATCCAAACATGTTTAAATATTGAAGATTTTAGATAAATCTGTGTTGGATTGATGAATAATTATGACTGACAGAAATGTGACCGAAAGCACAATGTAGCCTGCATGTATGAAATATTTATTTTTTGGTTCGGTTTCTACCGTGACTCTGGATATTAAAAAGAGTAAGATGATATGTGTATGGTGTTTTTCAGTGAGCACTCACTGAGCAGTGGCTCCAGCGGTGTACCCATCAGCTCTGAAGGCCTGGGCTGCTCTGATTTCTCCTCTCCTGTTAGTGTTGATGAGCCGATCCGAAAGCCCACAGTTCCCAGCTTGATAGATACAGCCAACTGTAAGTACATGCCACATAGCAACACTGATTATCCGCACACGCTTTATTCAAAGTGTTCACTGCGTGGTTCTTAGTTTCTTACTTAATAACAGTTGCCTTGGTGAAATTATTCTAATTTGCTTTGAGATATTTAAGTATTGCACAAACTGTGGAGGTGATTTTGTGCCAAGCTTGTAAATATAAATAATAAATAAATCCTTTTGGGTGAATTAAAATCCCACAAAAAAATGAGTTGTATGTAGATTTTCTGATGTTTAATGTAGGGACTTCTTAAAATAATCAAGTTTCACTTAATTCTTTTTTACATTTTAACATCTATTTTTAGATTTTGATACTAAATACATTGTTATATCATTTCATACTGTAAGTACTTTTAGCACAGAGTCAAGGACTACTGCCTCTACTTACAATGCATAATGTCCATTAAAGTGCATTTTTAATCTTAGCTCGCCTCACTATATTCATTCTGTGCTTCCACTAGTGATAACACTCAGAGGTCCACTTCCTTCTGCCACTGCTCCAGGCCCTGCAGGGTCACGGCCTCGGCCCGAGGATGACATCCTGTTTCAGTGGCGCCTGAGGAGGAAAATGGAGCAGGCGAGACAATGGAGTCACACCTCATCCCATAGTTCAGCTCTTCGTCAGCCCTTACTGAGCAGACTGGCACTCAGTAGAGTAAATAAACAAAGACAAATTCATTTATGATATTAAAACCGTTCTGTCCTTGCTACAATAGCTGTTTTTTTTTTTCCCCCTCAAAAGACACAGCCTGGACTCTCTTTTACATCTGCACCCATACAGGCGACTGGCAGCGTAAGCACCCCCGCCTCCTGTCCAGTCCCTGAGCCAATGCCATCCTCCTCCACCCAAGTCCACCCTGCATCCAGCATCCACACCAAGGTTGAGTCCATCACTCAGAGCCACTTGGTTTCAGTTCCTCCCTGTGACCGAGAGAAGGGCACTAAACAGCCTCAGCCAGCTCATTCCTTCCCTCAGCCCTGTCTCAGAGAACAGGTCTGCTCTTCAGAGAGCTCAGGAGAGCTGTGCAGTAAGAAGCAGTATTCTTCATCTCCATCTCCACAAGCTGCTGAGATCTCAGAGGGAGATGGCTGTCAGGGAAGAGGGGGCATGCAGAGCAGTGGCAGAGTGGACAGGGAACGGAGCAAGGAAAAAAAATCAGTGCCATTTACCCGAAAGAAGAAATTAGACAGGTACACGTCCCGGTTTATTTGTGTTTCTTTTCTTTTTTTTTTTTCAGCTTTTGTTTTTAATGAAGGTGCACTTCCAGTTATGGGATGGACAATATGACAAAAAAACATTACAATATCATGTCACAATATTTGAAGACACTTCTACTATACACAGTAGGGGTCATGATATACGTATACGTTTGCTGACAAACTGCCAGCAAACAGCAGAAAACACATTTAAAATAAAGCTTTAAAATTAGTTTAATACTTAAGTGTTATTTAATACATTAAATAATACTTTTATTTAATGTATAAGAAACTAAAACAACACTGAAAATTTCTTTAAAAAAACAAATGAAACATTTAAATGTCTAAAAATGAACATTTTACCATTTTAAGGAATCAAAGCAGTAGAAAATGTTAATATCAAATAATGCGCTTACAGAGTTTTTATTTAGTTATAAAAAGATACTTTGTTACCCATAATATCTTGGAAACCTGGAAATTTATAAATGGTTCTCTAGTTGTTGAAATCATCTAGAAAATAAGAATATTATTTTCTTATTGCATACAGTATCTTAAGACATTGTGCTTTTAAGCCACTGCTATGGCTTATTTTAGCTTATTTCTGTCCATATTTGGATTTTCATTGGGCTTAGATATTAACTATTTATACTGTTTGTATACAGTTTCAGATATTTTTTAATAATTATTGAAATCTGAACTTGTTACCATATGGCACTCTGCTCTTTTTCTTCTGTGGGAGCTGTACAAGATATCAGGGTGGGGGTGGGGTTGCTCAAGACACCTTACACTGAGCCAGATTACTAGTTCCCAATCACTTATAGTGATAGCCATCACCCAGCCACCCACAGTAATGCTGTGGTATGAGAGGAATAAAAACACTCTTTATTGCATGCTGTTATTGGGAAATAATCGACTTCAGGGTGGTAAATTTAACACCGCTTGACACCAACCCGTCGTTGATTACTTTTATATAACAGCACACCCTGTTTTATTTCCATACGTTTAATATTTCTATAAGGTTAATGATGAAATAAAAATTGGCTGAGGGTGCTTGTATCTTTGCCTTTTAAGAGTGTAGGCAGATTCGACTTCCATGAGCAACAGCTGTCTCGAATATAAAATAACAGGAAGAATAATCTGGAAAATGATTTCCTTAGAAGAGTGGGAGACCTAAATTCTGATGTACACTCCTAGGACATCTACACAAGTGTATGAGAAAAGGCATTTCTGCTAGTCTCAGTATATGAGTATGAATATGTAGCCTGCATGTAGCAAATGTGCTTTCTATCAGTTCTGGTCGTACTGCACAGGCTGATGTGGAGAGTTTTGTTTCTGCAGGCATGTGGTGGACGGAGATGTGGTTGAGAGGAATCGGCACACTGTCAAGGCCAGAGACAGGCACACAAGGGGTCAAGAAAAGGTTCGCTCTAAAAACAAAGAGAATTCAAGGCACAGGGAGAATCCGAGTTCAACACGAGGTGTTCATCCACAGGATTCACCATCACCGATACACAACACTCTCGGCCAGGTCAGTGTCTTCACTTCATCATTACAGGGCTAATGGACATTTTTATATTTTTACACGCTTATGTATCTGAGCAAGGAAGGTCCAAATAACTCTACTCATAGGACCTGAAAAATGGTAGGCATTTTGAGCATGTTCTGTATATATAACCATTTGTTTTGCCAGTTTTTTTCTTCTGTGATGCAGGACTTATGGGGCACACATGTGGTACCAGCAATAACAGTGTATAATAGAATACTGCTTTGCAATATTGATTTTCCATTTTGATGTGTTTTAGAAAACTCAGAGTTGTTGTATTTTTTTACATTAGAATATTATCCTTGAATTTCTCTGTAATTTCCCATTTGTCATCAGTTTTTTTTTTTTGTTTTTATCTCACATTGCCCTACAAGGTTGTTTCCGAGGTGTTGTTTCCCGGTGCTGATTCGCCAGTCCAGCCTAGAACCCCACACTCCTCTACCTCTCCCATATACACCCCTCCAGCACCTCCTCATTCCCCTGCACCTCCCCCTCAACACTCATCCCAACCAAGTGAGGTCATAGGTCAGCTGATGCAGGAGGCAGAAGGTGAGAGAGTTACGATCATGAACCCTCGGCTCCTCTTAGTTTCCTGACGTGATGTGTGTAAGGTCAACAGTGAACGCAGTTTAACCGTTTTAGCCTCCACCTGTTACAGCGGACAGCACCGTTCTATAAATAACTGTTTGGCAATGTACCTTTAGCTGTTATTGTGCTGCTGTGGTAGACATGCACATACTCTAGTACTTAGCACAATATATAGATTATACTACTTCATAAATGGCCCCATGGAATAAAAATTATTACAACTTGTAAACAAACTTACTCATTATAGACACAATATCAAGTCTAAAAATAATAATAGGAAGTGAAACACACAAAATAAGATCCTAAAAGGCAAAAGCACAATAATGCAGATGGAAATAATTAAGTAAGATAGAAAGCAAGCTGACGTTCATTTATTCATCTTCAGTAACAGGATCTGGAGCTTATTCCAGGAACCCTGGGTGTGAGGACACTCTGAATGAGACACCAGTCCATCACACATTCACACCAAGAGGCAGTTTAGAGTCGTAAATCCACCTACTGACATGTTTTTGGGAGATGGGAGGAAACCAGAGAACCCAGACGAAACCCACACAAACACAGGGGCAACATGTGTAACTCTACACAGGCAGTAACCTGAGCTCAGGATCGAACTGGGAACTCTGGAGCTGTGAGGCAGCAACACTACTCACTGCACCTCCATTCTGCCACGATGTTTTAAGTGGTTTTAAGTTATACGGAGGAAATTAAAGGAATAATGTTCTAAAGTTTTAGAACCCACACAATAACACAATTTTACAACTATGGGGTTATCAGGGGTTTAACTTTATTTGATTTTAAAATCTCTCTTCAGGATCTCTTCAGGTAAATAAATGCATTTTTTAATAAAAATGAATCTTTTATACATGCATAAAATGTTTACTTCAAATCTCAAAGTCTCACTATAATACGGGTATTAAAAAAGCAACCTCCATTTTAGATCAGAGGTTACTACACACACGACAAAATGTTAACAGCGCTGGTTATCTCTGAGCTTCTTGTCCCAAATTTTGTTTCCTAATACAGACTCGGATGGACTGGAATTTGAAGACGATCCCTTGCTCTTAGTTCTTCGGCAGCAGAGAAAGTGGGTGAAAGAGCAGCTCTGGTGAGAAAATACTTTATACCTTATTTGGTAATGAATACATTTCTAAACTTTGTGCTAGATCTAGGCTTCTATGCCGCCTAAGATAAAGTTCTATGGTTATGTAAATGGTTATGTTATGTAATGGTTATGGTTATGTTTCTTTCCCCAGTGAGGTTGACATGATGCTGGATAAATGCCATGAAGACTGATCTACTGTGAACAAGAACGATGCACTTCAGCACACAATCATGTTTATTACTGCAAGTCAATACACTGTGTATTTATTTTCTGTCTTCAAATGGATATGAATGTGTTTACACTGTAAATAAACCATTTAGGAAAAATATTTATTTGAAGACTTCATGATAATGCAGCAGTTATATTAGTGCATAGAATATCATAGCTCATACTTTACACTTACAAAACAAACAGTTATTAAGGAATATGTACAGTCATGAACTCGACAATAACAATTTGGTTACTTATGAGACTAAGAAGTCCATCAATATCTGATATGTGCAACTGTTATCAGACAGCAATCTTAGAATGTTTAGAACGTGACGGATTCTGAATTCGGATCAGGTTTCTTCGGTATGCCTAGAAGCCTAACATTATTAAAATGCTAAACAAAAGGGATTAATGATGTGTTCTTTGGCTTGGTATCAAGTACGCTTGGAATTGGCATTTGGAAATAGTGCCCGCTAGCTTTCATGCAAGAGGAAGGTTGGTCTGTTTCTCCTGATGCTCATCCTTTTGAGAGTGATAGAAATACATCTTGGGGCAGAATTACATAAATATTAGAAGGTCCGTCCGTTGACTTGTCTCCCTGTCAACATCCGTGTAGTGTCTTTACACTCCTGGTCCCGAGTGTGTAGGCGATTCGGCATTTTCGACCTTCAGCAAAGGGGCAGAAATAACAAGCATTCCCTCTGGCGACACTGCACACTCCAGTTTCATGGCGTCCACTTCGTTTGGAATGCGGTACCTTCGGTTAAACTGCCGGGTCACTAATCCAGATCCATCCTACAGCCAAGTCAGTTTACACCACATGTTTAACCAAGGTAAGGATTAGCTTTCTAAGGCATGCACAAGTGTAAAGATGAACGATCAAGTCAGCCGGTTATGAGTGTTAGAACTGACCTTTCTCTGTTCGTGTTTTCCCTCTACCACGACATAGTCGCCTGTGACTTTGACCATCAGCTCCTCAGGACTGAAGTGTTTCACATCAAGTTGCACAGTAAATCCATTTTGGTCACACACAACCTGCATATAAAGGTGTGATGAACTTCCTGGGCTGCATTATGATGTGCATCATCATATGATGAAATATTGCTTTAATTAGTTGAAAGTTGACATTTGGAAGTGCTTGGGACAGACGCGCTGGGACGCTTACAGAGTTCATGAGTAAGATCACACACAGGTTATAGAATGGTTTTCTGATGTTGCCCATGACATTGCAGTTTTTGCTCTGCATACATTTTAAACTTTAACTTTAAGGCTTGATAAGGTCAGATGTCCCAAACACTCTCAAAATAAAAAAGGCGATAGTTAATGGTTCTAGCTTTCTAAAGGGGTATTACTTGGATACAACATCAGAGGGACAAAACCAAAAACGGTAGGTTAAAAATAGTAGCCTACATCACTGAATGTTTCCAAACATCTCATACTAAGCTCTACCCTTTAAAAGCTTTACTCTAAAACTAATTATGGTCCATTTGAACTATATCATGCAAAGGATACTAATGGTACAAAAGGTGTACCCTTCGTAGTACCATCGTAAAGAAAGGTACTTTGTACTTTACTAAATAGTAGCTTTCTACACCATTTGTACCCTTAGTATCCTTTATATGATATAGATCAAATGGACCATAATTAGTTTTACAGTAAAGCTTTTAAAGGTACACTATATAAAGCTTTCTAGGTTTAAAAAATAAGTAAATAAAGGAACAACAGGTGTACCTTACAGAAACAAAGACAGGTATAATTTAGTGCCCTTTTTCCTAAGTATGCTGTTAAAAAAAAAAAAAAAAAGGTTCTTCATGGTTTCTTTGGCTTAGTGCTTATTCTTAAAAGGGTTTTACCCCTGCTGAAAAAAACAGAGACCTTCATAGAATTTGTAATGGTTATAATGGGAATTGTACAGGTCTTAATAGAAACGCTAATGGTCCCTGTGCATCTCTACTGGCAATTTATTGCCTTCTATTGGGAATTTTATGTCTAGTGGATACCATTAAGGACCAGCAATGGTTTTAATGGTTAGCTGATGGTTTGTAATGGTATTTGTAGTGGAAACCATTAGAATTCTGTGATGGTTTCTATTGTTTTTTTTGCTTCAGCAGGGATATGTGAAGTGAAAGGGAAACATGTAACATGTAAATGTTCCCCTGAGGCATAAAGTGTCAACACTTTAACACTTAATCCTAGTGTGTAACAGTAGGATGGTGCTACTTTTTTTTTCTGACAGTATACAAACTGAAGAAACGTTTTAATGGATTGGTTTCAGCCTACAAGGCGTGTTTTTAGCACAGTCCATGCTCAGATTGATTCTGACCGTGTGGAAATGTTTTAAAAGCTTTATGAAGTGAGAGGTTTGTCGCACCTGTGCGGCTCCTGTGTGCTCTTTAACCGGGATCAGCAGCTCGGATGGGGTCCATGCGTAAGATCCCACAGTGCCCCCGAGGCGAGGCAGCAGGGGAGGCAGAACTCTTTCCCAGGGGATCCCGCTCACAGGTAGGGTGGGAGGCAGGTCGAAATCCATCCTTCAACAGGCAAAAAAAAAAAAAAAGAAAGAGAAAATGTGAAGAGGAGAAATGCTTGCTCCGCGCAGAGCTCGTTGATGAAAGCGCACTGGTTATTGCGCACGGTAAAAATGAGTCTCCTCCTGATTTAAATAGCTCTCCACCCCTCACCACCTTCACAAATATGTCTCCCGGAAACAGTTTCATATTCATATTCAACAAGAGTCATCCTGAGTCCTTTTTTATCATGGATCGATGTATGATAGAGTCATGTGTCGTTCCCATTCAGCATGCAGGCACATACCTGTGGAATATGACTGGTCTTCTGTGATATTATTATTATTATTATTATTATTATTATTATTATTATTATTATTATTATTATTATTATGGGTACTGGAGAGACAGAGTTTACTCCTCTCTCTCTTCTCCCCTCTGCAGCTCTCCCACATGGAGCTTTTGCAGCCCTTTATGTAGCCTGTGATGTGTCTTGTGATAATTGTGTAAGCAGATTGATTTGGTAACAGGTTTAGGCTTTATCCTGGATATTAAGCATTCCCAAGATTTTTAAAAGGACATATTTCTGAAGGATATACAGCTTATGTATTTATCTCTATGTAGCCTACTTAGAGCTAGAAAGAAATGAAGGAAATGTGCTCATGTCAAAATCAAATATATGTAAATCCAGTGCGCGCTCAGACTTCAGAAACGGATCTTTTAGTTTAATCCTCCATTTAAAAAAAAAAAAGCAGAGAGTGTTTATGACTTTGATTCATATCCTGACTTTTTATGTAGACCTATAAGATAAATCAGTAATCCACCAGAAGATACACTACATGTCCAAAAGTTTATGGACACCTGACTTACAGGTGAATGTGGTTCTTGCACGAACTGTTGCCAAAAAGTTGGAAGCACACAGTTGTATAGGATGTCTTTGTATGCTGTAGGATTAGTTTCCCTTCACCGGAACTAAGAGGCCCAAACCTGTTCCAGCATGAAGACATGGTGTGGAAGAAATTGAGTGTCCTGCACAGAGCTCTGACCTCAACCCCACTGAACACCTTTGAGATGAACTGGAACATCAGTGTCTGACCTCACTAATGCTCTTGTGGCTGAATGAACACAAATCTCCACAGCCATGCTCCAAAATCTAGTTGAAACCCTTCCCAGAAGAGTGGGGCTTATTATAACAGGGACGGGAGACTAAATCTGGAATGGGATGTTCAACAAGCACATATGAGTGTAATGGTCAGGGGTCCAAATACCTTTGGCCATGTAGTGTAAACTGTTGTGCTTTATGAGGTACACCTGAAAGAAAGAAACACCTAGCCTTAACGTAAATAAACTATTTTACAGCATGTCCCAAAGAACTTTATTCCTCTTATACCATATCAGTTTGCCAACAATAACAATATTTAATTTATTTTTTTTTAAAATGACACATTGTGCTTTTTAACCGTTTATTGCTTACAGTCCATTTCATGTCGTTTTTTTTCAATCTTTGAGTTAATAAGACAAATATATGCATGTTACTGATAACCTGGAAAGTGTAACTCCTCTGACCTGTAATGGAAAACCTACTGACTGGTGCAAAGTGCTGACACTTTGACACATTTGTATGTACTTCCCTGTGCACTATGCAGTCCTTTTAACATATATTAGAAGTGTGCAGGTGCGTATTAGAACGAGGGCATTAATATTAACCCCATGTTTGGAATTGCAACCAGAACTACTGTCAGAGCTGTTAAAGAAAATTAATCAACACCTTATGAACAATTGGATTCAAGAATTCAACAGTGTTGTTTTAGAACTACATTTAATGGCCCAATTAGGTATCTACCACAGCCGTATCACTGGAAACAGAACATCACTGATGATATATTATAATAATATTACATGATATTGTTTGGGTGGTGGACAATAGCAACAGATGGGCTAATGTCAGTAATGTATACATACAAAGCGGAAATATGTACATAGTAGATGCACCCAGTGAAATGGCCACTTGATGACACCTCAGTGCTGTTGTCAGAAGTTATTACCTCCTTGAAGGGCCTGTTTCTGGTTATTATACCAATGGCCTAAAGAGTTTTCCATTATAGATCATGCAATAGCTGTCTATTGTCCTGAAGCAGATAATGAAATAACAAAAAACCAATCAATTAGTCCAACACCAGGGAAAAATCTGGTCCTGGGAGAAAACCAGGTTTGCGTCATCAAAGTTATGGACTTTTCAGGAGGAATTAGTTTGTTGGCGCAGGATTGATTGCACACCTGTGGAGAGTGACAACAGGCCACTTTGCCATTGTGGACTGTAGCTCTGGACTATAAATAAGCTAGAAGCGTTGGTAACAGCTCAGTGTGGCTGTTCCGCAAGTTCATAACCTCCTACATGGACAAGCACATGTGACCAGGACAAAGTCCCCATCCGTTCTACCTCTTTTGGTCTTCCATGATATGTGAAACCACCCAAGATTCCTGACAGCGCACACATTTCTAGATCTGTAACTTTCCGCTGCTGGGTGCTGGTTATGTAATCACTGGTACATTGCCTGAAGTTAAGGACATCTTCCTGGGCCAATAAAACCATACGCTGTAAACGGATCTGGAAGCAACTCGTGCTATGACATTTGAAAGCATATTTAAAGTGAAGTGAAGTGACTTGTGGCTACCTTTTAACTACCTGTAGGGGGTAGAGGAACATCGAGGTTGTAATAATATTGCCTAACCCATGTCTGCAATCCTGGTTGTATTTTTGCTACGAAGTAGACTTGGTTAGGACAAGAATTTATTCCGGTCTCATAACATTGCAGCTCTATTATTGGAAATTCAGGTAAATGGTTTTATAGAGACACAAGAAGATAAGTTTAATCAATAACAATGGCTTTCACAGCCATGGCCAGTAAACAAACTCTGTGGTCCACTGAGAGAGTCAAACATGTTTCAAGGTCTCGATTCGGTTTTGGCCAGCCTTCTGAGAAAAGAATGAAAGTAAATACATTGACATTATCACATCGTACTCTGAACATCAAGAGCGTCCCAAGTATAAACTGTACTGACTCTATTCACGAACATGAACACTACGAACTGTCACGTAATGATTACTTGCTGGTCATATTATGGAAAAACGCAGTTCAGATGCCTGACTGCAGAACTCATCAATCTTTTTTTTATTTGTAAGGATGCCAAGTACTGATGCGGGGAACCGTATTTTGCCTGCCGTCAACACTCTGACTACAAGCTACTAAAAACAGCATCCAGTGAGATCCCGGCAGCAAGGGGGCTTAGAATTTGCCCGAACGTGAGATTGGGTTTCATAATAGGCGCCAGTTAAGAGTTACACATCACTGAGGCTTCGTTTGTGGATATTAGAGAGTCTGGTATGTCAGTCCTGTTGCTGGGATTAGAAGATTAGAAGATTATGATCATCTATGTAAATGAGGAAAGTGTGTACAACTGGTGTATGCCACTCATTTCTTATCACATTGCTCAGACTCGCTCTCATTCTGTCACGTTTCATTCTTTCACTTTCACAACAAGTCAAAATAATATGACATATCTTTATCACACTGTTTAAGAGATTTAAAAAAGAAAAATCCAGAAGCCCTCCAGAGGAAATAACGTGCAGACAGTGTCTCTTTATGGTGTGCCAAGAGGGATGGTGAAGGAGAGATAGTCAGCCACCTCGCCCCACTGTGCGCGGAAATGCTGGAAAATGGTGATCCACGTCGTGAGCACGGCCACCCACAGCAGCAACCCCAGCGCTGACCGTTTCACATCTGTACACAGAACATGTTAGTTACACACTCGCACTTTACGCACAAACATGGACAGGTTCAACAAAACATCTCATCACAACAAGTACAGGATGCTTTACAGTATGGGATGCGCAAGTCTGCGATCATGTACTAAGGAAGCTTTTTAATCAAAGAGTGTAGTATTTAAATATGGAAGTAAGTTCAGAAACTACATTTTATTAGCACTGCTATACAATTAATCACATTTTTAATCATGAGCACTTCTATTGTTTTCTCTTTTTTGACTGCGTTGCCAGTAACAAATTAAAACAGAGCCTGTATAAACAGGCTCTATATAAATGGAACATTTTTTTTTTATTTACTTATTCATATATTTTTAAACCAACTCTTAATAATTCTGTTACTACAGAAACAACATCTGCAACACAGTCTTGCATTATAATAGCTGTAGTTTATGAAGAATCAGCAGACAGGCTTGTGGCTTTGTGAATGTATCATCATCTCTAAGAAGTGGGAAGAGCTGCTTGATGTCTTACTCACAGATTTTGATCTGTGGTTGTTCTGTGTAGGCAGGTTTTACAAAAGCCTCTTTAAAAAACCACACAACGTTCACCAGCCAGAGGAAAGGGAGGAAGGCAAAGCCACCTAGATCAGATATAAATCAAAAAGAAAATAAAGATATACCCAACTTATACGTATTTCTAAATTCTTTTTTTTTTTTTAACTATAATATTTGTTAAAACAGCAAACTATTTTTTTGGCATGAAGGACTATATTGCTTCACCCACACATTTCTAATGTACATTAAAAGGACTGCATGGTGTACAGGTGCAGTATATACACATGAGCTTTTACTAAAGACTTTAACTGAACATTGTACATTACGTACAGCCACAATAACATATACAATCCTAAAGCCAGGTACCAAACCCTACAAAACTTTTTTTTTCTTTACTCATATTAGAATTAACCTTTTAAGAAGTATTACAATTTGTGTTCATTTGCATTCAACATTTGCATTCAACATATTTTTCAGATGGATTTCACTTTCAATTTTTTTTTCCACAAACTGATTCACAGGCCTTAAAGCCATACTTTGACAGAATGGATTTCTTGATTTGATTAACTGACCCTAAATGGCATTTCATTTCATTAAACCATGACAGTATTTTATTTTTTATAATTTCATAGAATAAATTTTTTTTTATTTTTTAGAATTTAAACATTTTCTCACTAAGTGAGATCCTGACTTTAAGACCTGTGAATCAGTTTGTGAAATCACACTATATGGCCAAAAGTTTGTGGACACCTGACCATGACACCCATAGTTGGCTCTTCCCCAAACTGTTGCTACAATGTTGGAAGCACACAACTGCTTTTAGGATGTCACTGGATGCAGTCGGATTAAGATTTCCTTTCACTGGAACTAAGGGGCCCAAGCCTGTTCCAGCACGACAATGCCCCTGTGCACAAAGCGAGCTCCACGAAGACATGGTGTGGAAGAACTCGAGTGTTCTGCACAGAGCCCCTGACCTCAACCCCTCTGAACATCTTTGTGATGAACTGGAACACCGACCGCACACCAGGCCTCCTCACTCAACATCAGTGCCTGACCTCACTAATGCTCTTGTGGCTGAATGAACACAAATCCCCACAGCCACGCTCCACAATCTAGAGTAAAGCCTTCCCAGAAGAGTGGAGGTTGTTCTAACAGCAAAGAGGGGAATAAATCAGGAATGGGATGTTCAACAAGCACATATGGGGCTGATGGTCAGGGATCCACAAACTGTTGGCTATACAGTGTATGCGGCAGTCGCTGCTGTAAAGGTTAAGATGATAACTGTACACGAAGCACACACAGGTGATAAATATAACGTCAGTACTCAATAAAATCCCAGAACACTATGTTTTCTCGGCATGACTTTTTATGTCAACTAAAAAAAAATGATTATACATGAACTAACTGTATAACATTATATTTTAGAGAGAAAAAAAAAGATTCCCAGGTTTATGATTCATTATAAAGATGTTTTAAAAACAGTAGTTGAACTCTAACATGAAAATTAAAACAAATAAATAAATAAATAAATAACATTCATTCAAGGCATTCGTTACAAAGACATACCCAAATAATATTTTCGGCAAAGATTCAGTTTCTCCTCGTTCGAAACGCGCTCCAAATTCATGATTTTCTGAAAAATATTATAAATATGAAATGGATCAGCGACAGGAGGTAACAGCATGGTACAGTTTCTCTGTACGACTGTAAGGTTGCTGCCACCTAGCGGCCAGCAGCAGTACTACACAAATACACTCTACTCAAGCGGTGCTTTAAAGCTAACACAGGCCTAGAAATCAACTTTAACACATATATGCTCAAACTATCAAAAATATAACGGGGAAAAAAACAAGAATATTCACTTACACCTTGTATACTAGGCTATGTTTAATGAAATAACACGTTTGTTAATCTCTGTGCTCTAACTAGCGGCTGTGCGCTGCTGCTGTATCCAACACAACAGCGTAGGCAAATGAGAAAAGAACAGGCTAGCTAACGGTGGCTAGGAAGCCGTGCTAAAACACCCTTTCTACCTATTTACACTGCGGGGTGGAATCTAAAGCTGTAGTGTCTGGTTAACGAAAATAAATACCTCTGTTAGAAACACGAATCACTAAGCAGTTGGTCACAAAACGCAAGTTTGAAGTCGAAAATGGCTTTGAGGCGAAGAAAGAACTAACATCCGCTTCCGCATCAAGCATGTGATATGACGTCAGGAGCTGGTTTGGGTCTTGGGAAATGTAGTTCTTAACACGAGGAGAGTTGTAGGACGTTCAAAGCCAGTGTTCTCCACACTGACACGTTTTTTTAGGGCTAGAGATCACCATCAAACTGTGTTTAATTGTTATTTAGGTAGATATTAGATTTGCTATGATAACTTTAGGAATGCAATTGCCAGGAACAGTTTTGTACTCAAGTCTCTGTCAGTGAACAGTTTGATCACTTCATGTGAAAACTGTAATGACTTCCCTGGATACAAAAGTGCACTTTTTGTCCATGTAGTGCACAGTTATAGGAGGGATTTATTTATAATCGCACTATCCAGTGTCACACAGATGAGGATGGGTTCTCTTTTGACTCTGGCTCCTCTCAAGGTTTCTTCCTCATGCACTCTCAGGGAGTTTTTCCTTGCCACTGTCACTTCAGGCTTGCTCATTAGGGATACATTTATACATTTATACGTTTAAAACCTATATCCTGAATTCAAATGTTTCTATAAAGCTTCTTTGTGAAAATGGCCATTGTTAAAAGGTGTATACGAATAAACTGGAATTGAACTGAACCGAATATGGCTGGTCACGGGAATTGAACGGCTTTAACCCAAACCTCAATAATGTAAATCTAAAATTACACTGAAATATTTTAGGGAATGTGCTGTTAATTTGACACGTCATGTTTCAACCCTATATTTAGCAGGTTTAGCTTTCTGTCAATAATAATAATAATAATAATAATAATTGTATGGATATTTTAAGTTCCAGTAACTGAATCTTGAATTAAGTAGGTTAAAAATCAGCACTAATTATGATACTGTACTCCATTATACATGCTACAGGTGACAAACAGTGTCCTCATACTGTATGTGTAGCAAATTATCTTTAAAAACACAAAAAAAAGATAGATAACTATGAATTATATAAGCAATATAAATAAAATGTGATCTAATTAAATAATTACATTTAAAAAACTCTTTACATGATAATAATAATAATAATAATAATAATAATAATAACAACAACAATAATAATAATAAAGGTTAAGACAATTAAATTAATTTACTACTTGTCTTGTCATTTGGCATATATATATATATATATATATATATATATATATATATCATTTTATTACATATATATATATATGGACACTATAATTAAAAGAATAAAACTCATTAATGAAGAGGGAAAATATTGCTTTATTATATTGCTTTGTTTTCAAGAACCACTTCTGAAGATGTCTGTCTTCTAAAATACACCCACATAAAATAATATGAGTATTACTGCACTCGTTTAGCGTTATGTTTCTATTTTCGGCTGCGTCGACCCTCGCCTGTCTGCGCCTCCATTTCCCACAATGCCTTGCTGCCTCCCCCCCTCCCAATCAGGCGCTTTCCCTCTCCGCTGAACTCGGAGCTACTCTGTAAATCGGTGTTGTTGAAGCTAACGATGGCAGCGGCGGCGGGTTGCGGCTCGGTGGCCGCGGCTGCTGGCGGGGTGGTGGGCGGCGTGGCCGCGGCGCGGGGGCGCTTTCCCGGGCGGCCCTGGTCGTCGCGGAGCCGCCTGCGCTCGGAGAAGCGGTGGCAGCTCGGCCGCTCGGGCACGGAGCAGGACGACACTGGCGGCGGAGGCCCGAGGCCTGGCGGCTGCCTGGCGCTTGCGTGCGGAGAGGACCCGTCTCACCTGCGCCTGCTGGGGATCGAGGCGAGCTACAAGAGCCTGGGGGAGGCCGGCTACAGCTCGAGTGGAAGCGAAGAGGTCAGTAGCTTTAATCCTGGAAATGCAAATGATATTGGCTCTGCGTCTGAAAGTGCACAGGATACCGGGCCTGCTAACACGGAGTGCAAGTTTAGTTTGGAGAAGCTTGTTAGCATCATTGGAACAAAATGGACACAGAGCTGCAAGCTAAAAATGACTAGCTGCCTGTTTTCAGTTCCGTTGTGTGGATAAAATGGGCGCAGAACATGGAGTAAAGTTCGATTAGAAGTGAAGATGAGAGCTGTGCAGTGTTAGCTGTGTGTGATCGCTCGCTGCGGACAGGAACATAACGCTACATTTTACACTGCGATTAGAAACAATGTTCTTGCGCTCACAACAGTGTGTGTGAGTGTGTGTGTTATCGCGGAGGGGGAGGGGGCGAGCTACTGTAGCATAGGAGCTAATGCCACAAGACCTGTGTGTGTGTGTGTGTGTGTGTGTGTGTGTGTGTGAGAGAGAGAGAGAGAGAGAGAGAGAGAGCGCGCGCACTGAGCTAGCTCTGTCTGCTCTGTAGACTTGCAGGTTTACAAATTCGTCGTTGCATATCTAATGCATGGCCTGTTTTGACGAGGAAGTTGATGTGGGTTCAGTAGAAGCTGCTCGTGTGTGTGTGTGTGGCCTGAGTGAAGACTAAAAGGGCCACTGCTACAGCTCTCTCTCTCTCTCTCTCTCTCTCTCACGCGCGCACACAGAGAGGTGGGTGATAAGGAGCTGAAAAGCAGCACTGCAGAACAATATCCATAATAAAACATAGACAACAGTTGAATTCTGCATCAGTATCAGGTGCTGTTTGCTATTTGCATTGCATCTTTAACTGTCTTGTTTTTCTAAAATGTGCAAGCCTTTATAATACTCAATTTATATATATTTTTTACATATAGAGTGTGTTTGCACACTTAAATAGTGTTTTTGTTTTTTTTTATACACAATCTGCTGCTATATATGTATTCATTTAATAGGAGCTGCATACAGAGTACATAACTAGCCTAATCTTTTAGCTCTATTCGGACCAGATTCATTTTTCACGGGCAGGTGGGTTCACGTCATTGTTTGCCAGAGTATCTCTGGGATTGTAGTCACATCCAAATCTGTAACGTCAGTCATTTTTACAGACTGTACATCTGGAAAGATTCTGCTGTATTTTAGATTCTATAAAATGACCAGTTGAAATATCCTCAGGTTATTTACGTATATACCGTTGGTAAAGATTGCATTATATCCTGCGAGGTCTAAAGTCACTTCCGGAAGTTCTCTTTTCTATCGTCTTATGCCGAAACTAGGTATCAGCGGAATTTAAAATGAAGAACAATAAAATATGGATAGCATTTCAAAAGACTTGTTAAAGAAGCAATGGGAATTTTAAACGTGTTAGAGTTCCTAGTACAGATACAGCGTACGTACACGTTATGATCATGTGGCCTACTAATGATCACGGGCAACTTATGTGGCCACAATCTCTAGATCAAAAGATGTTGTTATAAAGGTCAAACCAGTCAGTTTGTATTAAAATAGGGTGTGTGTAGTGCACGTAGATCTTTTAGTGTAATAAGCATGTGTATATCTTGAAGACATTCCCATCTCTGTGATTTATCCAGAGATCACTTATCCTGTACAAATCAACCATAATCATTCCAGGTGTCCCCTGCCAACATTACTATTATACCATTAATGTTGCTATTTGCATTATGTTCAGAAACGTTATCCACTAAGAATAGTGCTTGAGTTTTTGTCAGGCTGTTTCTGAGCTGTGAAAATGCTGCTGGTTACAGTACACACCTCTGCTGAGTGTCAGTCTTATCTTGCAGCAGGTCTGGATGATTGATGTGAGGAATGGTAGTGATGACAGTTGTGGACTGGTGCTGATAAGTTTTTATGAAATCTTATGTCATGGTTTTCACTTTTCTTTTTCATTTATACATCAGTATGATACCGCTCCTTGGCAAGTGCAAACATGAGTCTTTCTGTTTTTGCAATTTGTCCCAAGGTTTTCTAGCAGTTAAAAAAAACCCAAGTTTTTTATTTTTTTAAAAATTTTTTTTAAAATGAGGCCTAATTTATGAATTAAGGCAAAGATTGTGACCAACTGACTAAGGATTCGCTGACACCACCTTTTTCATTTTTAATACAATGGTAATATCAGAGTTATGAATATTGACCACTAGCTGATACTGAGCTATCATCTTAGTAACCAGGCTGACTTTCTGCAAGATTCCATTGCTTAGCATGAAACGTTGAAGATGTATTGACAACTTGGTTTAAGAAAAAAAGTATTTGGATGGGGATGTGTACATCTGTGTGAAAGTTTTGCATTTGTTGGTCGGAAGAAAGGGGATAGAAAAAGGTAAACAAACCATTTTCGAGTGTGCAGAGAAATCAAAAAAATTATCTTGGAACGGAGAACGCAGAGCAGTCGCTAAGTGAGCTACTAGATAATTATACGAATAACTAGTTTAAAACAGTTTGTGTGTTGCATCCAGCATTTATTTTCTCTGTTTATTCACTGGTCTAAATTTTCAGATCTTCTTTCTGTAGCGCTACAGCTCTGCCCTGTAGCACAGTTTAGCACCTCAGATCTACAGAAAAAAATATTAGCCACCACCTGAAAATAGACGGCGTGTTTGGGTCGCTTCCTGCAGCTGAATCGTGTTAGATTTCACTCAGATGTTCTCAGAGCAGTTGTCCTTACCTTTATAAATAAATTGCACCCACCAGGGTTTGATTCAAATGAACTAAACACCGCACCCTAAGTTTGCTTTTAATCTGTATCATGCATTCACAAACCAGAGTTTTCTAAATCACAGGCATGTAAACCTCAAAATGATCGGCTGGATGCGAAAATGTTATTTCGTCTCCAGATCTCAAGATTCATGAGATTCAGTCCTGGTCCACAGTTTTAAGCGAGTATCAGCCATGAGTCTGATACTCAGTAGTGATTAGTTTTTGTGTTATACAACTGATGGAGGTGGTAACTTGAATTAAGCAGCCTCTTGAAGACATAGCTGTGATGCTGCTGTTTACAGTGAACAAAGTCATACTGAACATCAGTCCTTTCTTGCAGCCGGGGTCAATGGCTGAAGTTAAGCGAGGTTGAGATGAGACTTTCAGGGTTGATGGTAATGATCAGTATTTTTATTACGTTCTTTGTCATGTCAGCATGTTACATTTTGTGCGTTTAGGCAGAAATGTGTGACAGGTTCTCTTTTTTGCACTGTGGCTCATACATAGCCAACAAGTATGTTTAATAATTCAGGGTGAGAGCTAATCCATTTATATTTACCTCATTTGATACTTTTATCCAACGTGACTTACCATTGAGACTGTATACAACTGAGCAGTTGATGGTTAAGGGTCTTGCAAAGGACCCAACCAAGGCAGCCTGGTGGTGCTGGGATTTGAACTGATGACTAGAGGGGTAACGATACGTGTTGACATGATGCATCGCGATGCAAAAATGTAACTGTACATTGTGGAAATGTATGATTCATACTGTGGAAATTAACATTCTATTAATCCAATTTGCACATCCCTTTGAGATTACGCTGGTCACATCTGCACTTGTGAAGTGACCAATAGCGCCAGAGCACAACAACCGACATGCGTTATAGGTTATATGGTTACACAACCACGTTATAACAGTTAAAAAGAGCTCTTCAGTAGCGTTTAAACAGCACCAGCCCCACGCTACTGCGATTTACAGTGCCAGAGAAAGAGGCAGTGGAAGTCAGGCATTTTACCCAACTTTGGAGCTCTATTTCTGCTTAAAATTATGCCTCAGGTGCTGCTACAGAGCTCATCATGTTTATTCAGTAAGATTTTGGGGAGAATTTTGCGTTTATTTATTTATTTTGTTGTTATTTTTGTTTGTTTGTTCATTTATTTAGTTATTTGTTTTTACGATGGTAAAACTGTACATCGTAAAAACAAACAACTGGACATTTTGTTTACAATGCTAAACATCTGTTCATAGCAGCTTTTGATCTGATGAGTTTTTTTCAGTCCTAATTTTTCTTTCTTCATTAATATTTTGTTCAAGATATTCGGCAAATCGAATCATGAGTGGAGTATATTGGTATACCCCTACATATGACCTTCCGATCAGTACCCTTCCTATTTCATGATGCTCTGACTTTAAAGATGCCGATGTGTTAGAAGTTTAAGGCCAGACATTTTCCTACTTTCCTACTTCAGCCAAGAGAGTCTTCTGATTGACAGAGATCTATCAGTTTTGCACAGTGTGTCAGCTTCTCTCTAACCTCCTGTCTGTAATGGTAAGAGAACAGTTGATATTTGGATGGTGGGTCATTTCTCAGTACAGCAGTGACACTGACATGGTAGTGTGTGTTGCTCTAGTAGAAATGTATCAGACACACCTCAGTTTTACTGCTAGTTTGTGAACAGTCTGGTAATAAAATATATACAGGCATGTCAGTCTGTCCTCCTACAAAGTACACCAATCAAGTAGGTGTGTCATAAAAAGTGCCCGGTAAGTTAGTGTTTAAAACACTGATGTGCTTAACACACTCATACCAGATGACATAACGCATTATAATCTCAGTTCTGTGCTGAGAATGTTTCACTTGCCAAAGTGCTTTCTTAGCACTGATGGGAAGAGTTGAAGAAAGTTGAATAGCAACAAATGTGATAGTCATACACCAAAAATGCACCTATATGATTGTTGACACCTGATGTACGTCACTTAGAGTAGTTAATGACAAGATGTGTTAATTCTTTTAATGCAAACTAAAATGAATGCATAATGCTTGAGAAACACCAACTCAAATAATTACAGTAAATAATACTAATGTCTGTCTGCTTTTGTTGTTGTGGATCGCAGGGATCTGAATTCAAAGGTTTTGAGGCTGAACATGAAAGCAGCATTGTTCCTGAACGGTCCAGACGAAATCGTCCCAAACGTAAGTGAAAGATTAGACACATAGCCTGCAATGTTGCAATAATAATGAAAACAGTCTAAAACGTTTAGTACCTGCTCACTTTGATTTGTCATTATAACTGTAAACCCTATTAATAGGCATGCTATTCTTGCAGGGTGTTTGAGGGCCGTTAATGTCTTAATTTGTCTAAATTTTTTTATTATTATTATTATAGGTGTGAATGTATATTAAATTATCTCAAAGCCTGAATATGTATAGTGTAACATTTTTAGTCTGTCATTCATCCAGTGGTGTTTTTTTTCCCTAACGTGTTTGTAAACCTTTGACATCATGGTACAAGCTCTGGATTATATGGATCACTTAGACTAGACTAAACAGAGGTTAACATTAATGACCAAATATTGCTGGAGAGCCCTTTAACCTTTGCTTGCTAATACTGTGTGGCTGATTGTTATTTTTTGAGCTGTAGAATACATCTGAATAGACCTAAACTTTTCCTTACACTTGAGCTATTTTTATATTTGGTAAGTAATAAATCTGGTCTTAAATTACATGTGATGTTTCATTACATTTGAAGTTTCAGATGTTACATTTAACCTAAGCATACCTGTAGACAGTTGGCTTTCAGGCATTGGTACGACTAATGGAAAATCTAATGTTTTTTTTAAATAGCGTGGTTCACAGCCCTAAAATGGTGAATAAATGATTACAGTTACAATTAGTATTCAGTGGTACATTTGCCATCATTTCATCCTCATTTAGAAGCTGTAATGATAGAAATTTCTCAATTTTAAATCTGTTTTTAATCTCCTAGGTAATCGGGCATCAACAAATTCGTCAAAAAGGGTACGTCGGAGACCTGTTCCTGCAGCAGCCACAGCTGTGGAGAAGGGTCAAGCACCTCAGAATGATTCTGGATCTACACAAGAACTTCACAGCAAAGAGTCCTGTAATGCTGTTTCGATTGAAGATGCTGTTTCTGGCTCAGATAAGCTAACAAAACAAAGACGAAGAAGATGCTCCGTGAAAGATGATGCGTCATCTGCTCCACGGATCACTGTCAAGTTAGTGACTAAGAGGAGAGTTAAGGTAGATGCATCACAGAAGTCTGAAACTAAGGAAAATCAGTGTGCCATATTCTCATCTGCACAAGTGAAATTAAAGAGAGGCGCAAAAGCCCCAGAAAGTAGTTCTGTTGAGGTAAAGGAAGAGGTCATTACAAGAAGGCGAGGGAGGTCTGCATCTGTTCCCCAGAATGTGCCAGATGCAAAGGTTGATGACCAAAAAGTAGAGGAAAAGTTGAGGAAGTCAACCCGCAAGACTCGTTCAACATCATGTAGTGACAACGTAGAGCCAAACGCTGGTGAAAAGAAGGCAGAACCAACAGACAGTGTGTCAAAAGAAAGCACAGAAGTCAAAAAGCTTGTGATTCGGAGACGGCACAGATTAGACTCAAGTCACATTGAGCAATCAGGAGACCACAAAGATGAGGCCACTTTGTCAGAGTCGATATTAGAGGTGTCAACGGTTGAGGAACCTAAACCACCTTCCAGGAAGAAAAAGAAAAAACGGAAGAAGAGGAATCGGAAAGACAAAGTCTCAGAAAGGGGTGATGAGAATTGTGATGCTTTGTCTCAGCAACTGACAGGAGACTCAATAGAGAACAATTTTGTGGGAATCCCGGGCTTAAAATTGACACGAATACGAAACCCAAAAGCCAGGTCACGTAAGAAATGCAGTAAGTTTATTTGGACCCTAACACTGGTAAAGTGCAAAAGCAAAACTGTTAGTCCACCAACTCAAGAAAATCTTAGCAAAGCACCAGAAAGCCTTAGCAAAGAGACAGAATGTCCCCCAAAATGTGCAAAAGAGCTAGATGTTTCAGTGGAACCTACATCTAGTCCGGCTGACACTTCAGAGATTAACACTCTGCAGGAGCCAGAAAATAAGGAATTGTTAAGCACTGTTAATATTACCAAAAGTCCAGAAAATGCAGATATCACAGAGAAAGATGAGATCTCAAGAAAGGCTGAGGTGACCTCTGGAAAAAGTGAGGAGGAGATATCGAGAAGGGATAACGAGGAGGAGAGATTGAGAAAGGATAATGATGTGACCTCGAGAAAGGATAATGATGTGACCTCGAGAAAGGATAATGATGTGACCTCGAGAAAGAATTCAGAGACAAGGTCGAGACATGATGGTGAGGTGACCTTAAGAAAAGATGAGGAGGAGCCTCAGGTCTGTGTTACATCTGAGGTTATAAAAGAAATATACTCAGAGGTGGCCGCAGAGACAGATCTAGAGCCGATGTGTAAAGATTTCGTTCCTCCCCTACAGATAAAGGTTGTGTCCTCACCAGGAAAACACAACAGCTTAAAGCAGTCATTTTCAGTCCAGCCAGGTGCAACTGCACCTAAACCAAAAGAGGTTTCTAAAGAAGCTGATCATCAGTCTCCCGCAGAAATAGAGAACAAGATAGAAACTACAACTCCTCCTCTGATGCCCAAGGCAAGGCACAGACTGAGTCTCAACTCCCCTCGAAAGAAGCGTGTAAGGCATAAACCT
This sequence comes from Pangasius djambal, assembly GCA_022985145.1. Lineage (NCBI taxonomy): Eukaryota > Metazoa > Chordata > Actinopteri > Siluriformes > Pangasiidae > Pangasius > Pangasius djambal. The sequence goes on from CM040988.1 coordinate 17,278,744, forward strand.
TGGACAACTTGCAAGAGGAAATGTAAGAGTGCTCATTCTGGGGATTACCCCAATTCTAAAACGACTGCTGAAACTGAGAGTTCTGTCACGGAGGCGGAAGCCCCGGCCGCTGAGACGGAAGCCCCAGCCGCTGAGACGGAAGCTCCAGACGCTGAAACTGAAATCAAGGTCGGGGACTTACCAGAATCACATGAACAACCTAAAGCGAGGAAGTGTTCTGGTCAGGCTGCTCTCTCGAACGCAAAAGGGTCTCTCCCAAGATGTGAAGCACCAATGTCTGAGGCAGCTGAACCTACAAGTGTCAATTGTGCTGCACTTCCACCCCAAACTGCGACAGAAACACAGCCAGAGATTAAGACTAAGGAGGTGCCATCAACTGAGACTGCTGAAGTCTTGGTTTTAGAGCCTCGAATGACAGTCCCTGATCAAGCAGAGCCTCCTTATCATGCTCGGCAACCAATCAAGCAAGGCAAGAAAAGGCGAAGAGTTTTGATAGGACAGAGGTTAAAAGCTCGCAGAAAGAGGTTGCCCCCAAGACAGTTAACAGAAGAAGGTGCTGATGTTTGCTCAGCAGTCGTAGCTTCTGAGCCAGCACGGTCTAAGCTAGTTGGCATACTGAAAACAAAGTACAGAAAGAGGCATGTTTCATCAAGTCTTCCTTACACTTTTGAAGACAAAAAAAGGAGGACAAAGCTTTTAGCACAGCAAGTGGAACATGAGCTTGGTGCTCAAAGTAATGATCACAAAGAAAAGGCGTCTGCTGATGAAAAAACAGACCCTGATTCTGTTGAAGTCCAACCTGGTAAAACAAAATTTGTTAAAAACATTAAGCATTTTATAATGCCAGTTGTCAGTGCTCGGTCCTCACGGGTGATCAAAACACCAAAGAGATTTATGGACGATGCTGACATGTCAGATCTGCCACGGAGAAACGCACAGAAGAAAGGATGCCAGTTGGGATTGAATCCAAAATCAAAGAAACGAGATGGTGGTGACGAGAAAGATGAGCCCTCCTCTCTTCCGTCACAGGATGAGGAAGATCTTCTGTCGGAACTGCCTGAAGCTCAGTTAGATCTTGATTTGTCTTCTGCTGAAGAATCTAAGCTTGAGCCAGTAAATGACTTGGAAAACCTAGGTGAAGATAAGTTCTCAGGCAAGAGAAGATCACTACTCCGTGACCCAGGTTTTAATTGGCAAGTCCTGGAGCCTGCAGGTGCAGAGATCTACAACTTTGACCAAGACATCGAAAAGGAGTATGAGGCCTTGTTGTCTGCAGAAGATCTCTCGTTTGATTCAGTAATTGATCCACCTCAGAAAAAGAAGCAGAGCATGAAATTCAAGAAGCCACCATCACACCTAAAGCTCTATAAGAAACTCAAGGATGAGCTAAACTTTGGTCCCACCAAGAAAAAACTAAAAAAGCTCCCATCGGTTGAAACAGGGAAAGCCGTTTTACCCCCTGCTGAGGCACAAAAGGTGGATTTGGAGAACGAAACAAATTTAATTCAGTCTCTTTCTGATATTAAGGCAGAAAAGGCTAAACTGAAGATTGAGGATCTTGACACTCCCGGGGTTGTCCGTAAAGTGTCCATCTGTGTGCGTACTCTCAGCAACAAGCTGTTGGCGCAACAGCAGGAAGAGCAGGTGGATGATATGCCAGATGAATTCTCCATCCATACAGACATTTCACTTCCCAAGAAATCCATGGGTAAGGCCTGTGTATATTTGATATTGTTTTTTTTTTTGTTTTTTTAGTCAGTGGCACTTCTTCAGAGTTGCGTCGGAAGGAGCATAGACCAAACAAATCTACAGTAATTTGTAAATAACTTATAGACCTATGGTCTTTTTATTATTAGACCTAGAGAACATGTTTCAAGCTGAATCAAGAGATCAGAAGTCAGAGCAAGGCTTTGATCAAAAGAGTAAGGACGTCATTGAGTCGAAGGAGAGAAGTGTCGTCCAGCGTCCTCACCTCTCCGGTGCCAACAAGCGCATGTTCAACCTCCTCAAGAAAGCCAAGGTTCAGCTCATCAAGATCGATCAGCAGAAACAGCTCAAGTCATCAGGGGTAGGAAAGAAACTTCTTTTATTGTTTTTAAACGTTGCAGTTTTTGTACCGCTAGATGTTAGTGGACACAGAGAATTATGTCTTTTTGAACCCCGTTTAGTCTCCCCTATTTTTTAACCATTGCCAGCTCCTACCCACTAGTCAGTTTTCCCCATTACATGAGAGTTTTTATCAACCAGGGAGGGTGAAAGCTAGCAGGTGCTTCGTCTGAGACACATGAAGCCAGCCACTGTATCTTTTTGCACTGCTGTTCCTGCTATGTGGCAGGGGAGGAATGCTCTATCTGCTCTTTTGCATACCTGACCTCACAGACAGCTACGACTGACTAGTGTCACTTTGATTGACAGGGGAGAGAGTAACACCATCCCTCCCACTCCCGGATGGCTGTGGCATACATGGGATTTAAACTCGTACTCTCCCAACAGTAGATTGAATGCTTTTGTGTTACGCCACTTAGAAGAAGAATTATGTTATTTAAAAACTATTTTATGTTAATTCTCAGAGCGACATCTGTAATAAAGTATTTTCATAAAGTACGTCTCCTCTGTCATCAAGGTGGCTATGAATTCACATGTGACAAGCAAGATTCTAGCAGGTTTTCTTTCTGGTTGACCAGATACTTGTCGTACATAGTGATATAACCACATTATTGCTTCATCATTTTTTTTTTTTTTTAAAGAAAACTATGAAGCAAATGAGAATAAAAAGTGAGGGTTTAAACCTGTAAAATACTCTTGATCCAAATAAAATCCATTGAAAATAATTGAAGCAATTTAAACCCTTTATTATATTTAAAAACTTTTATACTTTAATACTTTTTAATTATACATTTTCTTTATAATTCTGTTTGAGTTCTTATATTGATTATTATAGTTGTCTCAAAGTTCCGTCGAATAGTTTGAAACTATAGACAGCAGATGTTTTTGTTTACTATAGTCTTAAACCTTGTTTATACTTTGTCTTTACAGCTCCTGTCAGAAGGTCGAATCACAGCTGGGAAGAGGCAGATCAGAAAACCGATGATGCAGCCCAAGGATTCCTGTCCTGACAAGACTGTTGCTTCTCCGGAGCAGGTAATTCTGCAGTCCTCATGTTGCAGAGCAGTGACTGAAGCTGTGATCTTCTAATATCTAGTTATAGTACTTAACCCCCCATCTCTGTTTCTCTGCTTGGCCTTGCTTTTTCCATCAGGAGCCGGCCAGAGGAGGTCCGCGCATCAAGCATGTTTGCCGAGCAGCAGCTGTGGTTCTGGGGCAGCCTCGCGCCGTCATCCCAGATGATATCCCCAGACTCAGTGCTCTTCCACTGCATGAAAGATCAGGCATTTCACCATCACCTGCTTCTAAAGGTAACAGCACAGTCAAAATGGAAAATAAATAAATAAATAAAAATATGGCAGTTTACCATATATTTAACGAACACATCTCGGCCAGTGATATGTTTATATACAAATGCTGTGCTCAGTGTTGTATTTACAATTATTTATCACAATTACTCATCAAATTTAGGAAAAAGGAAATATTTTAGGAAATTCAGGAGTTTTATTGTGCTTTGTTGTTATGCAGGGGAGAGCACTTTTGCTCACATTGTACATTAGAAACTTATTTTCCTTTAAATGTATAAATCTTTGAATTAAAACAAGACTGCTTCATAGTCACATTCATTATGTGAATATTTGAAATGCTACATATGATCAAAATCTGGCACTATAATATACACAAAACCCATGTAATTAAAGTATAAATGGTGAGCCTGTGATTTAATGTGTTAGAGTCTATGAAAAGCTGTTTCTAACATTGGTCTACTTTAGCTAAGCTCGCCATTCATGCTGTTGATTAGGATTAATGTATTGAGAATGACCTAAAGTCATGTTCACTGTTATAACAGTCTATTTAAACGAATCTACTTATTTTCCAAGGATTAGGATCTGTCTGTTCTGTTCTGATGGGTAATTATGTACTGTGCTACATTTACAGATGTGGAGTCACATTCTGACCCAGACAGTCCTGTAATGCAAGAGCAGAGGATGCCCAAGTTTCGCAAAGCCCGTGCCCACGCGCGTCGATGTGGCCAGTGTAAAGGCTGCCTCCATGAAGAGGACTGTGGCAAGTGCATTAACTGCCTGGACAAGCCGAAATTTGGTGGCCCTAACACCAAAAGACAATGCTGTGTGTAAGTGCCTACTGCAGTCAACCGCAGTCTTCATTTAATATTCTGATATGCAGCAATAAATAAATACATTATGTCAGTGAAAATCCCATATATGCTTATATGATGAGTCATGTACCACAACACTAAACTGTACAGATCTCTTACACATTTTAAATGCAAAATTTAAAAAAATCTATATTTTCTGCATTATTGAACTGCTTGTATGTCTACGTCTGTTTTAAAGGTTTAAGAGGTGTGATGAGGTCGAAGAAAGGAAGGCCATGAGACTATGTGGCAAGCTCTATAAAGGTAAACAGTCTTTAGTCTTTGTGCAATTTAGCAGTTTCATTCAAATTCTCAGGAGTGTTCATGGGTCATTTACTTGTCTGAGCTTCCATTTAATTAATTAAAAGCCTTATGTATTACACTGTGTTAAAATTTGAAATTATATGGTCTTAGATTTTCTTTCTGTGATTGAATCTGGTTTGGAAGCATTTCAGCATCATCATGCACACTATCTATTGAGTTTTGTTGCTCTGGGAACTGTAAATTCAACCAAAAGTCACTAGAGAACAGTAAATACTCACACTAATTAAATCCTTTGTCCTGCAACAACTCCAAGGTTGATTCTTTCAGCACTTAACCTCCCCATAGTGCTAACACACTCACTCTCTCTCTCTCTCTCTCTCTCTCTCTCTCTCTCTCTCTCTCTCTCTCTCTGTGTCTCTCTCACTCTGTCTCTCTCGCTTGCTCGCTCTCTCTCTTTCGGTGCTGTGTGTCTGTGTTTGTAGGGCAAATGAAGAGGCGTCGCTCATTAGTCAGTGCTGGTCACTCAAGTAATGAGGAGTGTGAAGGGACAGAGGCAGCCTCTGTAGGAGGAGACAGTCAGAGCCCATCATTACGAAAGCAACCCAAGCGCACCGTTAAACCGCGCTACTACTGCGATCTGCTGGATTATGACTCTGACTTCGACCCGGACATGAACAGGACACCGCACTCGACCTCACCGGCCCGGAGGAGGGCGCCTGGTCCACGCAACAATGGTAAAAACAAGGGTGCACGAAAGAAGAGTTGCTCATTTCAAAGCCATATTTGTGTCCATGTGTTTTTACGTTTATGGTTGAGAGTACGGCACGCGATTCTTTTGATGTGGTGTTTTATTGGTCTTTGGTCTTTGGTCGTTGGTCGGATTAATGGTTGCCGGTTGTGGTGGAGCTTCAGTGTGGCTGATCACCTGATCAATCTTGGTGAGTCCACTGCTTTCGTCGATGGCAGGGAAGGTTGACTCTCTGTTTCTGCTGTTTGGTGTTCTTGTTTCGGTAGTACCACAAACACAGATCTTGCTTTCGTGGAGCTTGTGCAGCTCTGTGCATCCATTGCACATCCATTGCACAGTGCGGACTGTGTGAGCCTTGGCAGTGGCTCTGTGTCCAGCTGTCCCTCTGTGGTTTGTTCTCAGCAGCAGCGTTTGATCGACTGTCTGACCTGTCTCTCTTTGTGCGTTTTGTTTATTGTTGTTCTTCTATGTGACTGTTTTCTGTCCCCCCCCCCAGTTGTAAAGTGACTATGGGTATGAGTAAACTGCTATATAAATCAACATTATTATTATTATTATTATTTTACATCATCGCAAAAGTGTCTGAACTGTTTGTGTGTGTGTGTGAATTACTCACAGACTTTGTGTCACTGGACGACTTCCTCGGAGATGGCCTCGACGAGGGAATACGACATCGCAGACCAGGATTTAACAGAGTTCCACCCATCAGACGGAAACCTGAGAAGGTAGCAAATCAGCATTGGAAGTCTTCAGTCTACAGTAGGATGCAAAAGTCTGAGTCCAACACAGATTGTCCTGTCCTTGATAGCTTTAGCAAGTACAGACACATGAGTCAAACCGAAACTGAGTCGCCACGTGCTCATTAGTGCACATTAAGCATCGTGCCAAAGGCTGCAAGACATAACGAAAACTGTTCGAAATAAAATAGCGGGTTGTGCTAATAAGGTGCGTCTGAACAAAATCCTTTTCACAGTCTCTGTTTAAATGCTGTTGGCAGTGGAGATGAGAACATGCTGTGAATATCTAATATAAAATCAACTGTGCTGTGATAAGAAGTCATTGTTTCAGGAAACTGATCATTTTAAGAAACTAAGGCAAACTCTTGATAAGGCCTTCTCACTATGTAGACATAGTAAGTTTTATAATTTTATACTCGTCTAGCAGAAATGAACTTTCACAAATGTAATACCTGCTTTTCATAATAATTTGTGTGCACAGTTGCTGTTTCCAAAGAGATTTTCAGATCTACTTGCATAAACACCAGCCTGTGTTTTGCATTTTTAAGTAGGACTGCCCACAATTTTAAGGCACACAGAAAAAATGGGCAATGCATTCTGTTTTGTATACATCAAAGACACAGTCCTCTGTAAACCTTCTTAGTACATCAGCTTACACAGTTTTTGCAGGCGTTAGGAAGTTTGCACATGTTTTAGTAAACCAGGGGCTTAGTGTCCACAATTGTTTCCACAAAAACAATGAAGTTGGTCAGGCAGACCATGCTGGAAACCTGGGATTAATTCTCAGTGTGGTTGTTTTAATTAAATCATATTATAATCTAGTAATCGAGTTGCAGCAGACACTCAATAAAACTAGGACATGGCCTGATTTTAAGATAATTCATTCACATGGTCTTTGCAGTAGTTAATTTGTTTATTGTTCAGTAACCTCTGTACTAAAACGTGTTATACCTCCGTGTCTTGTCTAAGAGGATACACGTTGTTTGAAAATGATGTAACATACAAAAGTGGCCCCTTGATCTGTAAGTCTTCTGGTTTCCTAGAGTCCTCAGGAGCAAACACCACCCAGTGTCCTGGCAGCGCTGGCTAATGGTTTTGCCGAGAGAGTAAACGAACCCTCTGAACCCACATACAAGATCTGTGTCGACTTTAAGGTAGGATGGAGAACATTAGCGAAGGCTAACTCTGAATTTTACAGCTGGTATGTGTGTGTGTTTGTAAATAGCGATCAAAAGGTAAGCAGATTATTCTATTATTCTATTCTAATTATTCTAAGATATACATCATCTGTGCCCTGCGATAGACTGGAGTCCCATCCAGGCTCCGGATCCACCACAACCCTGACCAGGGTAAAGCGGTTACTGAAGATAAATGAATGTGTGATACATGATGTATAGTGTAACTGCCAGTATTTTGTTGTTATTGAATATACTTGAGGTTGGCATGTTTAACTGAAACATTGTGTAGCTAGACAGCTATGTGCGTATTGTGTGTGTGTGTGTGTGTGTGTGTGTGTGTGTAATTATAATGCTGTTATTAAAACAAGAGATGGCACTTGTTCAGCTTACCAGTACACTACACTTTGTCTAAATTGAACACAGTGCCTTCAGTAAACTACAAATTTTGTAGCTATTAGTAAAAGTATTTATGTATAGGGATCTGCAACAAAGCCTGAATACAATCACTCAGTTATGAATGAATGCGACTTCCCATTCTGTGTATAGGAAGAACTGTTAAAAATGTGCTTTAAAAAGCATTGAATAATCATAACCTAGTTAGTTTAATTACTGATTGCCATTGTTTGCTGTTTTTGTTCCCCAATCATTTGAAGGCAAAAGGAAAGAACAGAGAAAATTAGAGTATTTAATCTTCTTCCCTAGTAACCTGATTGTGTCTTGAAAGCTTATCGTACACACTTGCTTAATTTACTGTTTTCATTTTTCTTTTGTGTATGTCTGTATTTAATGTGGTTGGTCTTCTCAGGCCTATACCTTGGGGATTCCTTGCAGATAAATATGTTGCACACCTGCCTGTGTTTTCCTGTACAGGAGGACTGCAGTTTGCAGAGTGTGTGGTCGACCGGTGGTTTGAGCATCCTCACCTCTGTGCCTCTCATGCCTCCATCTGTGTGCCTGCTGTGTGCCAGCAAAGGACAACATGAAGTATGGACTTATAGATAATCCACAGTTGCACATATTGTGTGTTTTTTAAAAAAAAAAAAAAAGTTTGTCAGTAGATAAGGTTGAACCTTTTTCCTCACCTCATGTTTATTTACTCCAGATGTTGTTCTGTCAAGTGTGTTGCGAACCTTTTCATCACTTCTGCTTGGAGCCATCAGAGCGGCCGGTCGACGAGAGTAAGGAGAACTGGTGCTGTCGCCGCTGCAAGTTCTGCCGTGTGTGCGGTCGCAAGAACAGACATTCCAAAGTTGGTTGAACTTTCCCTTTTTTAAATATTGTGTAATCTAAGTATATTTTACCATTAGTTTTATATTGAAAGTGAAATCTAATGAGAAACATTTTGGTTATAATTTTTTGAACTGTACTCATTTTCAATGCAGTGCAATGAGTTAGTAAATGTTGTAAATAACTGTGTGTAATTTTTTATTAAAAACAAAAAAAACTCGGTTTATGTATTCTTTCTCCGCATAGCCTCTGCTTGAGTGTGAACGATGCCAGAACTGCTATCATCCTGCCTGTCTAGGACCGAACTATCCCAAACCCAACAAGCGCAAGAGGCCATGGGTGAGAGAATTTAGTTTCGTTTTGTTTTGTTTTTTTTTTGTCTGCTCTGGCATCAGTGATGTTAATTTACAGGACCCTTAATATAACAATGAGCTTTCATAATTCAGAAATTTGGTATATTTTCATAGCACCCTTAATTTTATGCTTTCCGTAGTTTGAATGCTGTAACACACTCTTTGGTTACGTCAGAGAGAATACAAATTATAACCCCTTTACAAAGTTCAAAAACGCAGTAGCATATTAGGGCTGTGTAGGATTGATCAGGTACATAATTATTTTTAGTTTGTTGTTGGTTTTTTTTTGTTTGTTTTTTTGTTTTTTTTTTTAAATCTGATTTGCACATCTCTAAATCAGTGTTTCACATAGATACAGTGTGGCAAATATTAAAGAAAGCATTAGACTACTGGACTTTTTCTAGCCACTAAGGGCCTCTGTCCCAGTGAAAAGTCAAAGATAGGATTCATTTACTATGTTTGTCATGGTTCATACTGTTTGTGTGTTTCCGCAGGTGTGTATGACGTGCATCAGGTGTAAGAGCTGTGGCGTGACTCCAGGGAAGAGCTGGGACACCGAGTGGAACCATGATAAGGGCTTCTGTCCTGACTGCACTCGGCTGTATGATCACGGTGAGAGCGCTAAACATATTGCAGATAATTATTTTACCGCCATAAAAACATGCCAAGTGTACAGTATAGTGTTATTGTACTTTTTTTTTTTTTTTTTTTTTTTTTTTTTTTTTTTTTTTT